>CAMXCT020000592.1:63944-228944 GCA_947184155.2 Cladocopium goreaui | reverse complement strand
CGACTACTACTACCACTACTACTACCACTACCACTGCCAGCACTACTGACACTACTACCACTACTACCACTACTACCACTACCACCTACTACTACCTACTACTACCTACTACTACCTACTACTACCTACTACTACCTACTACTACCTACTACTACCTACTACTACCTACTACTACCTACTACTACCTACTACTACCTACTACTACCTACTACTACCTACTACTACCTACTAACTACCTACTACTACCTACTACTACCTACTACTACCTACTACTACCTACTACTACCTACTACTACCTACTACTACCTACTACTACCTACTACTACCTCTACCCTACTACTACTACCTACTACTACCTACTACTACCTACTACTACCTACTACTACCTACTACTACCTACTACTACTACCTACTATACTACCTACTACCTACTACTACCTACTATACTACCTACTACGACCTACTACTACCTACTATACTACCTACTACTACCTACTACTACCTACTACTACCTACTACTACCTACTACTACCTACTACTACCTACTACTACCTACTACTACCTACTCCTACCTACTCCTACCTACTCCTACCTACTCCTACCTACTACTACCTACTCCTACCTACTCCTACCTACTACTACCTACTACTACCTACTACTACCTACTACTACCTACTACTACCTCCTACTCCTACTCCTACTACTACTCCTACTCCTCCTACTACTTCTACTACTACTACAACTACTACTACTACTACTACTACTGCTACTACAACAACTACTACTACTACTACGACTACGACTACTACTACTACGACGACGACTACTACTACTACTACTACTACGACGAGGATGTCTACTACGATGTACACTACGATGTCCACTACGATGTCCACTACGATGTCCACTACGATGTCTACCACGATGTCTACTACGATGTCTACTACTACTACTACTACTACTACTACTACTACTACTACTACTACTACTACTACTACGCGTCTAGTCCTGCTACTCCTACTATTCCTCTTACTCCTACTCCTGCCCCTACTCCTATACTCCTTCCTAAATACTAAACTGGTAGTGCCGGTAACTGTCTACAGCACTTCAATCGTCGACTGGTGCTAGTCACAGGACGCGCACGGTACTAAACTGATCGACCGGTACTCATTTGGTATGCTGTCCATAAGTTGTTCAAGCACGTGGTTGCTACTCAAGCTGCTTCTGACCTCCGGCTCTGTCTTCTTCTCTTCCTCTTCTTCCTCTTCCTCCTCCTCTTCTTCCTCTTCTTCCTCTTCTTCCTCTTCTTCCTCTTCTTCCTCTTCTTCCTCTTCTTCGTCTTCTTCGTCTTCTTCTCTTGTCTTCTGCTTCTCTCTCAGGTTTCCCACCTAGTGTGCTTATCAACCTCCCTTGTGGCAACCTCTCTCCGCTTTCGTTTTGTCCCCTTCCATGCAGCGGTCTACTGTCACGCCAGAAGCTCATACATAGTACCTGGCGCTGCTTTGCTGGGGGTTACTCATTTGGTATACGGTCAACCACCTAGACGGCACATCAAACTCCCTTGGGGCCACCTCTCTACGGCCAGCGGGCTTTCCGAAGGCAATTGAATATCATTGACACGTCACAACTGGACCACGCCGGGCAGGCGGGCTATTAGCAACATTCAATGGGTTGATTTAAGGTTCAATTTTCGAACATCATCCAATGATCAAGGTAGCGTTCGCATATGTTAGCACGTTTTCCGGAAGCTATTCCAGTCGTTCAGGTACTTGATGTCATGCTGGAGAAAATCAATATCCAAGTTCTGGTGGCTTCAAAAGACCCTACATTCCCTTTAATCATTTCAAACCACTCAAAAAGAATCATGCGGTTCTCCATGTGTTTTTTCATGATTTTGCCCCGAAAAATCATCGACCGAACTGGATGGCCGCACCGCCTGCACCAAGGGATCCCTCGCGAGCTTCGCAAAGAAATCCTCGAAGCCACGGGGCGGCGGATGGCGCTGAAGCTGCGAAAGACAACGCTTGTGGAGCGGAGCAGATGGAGAGTGCCCCGAGAGCTGAAACACCTGCACCAGGAAAACGAAAGTGAAACCTGTTGAAGCCCGGTGACCTCGAAACTAGACGACGGATGGCCCGAGAGCGTAGAGGAGCGGAGTCTTTTGTTGTTAGTATGGAGACACTATATTGCAAGAAAATATATTAAAGATGTATTATAGGCAGACGAGAAGAGTAGTATCAAGACAATATATCACAAACACAAGACAATAGTTTGCATCGTATCTTTCGTATAGTTTTTCACACACAGAACTTTTTACAGACAGACACTTTTGCACACAGAGACTTTTACACACAGACGCTTTTACACACAGACGCTTTTACACACAGACGCTTTTTCACACAGACGCTTTTACACACAGACGCTTTTACACACAGACGCTTTTACACACAGACACGTTTACACACAGACGCTTTTACACACAGACGCTTTTACACACAGACGCTTTTACACACAGACGCTTTTACACACAGAAGCTTTACACAAGACCACGTTGTACACACAGACACGTTTTACAACAGACACGTTTACACACATGACACGTTTACTGAACAGGCACGCACTTTACACACAGACGCTTTTTCACACACAGACGCCTTTTGCACACAGACGCTTTTACACCTACAGACTGCTTTTACACACAGACACGTTTACACACGACACTCGTTTACACACCCCAGACGCTTTAAACACAGACGCATTCTTACACACAGAAGCTTTTACACGCAGACGCTTTTCACACAGACTTTACACACAGACACGCTTTACACACAGACGCTTTTACCCACAGCCGCTTTACACACATGCCAGGCCACGTTTACACACAAAACTGGTTTCCACACAAACCGCTTTACACACAGATCAGTTTACACAAGACACGTTCTAAACACAGAAGCTTTTACACACAGAAGCTTTTACACACAGACGCTTTTAAACACAGAAGCTTTTACACACAGAAGCTTTTACACGCAGACGCTTTTACACACAGAAGCTTTTACACACAGATGCTTTTGCACACAGAAGCTTTTACACACAGACGCTTTTACACACAGACGCTTTTACACACAGACGCTTTTACACACAGACGCTTTTACACACAGACACGTTTACACACAGACACGTTTACACACAGACGCTTTTACACACAGACGCTTTTACACACAAACACGTTTACACACAGAAGCTTTTACACACAGACGCTTTTACACACAGACGCTTTTACACACAGCGCTTTTACACACAGACACGTTTACACACAGAAGCTTTTACACACAGACGCTTTTACACACAGACGCTTTTACACACAGACGCTTTTTCACACAGACGCTTTTACACACAGACGCTTTTACACACAGACACGTTTACACACAGACGCTTTTACACACAGACGCTTTTACACACAGACGCTTTTACACACAGACGCTTTTACACACAGACACGTTTACACACAGACGCTTTTACACACAGACGCTTTTACACACAGACGCTTTTACACACAAACGCTTTTACACACAGCCACGTTTACACACAGACGCTTTTACACACAGACGCTTTTAGACACAGACACGTTTACACACAGACACGTTTACACACAGACGCTTTTACACACAGACGCTTTTACACACAGACGCTTTTACACACAGACACGTTTACATACAGACACGTTTGCACACAGACACGTTTACACACAGACGCTTTTACACACAGACGCTTTTACACACAGACGCTTTTACACACAAACGCTTTTACACACAGAAGCTTTTACACCAAGGAAGGCTTAGAAAGGTGAGCGGCTGTCGCTGCTGTGAACGCAAGGCAGGAGGCGTAGGCGGAAACGGGGCGCGGATGCCAGGCTTTGGCGGGCCACGTCACACCAGTCCAGTGGTTTATTACAGCATGTGACACCCTTTGCTGAGGTGAAATACACGTTTTTTCCTCTAAAATAGCTCTTCTAGTCACAAAACACTGGTAACTACTGATAAGTTTGGCAATTTTAAATGGACATAAATGACTCCCCCATGCGGGCACGTTCTCAAAAAAGGTGAAGTTTCAAGTTTCTATTTCACGCCAGTGGAGCCTGGCGGATTTTGGGCAAAATGGGAAAGAAATTGGATGGAAAATTGGTGGAACTGTTAGGTTCAAATATGGGACACTGTGAGTTAACCATTGTTGAACTTTTTTTTGAACATAATTGACCTATATTGACCTGATTGCTTCAAGTAAACACATGGATCATGGTAAATGGATGGAAAGCGGGAAATGGACGGCAAACGCATTTGGAATGGGAACAAAGTTGTTGACAAAGGGTATTGACGCCAGCAAGTTTCCTGCCAGATCCTGTTACATCATGTCCTAGAGCTCCTTCAATCCAATCAAGTGGACACCGTTTCCAACTCATCCTCCCTTAATAAAAACGACAGAATCCCTGGTCTAGTGGTGGATCTGTTCACGTTGGCTTGCGTGCAGGAAAGAATTGCAGGACACCACCGTTTTCGTCGGAAAAAAAAAAAGCTTCCGCAAGAGTTTCTCATCATGATGGTTGGAGTATTGTTGGTGATGGTTCTGCCCGCACCGAAAGTGGGGGGCTTCTCAATGCGACGCATTAACTGGACGCAACTGCGCTAAGCTTTGGCTTGGGGGGTGTTTTTGCTCCAGAATTGTGTGATTTTCATTCAACCTTTTTGAAAGCAAAATGATGTAACGTAGGTGCAAGTTAGCCTCAGCATAGATGCCCCTATCCCAGAATCTAGAGCAAACACTTCCGGTGCGGGCAATTGTCGTCGTGAAGTTCTGAAGTGACCAGAAGAATATCCCATCTAGCTCCCAAACATTCACTATAATCATCAAGTTGTACTAGTGGTAAACTCAAAAACAAACTATCCCCAATATCACCAGAAATGGGTTGTGTAAACCTCCAAAAATGGTAGATTTACAACTGGGTTTACCACACTACTCATGTTGGCTGGTCACATTCCACCAGAGTTCCGTTGACGATTCCGCCTTCAAGATCTGGTCGTGTGTGGCCTTGCCCTTTGCGTAGTCATAAGCCGTGCGACCCCAGGTGTCTCTCAAGGTGGGATCTGCACCGAAGAGGAGAAGCTTCGATGTCATGTAGGCATTGTTCTGCTTCACGGCTTCATGCAGTGGGAAAGTCACGAAGATCACGCCTTTCTTTCCGTTGGTATCACCTTAAACAAACCACAGCTGGTAAGGCCCGGAGTTGTTCAAAAGCCGGTCCACATCGGAATTTTTGTTGGATCCAGCGGCATCTGAGGTCCCCACCGTTGGGAAATTTGTTGGCTTTCAGGAACAAGCCGATCTGCTGGCGCGCGTCGGTCAGCTCCCTCTGGTGCTTTGAGACGATTTTGTCCATCTTGCGCTGCACCCCACTGATGGCTATTGTCGCGCTCTCCTGGGGCTGCTGGCACATCTTCACTTAAACTCAGGGACAAAAGAAGGTTCCTTGGCGTGTGAATCTTGAGCCCCAAAAAAATGGCTGCGAGGCAAGGCACCCTGCTGAAACGTGCCCCGTGCCCCACGGGCTTTGTGGAGGATATATACATCGAGCACATATGCTCTTCAAAGGGCACATCGAGCACCATGTATCATCAAACATCCAAACTCGGCAGGTTTTAAAAAGATGCATTCTGGTTGAATAATTAGGGTCGCCTCCCCACCCTATAAAAACATGACATCATTACTACTAATAACTATATAACTATTATACCTAAAGAAACAATGATGATCACATTGTGGCTACTACTTATCACTAAAATTAATCAACTATAAACTATTAACATCAACTATATTGATATAGATAACCAGCAAAACATCAATCTAACATTAATAATAGTGCAAATGGACTATTAACTATAGATAAATCTATTACTATGTTTCAATTGAATCATATGTTTATAGTAATAATAGATAAATTTATTATCATTATATAATAAATAGATAAACTATGTTTATCTTCAACTATTCATCTTTGGGCGCCCCCACGGTGGTCTGCGAGTGCTCGTGTATCGTCCTCGGGAAAATTTTCACGGGAATGTACCTCCCTTGACGCCATGATATATTTAGCAATGTAGTAATAAATATATAAACATAAATATAAATGTGAACATTATATATATATATATATATATACATGTTTGTATTTTCCTGTACATTTTATACATATGCTAAACGCATCAATAAATATATGGTAATGAATTTTAATCTTTTGTAATTATTCATTTTTGTTGGTAGCTACTTTGGTTTCGCAGACCCACAATGGTGTCATCGACCTCTGATGCTCCTTGTGGTGGCCTTTTTGCCGGTCAATTCGCCAAGAATTACAGGGGGGTTCCACAAATGGTGGATCCCAATGGCTGGATGGTTGCAAAATGGAAAATCCTATTCAAATGGATGATGACTGGGGGTAGAAATGGATTTTCAGGAAACCTCCATATCTTGTCAAAGGAAGCTTCGTCAGCAAACTTCTGTGTTACGGACGACGGTCATTGTTGGGCTTCACACCAACATGTCAACCACATCATCATGCCAACCCCATCGCCGCGCGAAGAGAAGAATTGGGTTACAGAAGCTGCAGAAGAAGTAGCTCAGTGAAGAAGTAGCTCAGTGAAAATGTAGCTTAGAGAAGACTTGGCTTAGGGAATTGGTAGCTCAAGGAAGACGTAGCTCATTCATTCACTGATTCAATGAGCCATTGATCCATTGATTCATTGATTGATTTGATTGATTAATTGCTTGCTTGATTGATTGGTTGATTGATTGATGCATTTCTCATGCATTCATTTCCATTTCATGTTCATTTGATTTCAGTTTCATTTCATTTCATGATCATTTCGTGTTGATGTTTTTTGTGTTCATTTCTATGTCATTGTCATGTCCATGTCATGTTCATGTCATTTTAATGCGTCCATGTTCATTTCCATTTCACTTGTTTTCATCTCGTCTCATTTCATTTCATTCATGGATTGATTGATTCATTCATTCATTCACTCATTCATTGATTCACTCAGCCATGATTCTTTCATGTCATTGATTTCACGTAAGTTCATAGGCATGTCAACAATCAATAATTGCTGATGGTACATAATCCTAAATCCAATCAACCATCATCATTTTTTGTGGGATACCCTGCAGTGCACGTTGGAATATGTTGGAACATTGACAGGAAACAGCCACGGATTCATCCACTATTGGTGGTGCTTTTTTTAACCGTATCAAAAACCGTATAGCATCCGTATGCCCCCAGCGGTTCAGCCATGTCGTCGGAGTCGCCTGTGCCAGGCGTTGTCTCTTGAGCTCCGCGTCCAACTCCAAAGCCCGGCTTTCGGCAAAAGCCACCTGGCCGGAGATTTCTGCATCCTGAAATGGATGATTAATGAATATGAATGTTCTACATGGAGCTATATCCATATATATATATAATTATATATATATAATTATATATATATATATTTTTTTAAAAAAAAAACATACCCCAACGAAATCCTGGTATATCCTGGTTCGGTAAAATGTGTTATCCATTCATTTTCGAGGCCTGTAGTGGTGGTAGTGACTGGTAGTGACTGCGGATGGGATTAATGGATTGGCTGAAATGAAGACAACCGGTGTGGAAAAATGTCGGATTTGATCAGCAAGTGCCGAGGTTGTCACCGGAACACTGCTCCCTAAGACAACCGTGGGGATGAAAAGGCCCGTTCTCGGATGATGTTCTTAAACCGAAAAGCGAGCTATTGTTCTTTCAACGAGTAAGCAACACAAAATGATTGTCGATCTTGGGTGGACATGAGTGGACAAAGCCCGCGACGAGAGTTTCAACATGCTTTTGCCCTCGCAAAAACTGTTCTGAATGAGGATCTTCACACCTGTCACTCCCAAAAAAATGTCAAACAATTGGGGAAACAAACCGCATGGTCCCAATTGGTCCCATTCCCCCCCCAAAGATGACCTTCTCAGAAAGTTGACGCCTCTCCTCCTCATACTCCTTCTCCATGGATGCCTGGAATTCACCACGGACACAACGACAGAGTTCCATCGCGTTCGCCCCTCGAGCCCCTCGAGCCCCTCGCTATCATCCCAGTCCGGTCGTTCAACTTTTCTTCCAGGGCTTGGTTTTCCACCTGGATCCGTTGGGAATGTTGTCCATGTCGATGTCACGATATGTCAAGATCATCAAATATCTCATGAATCATAAGAAAATAATGCCAAAATCCGATTAATAAACCCCCACCCCCTATAGGTCTAGGTAGACCTTGTGGAGCCCCCCTTAATAATAAGCATCTTCTGAACCATAAAACTTTGGATATGGCTTACGTCAATTACATCTTCATAGAATTCCATTGGATTTGATAAGATTTGATTGTTAAAATCTCATGGATCAGAAAGGGGGTTGATTAATAAGGGGCAAGCCCTAGTTACTATTAATGGGGGACATGGGCTCATGGGGGGTACCCTTTGGGAGCTATCCAAACTGATGATTTTTATAAAGAATTTTATTAGAAATCGATCATTTGGGGAATGGTTGTTTTTTGAAATTTTCAATGATCAACTTAAACCTTCAGCATAACAATGATGAGTTCTGAGATTGATGAGATAAAAAGAATTGGACATAAAAATTGTTGGATAAAAAAATGAGATTTCAGCACTGGTGGTTTATTAATCGGGGGTATGCCAAACTGTTTATTAATCTGGGGGGACCAACTTTTTTTAAATTACCAAAAAAATTGGGGCAGTGGTGGTTGATTAATCTGGAGGGGTTGATTAATCCTAACTTGGCATTGCATGGAAAAAAACAATAACCAACATGATATCGGAAATGTCTGTGGCAAGCCTCCATTGCCAGGGATTTGCCATGAAAATCTGAGCCATTGACCCGCGAAACCAGTTGCTGTTGCAGCTGTGCCACCTGCGCCTGGGGACTGTTTGCCTTAAGTCTATATATCCACTGATTTATAGGCTTAATTTATCTATATCTATATATCTATTTAATCTATGTAGTTGACCACGGTCCCACGGTTGAATCGACAGATTTAACCTATATGCCACTTTCGTGTCGTATACAGTGAGGAACATTTAAACATCATATATGCGATATGATACACACACACACATCCATATATATATATATATACATGAGGAGCTACTGTAGTATATAGCACTAAGAACTAAGTTAATACTAGTTGTTATTGTATCATATGCATAAGAGTACTGTAAGTAAGAACTATGACTGTGAGTTTGCTGATGTAATTTTATATGTCAAATAGAGTCCCGTATTCAAAACCTCCCCTCCAACTAACATAGACCTTGCCACAAGGGTAGAAAACTCTCTCTTTCTCAAGCAGTCAGAGAATCAAACTGAGTTTTCATAGCTGGGATAGTAACCCCTTTTTTTGGGTGTTTGAATAAACCCTTTTGACTTTCCGACAAGAATCATCAAAAGAAGACCAACCTTAATGGCCATATATAGCATCCCCAAAAATATGCCTAAAAGAGCCTCCAGGAATCTCCAAGATCTTAGTGCGATGATATCTCCATATTTCCAGTTTTCCACTTATCTTTTTTGGGGGTGACTATGGGTTACTATAGGGAGGTTTCCTATTGATAGTTTTAATAAGTCACTAAACACTAATGACCCATATGATGGGTTAAAATTCGGTACCCCAATCATTGGATGGTTTATATTAACAGGGACTAAAATGGCTGTGGTCCAGGTCTTTAACTTTCACCCATACCCATATCCCATCATCTTCCGAAACATACGAAACCTCCGTTCAAATCATTCAATCAATATCCCATATCGAAAGCTCCATTCATATCCATCAATATCCATTAATCATTAATATCCATTGGATATATATCCATTAAATACCCTCTGGTAATTTAACGTAGCTATTGAAAATGGCCATTTATAGTGGATTTTCTCATTAAAAATGGTGATTTTCCATAGTTATGTTAGTTTACCAGAGGGTATCCATTAAAATTCCATTAAATATCCATTAATATCCATGATATTTCCATATCCATGACATATCCATTCAATATTCGGATATGGGATATTGATTGAATGGATATTAAAATAATATTAATCATTAATATCCGTTAATCATTAAATTTCCATTGAATATCCTATCCTCTTTCGGATGAAAAAACGACCGCGCCTTCTGCGTGGCCACCAAGGAGCGTTGCATTTCCGCATCCGCCTGGGCCTGGCTGTGCAACTCCTGGAGCCGCTGGACCTGGCGCGAAACAAGAACGCTATGGATGTACGGAACAGGTGGTTCTAATGTAATTACAATTTGGATATATATATATATATATGGATTTATATGGATTTATAAGATGATATATGGTGATTGTATGGCGGTTGTTATATTGCTATTATTGTTATCGTTGTTATTAGTATATGATCACCATATAATCAGAATATACTCCATTATACACTTGATTTTTACCATTGTGAAATATTCTGAATCGTCAATGTCAACTATTGCGATTATTATCTCATGTAGCTGATATATCTATTTTCTTGGATCCGGTTCTTGTAATAATAAAAAACTAATATTATCTAGATTATATTTATATTTAGATTTAAAACAGCACATACAGGGATCAAATTCCATATCATGTCTCCTTCTTGGCAAATCGGACCCGACTTTTGAACTTTTCAAAAGCTATTTCAGGTAAGGAGGTATCCACTATGTAAGGTCTATGTGCAGGCTGCATAAGGATCTGTACCCACCAAATATGCCTATATGTAAAAAAAATGGCGCAATGCCTCCAGTTTTGGTACTTGAAATAGCCATTGCTTTCTCGTATTCCACACCTGGAAAGTGCTGGGCCTCCACATTGGCAGCGCCCAGCTTGCTTTGCAACTCTGCCAGTTGCACCTGCCATGGCATGGAGCCCCGTCCTCACATCCAAACTGGTGTAAATCAGATGGAGTTTAGGGTACACGGTGCATAAAAACAATTACATATTTATATATATATGTATATTATAGGTGTATATTATATATAACTCATTCATTCACAGCATTGCAACTTGCCCATCCCACCCACCTTGAACATCACGCATCAGCTTCTTTTGCTTGGTGTTGCTGGCAGATTGATCTGACATCAGTAGCCAATCTATCACCCTCTGTGCGAAGTATGCTGGAACTTGAGGGTGGGAAAAGTGAATGGGATGGGATTTTCAAGTTCCAGTCAGGCTTCTTTTTTGAGCCCGACGACAGTTTCACCCTGCTTACATGCAGTTCATTGGCATGTTTGTCACAACTGGTGTTGTTCTCAAACATTCATTCACAGCATTGCAACGTGCCCATCCCACCCACCTTGGACATCACGCATCAGCTTCTTTTGCTTGGTGTTGCTGGCAGATTGATCTGTGACATCAGTTCATTGTCACTGCACTCACGGGTTAAAGACTGAACTGGCTCCTTCGATGATGAAGCCAGCCAATCCATCACCCTCATTGACCTTGCCGCGGGCTTTCATCACTTCGAAACATCTCCTGCACCGCGTCTGGTTGAATTGCAGTGTCACTGGCAGCAACACCTTCTCAGGGTTCTCGGTGAAATTCCATCCGCACGCCGTGTTCCATTTTGCCATGGCTATTTGCCACGCAGCGTTTGTGACTTTGTGCCAAGTGCGTTTGCCTTTTCTACTTTCCGAAGAAGATACCCACAGTGATTGCTTGGTCGCTTTTCTATCGACCATTTCCACTGAATGATCACCTTCACCTTGGGCATGATTTTCCATCTGTCTCACTGCCATAGGAGTTCCCCACATTGGAGTCTTTGGTTGGCATTGCGGAGTCCAGGGCGCTGGTGTGCCCACATTCCACGTGGCACAGCTTCAACTCATTCAAGCATTGATCGCCTGACTTCATGTTGGCGTCCTTGATGCAAGCTGCTACTCCTTCCACAACGTCCTGCGACAAGGGAAACACTTGTCCACCTGCGCCAGACAGTAATCTCGCAAGCCGCACCACTTCCCCTCTTTTGACCTCTCTCAAAGCTTTCGAGGACGGTGCCCAAAAGTTCGCTTTCAGCTTGTCCACCGCGCACTTGATGTTCCTTCTGGATGATGCTAGCTTGCAGGCCAATTTCATGCCCGTCACTTCGGCTTGATTTCCATCAAGTTCTAGTCCCTCTTGTTTTGGAGGTTTCTCTTTCTCCTTGTCTCGCTCTCGCTGCATCCTCCCTCGCTTGCCCTTCACGTCGTGCATCGCGCCTAAATTGAAGCCTCTTCCCAGGCCTCTGCCTAGGATCCTCTCCAATCCTCTCTCCTCCTTGCCATTCCGAGCCTTTGATCCATGTCTGCCAGCACCGGTAAGGCTCTTACCACCATGTCTTGAGTCAATCTCTCTCGGTGCCCTCCTCCTGTAAGATGAGTAGACTGCTATCGGCTCTGGTGTGGTTGCTCTGCTCTCCTTCACCGTGTCCGCCTGAGTTAAAGAACTTGGAGGCGTGCATAAGACTGTTTGCGTTGATGCGTCTGTGAAACGAGTCTCCTCCCTTGTTCCCGCCATCTCCCTGCTCTTTGGTTTCCGCGGGGGAAAAGTGCCCAGACGTAGATGCCCAGGTTGCGGAGGAAGGCGCAGCATATGATGAGCCAAGATAGCCATCCTAAAACTACAGAAATTTCGATCCAAGACCACTCTTCGGTCTCCACCAACTCGACGGCTATCTGTTGCACCTCCATTGTGCAGGCTCGATCCATGTTGCTGCAAACAAACTGAAAGTCCAAACCAAACATCAAATCAACTGCAACCTTATGACATGAAAGACGTTCAAACAAGATAGAAAATGGGTGAAGAACCGAATCATGAGACATGATATTACAACCCCTAATCCCCCCCAAAGCTGCGAAAGAGTTTCCTCTTCCATCTCCCCAGCTTCGGATGTCTCAAAGTTCTTCAAAGGCGGCCGACACCACTTTGGATGCTTGGCCCCATCTCAATGCTGCATCTATTCCAGGGGGGTTCAAAGCCGACGTCATTATTCTTTCCTTTGGAAACTGACGCATTGGCACCCCTCCCAGCCGTTTTGGTATTGGTCCTCGTTGGTGTGGACGGCTCAGCCAGTCGGCTTCCACATTCCATGCTCCCGGGATGTGCTGCGTAATGAACTTTCGAAGGCAGAGTTCCTCGGCCTTCAGCGCCAGCTCCGCTCCAATCCAGTTCAGCACCGGTGATGGCGCCGATTCTCTCGCCACCGTTGCAAGGGCCACCACGCTGTCTGCTCTGATCAGCACGGCCCGTCCTGATGGCCATCAAAATCGCCCACGCTTCCAGCGGGCCCTGTCCTGCTGGGTCATCCCATGGGATTCCCATCCATCGTGCGTACTCCTCCGTGAAGGGGATCTCGAGGGCTTCCGATGGCACTATCGCCCTGCTCTGTCGGTCAATGTCGGCGAAAATGGCTCCCACACCCCTTGGAGACGCATCTGTGATCAGCGCAAACTGAGCTGGTACTTGACGAAGTGGTTCGCGCCGTAAAGCAAACTTGTCCGGCTTGTCAGACATCGCAATGAACCACCGTCTAGGTAGTTCCATGCGATGCACCGCTGCCATGAAAGGTTTGGGTCTCGTGTCCTCTCGCTTGCTGGCCCTTTCATTTTCCATTCTGACGTCCACCAAAGTCTGAGATGATCGCGTACAAGATGTTGACGCCACCTGACAGCTTCCCTGTCACCGCTCTGGCCTCTCCGAGCGGCACCATGCCCTTGTTGTGCCAGCTCTCCAACGTCGATTTCACCTCGTTCATCATCTTGGGCGGGATGGAAAGTACCACCACTTCCTCGGCCAGCTTGAGCTCCATGCGCGTTCCGATCCAAACCGCATCTGTTCCACCGAACCCTTTGCGAAACTGCAACTTGACTCCAAGTGCTCCGCACATGTAGAGGATCAACGCCAAGTTTTCTCTTCTTCTCCATCTAGGCCCTTGTAAAATCCACAAGGGATCACCCATGTACAGCTGCGACTGCATCTCATCTGCAGGCATCAAAGACTGCAGCAGCCTTGCCAGCATTGCGGCAAACCTTCCCATGATCAGTGGTGCTCCTTTGAATCCAAAGAGCATTGCAGTGAACACCAGGTATCTACCTGGGTTCACTGAAGGCGCCACGCAGTTGCCCAATGTTGCCCAACTCGTTCTCATGAACTGCCAGGTGGCAGTATGTGTCAGACAAATCTGCCGACACCAGCTCCACTTCATCACATTGATCCTGGTCCTCCCAATTCTCCCTCTGCGCTTTGAGTATCAACCCAAAGCGATTTTCTCTCAGGTACTTCGAGCTGTCCAGGACGTCTCTTGAATACGTGGTAGTACTATTCTCTCCCTGACGCGGCATCTTTCATTGCCTCCACTGCGAAGCAAGTCGATGACTACTCGCCTCTTGACGGCGCCATCCTCCTTAAACTTGAGGATTAGGGCGACCTTGCTCATCGTGCCAACCGGGAACTGTTCACGTAGCTGTTCCTCAGTCAGCTCAATGCAGAAGGCCTTGTCCAGGTACCTTTGTACTTCAGCACGTGCATGACCTGGCTCCTCCAAGAAGCTCTTGTAGTTCTCCGCTCCAAGTTGTGCCTCCATGTCCGGCACCTCTTCAAGCTCAGTGTCCTCCTCCTCCGTCATGGGGAAGATGCCGCAGTACGGTATGCCCTCTGACATACCCAAGGGCGTTCCTGCCCTCACCCAAGACACCAAATCCATCTCTGGGTCTCCTGAATGTTTGCGCCAGGCTTCAAGTCCAGGCCTTCAGCACGTCCTCGTCCAATTGACAGTTCTCACTTCCATATTCTTCTGCAGTCTTGAGGGCTCGTGGATGTTCAGCCACAAACCTCGTCCACAACCTGCGCACATGTCTTTTCCCGCCTCTGCCAGTTTGACTGTCTCATGCCGCCCACATAGTTTTCATTCTCCCGTTCTCTGCGGCTTTTCTTTGATGGTCCTTCCGTTGGGCCAGAACTGTCCTCCACGTTGTCCGCCATCCAAACTCTTCGAGGAGCCTCCAAGACTTGTGCCGTGACTGGTGGAAGCTGTCTCTTCTCCTTGCTTGCCAGCCACCTAAGTTGTGCCTCGGACACCTCCTCCTTCTTCTCCATTTGCAGTGTGGTTTTGAAGATCTTCACAACCAATGTTGCATAGGCTCTGCATAGCTCTTCTGGGTACTCAGCCGCCTTCGACGCCATGCTCTTGCCCACCTGCGCCTCATGCCTGGCCTGCTCCATCCAGGGCAGGCGCACTTCTTTGCCAAGGTTCCTAACTCAGCCAAGCACCCCGTAAAGCGCCCTGGTTTGAACCACTTGTACCCCACCTTGGACTGGCAAGCGCAAGTGTTGAAGATTGCTGTAACTGCCCCCAGGTCCTTCTCGAAGGAGACAAGCTCTGGCAACGCCCAAGCAGGGCCTTCCTCCCCGTCTCACTGCCCGGTGGGTTCTCCAAAGTTCCTGCTGATGGGACCGATCTGCGTCTCTGGCTCTGGATGATCTCATTGATGACAATGGCAGATCTCACTGCCATGACCGTTCCTCGGTCCGCCTCTTGTTGTTGTGCTCGGCTGTTTGATGCCAAGCCATATACTTCACTCCCAGATCTCACGGGACCAGGGCCTTCCCTCGCCGTGTTGTACCTTGCCCGGTAGAAACTGCCACCCGCATGACCTCCATCATATTCCCCATTCTTGGCCTTCTGAAAAATGTTTGAAAAGGGTTGTTCTGCAAGAAGATCGTGACCCGGATTCAAGAGCTTGTCACACGACTCCACGCTCACCTTGATCCCCTCTTAGTCGCACTCCGCTCTAAGTGCCTCCGCTCAAACGTCGCTGGGACCTGCAAAAAGGTGAAGGAATTGGAATCTTCTCTCATCCCTGAACTGGCCAAAGGTGTCGCACCTCTTAAGGCACTCTTCTACTCTTTCTGGGATCTGAGCTGCCAGGCCATGTTCAGCGTTCGAAGCTCTGGACGAGCTTGAAGCTGTGCTCATTGTGCACCACGGCTGCAACATGCATTACACTGATTTGTGCAACCCTCAGTGACTCAAAACGACCTGAACCTTTTGCCTATCCACAAAACTTCAACCAACCCATGCAAACAATCTGAATCTTTCACCTCACGCTCCCGCCATAAAATGAAAAACTTCAACAGGACTCCCTTAATCCATCGCTGCCGCAACGGGGAAGCCCAAGTTTTCCAAACACGGGTGAACTCACTTCTTCGGGCACTGGGTGTTGTTGTGCCCAAGTGACAAACAAATTTGGCACTTATGCGCCCTCTTAACCTTGGCCTTGCACTCGCTTCCCGGGCTCAAACCTGCGCATGGTCCACTGTCCTTCGCCCAGGAGAAGCATATTTCCTCGCCTGATTGGTCCTTGCCCTGCATCTTGTTCTTGCCCTTGCCTCCGCCCCCTCCGCCGCCAGCACCTTTTCCGGCAGGTGGATGACTTCTCCATTTTGCCAGTTCTTCTCGGTCAGCTTGAGCGCGTCTCTTCTTAGCAGCCCTTTTGTCTCTATTGGCCTGCCTGCGCCTCTCATCTTTGTCTCCACTGCTCCCTTCTGCCTCATGCCCTTCAGCAAGTCCAGGAAAATGTGCTAATGCAAGAGCCTCTGACGATGCCATTGGTGCCCCCTTCGAGCCTGAAGCCAACCATGCTGTGGCTGGATGCCGTACTTGATCATTCCAGTGAGTTCCACCTTGAGCAACTAGACGAAACACCACCGACCACGGCCTGTCCTCGTTGAAGTCTGCTGGAACGCTCTTGTTGTTCAAGGCGTTCAGCTCTTGCCTTGTCATCGGCATGAGCGATTAATCCCCAATTTCTGGGCCATTGCGCCGTCATCTTTTCGATCGTCTTCTCGTAGATGAGCAGGGACGCAATCGAGCAAATGTGCAAAGAGATGGCCGCCACCTTGAACACCTTCCAGCTCGCCTGCCACTGCAAGAAATTTTGGGGGCCTGGAAATTCCCTGGCCACAAACGTTCTGTCCCCAACTAGGAAGAAAGCCCTCATCTTCTGATTACGAAGGGCTCTCCTCCCAAATGGGAGCCAAACCCCCATGTCAACATATGGGGCTTGTCCTAGTTGATTCACCCTCTTATCCAATGCCGCCATTTGTGCATCTGTAGGTTCCTCTTCCTCCATAGGCATGTCACCCATCATCTGCAAGTACCTTTGTGACCATGAGTGCGCCGTTTGCAAATCAGGTGGCACCAGCTCGCTTTCATCGGCTTGATCTACTAGTGCTGACATCTTGAGGACTTTCTCTTTCAATCCACTCCCTTTTGAAACATGCCCTAGAACTTGTGCAGAACTCCTCTGGTTGTCACTCGGTGCCCAAGGGTCCACGTCCTCAAACAATGCAGCATCACCACCCTTCTTGAGGTACATAGCCATCCTAGCAACTCGCCGGACCAATCTGACATGTGCTGCCTCTGTTGCTGAAAGACCTACACCTGCAACTTGTGCTTGACCAATGCCCTGCACCACAATGTGAGCTGGGAGTGCTGCAACCACTCGTAGTTCTTGTCCTGGATTTCCAACCTGCTCAAGGAACGCCTCCCAAACAGTTGCCGGCACCCTCAGCAGTCTAATGGCATCTGCAACCGTAGCCACTGCTCTTACCTCATCTTCGGCGGGTAGAACATCAGGCTGCACGCGAGTTGCCATTGGTCCAAACATGTTCAAGTTCAAGTCAGGCTTCTATTTTTGAGCCCGACTACAGTTTCAACACCCATCCCTCCGCCCTTCTTACATGCAGTTCATTGGCATGTTTGTCACAACTGGTGTTGTTCTCAATAATAATCAGCGGCACCTCCGGGGTCTATGTATTTATACATGTATCTCTCTCTATCTCTCTGTCTATCTATCTATCTGTCTATCTATCTATCTATCTAATCTAATCTACAGTAATCTAATCTACTCTACTGTAATCTAATCTCATCTCATCTAATCTAATCAAATCTAATCTATCCATCCATCCATCCATCTATCCATCTATCTATCCTGTATCTATCTATCTATCTTATCTTATCTTATCTTATCTAATCTAATCTATCTATCTATCTATCTATCTGTGTGCGCGTATTGAAAAGAACTCTCTATCTACCGATCGATCGATTGATCTGATCTAATCTAAGCTAAGCTAATCGATCGATCTATCTATCGATCTGTCTATCTGTCTATCCGCCTATCCGCCTATCCGTCTATCTGTCTGTCTGTCTATCTGTCTACCTGTCTATCTGTCTATCTGCGTATCTGCCCATCTGTCCATCTGTCCATCTGTCCCTTTGTCCATCTGTCTATCTGTCTATCTGTCTATCTGTCTATCTACCTGTGTATCTGTCTATCTGTCTATCCGTCTATCTGTCTATCTGTCTATCAGTCTACTGTATATTCATTTACTTGATCATTTAATCACCTATCATGTCTATATATCATAGTTTTGTATATAGTATATATAACTTATAAATATGATATGTCTCCGTGTTCGTGTATGTGCGCATATCAATTCAATATCCGAATATGATATCAGTCATCATTCACCATCACAGTTGCAAGTGCTTTGTGCCACGGATCAACGGACATTTGCACCTGCAAGCGGCTCATCCCCACTTCGCTCCGCAAGCCCACGGCGGAACCAGGCCGATGCACACGTCGCAGACCATCGATGTGAGGACTGGAAAACACTCCGCCAGCACCTGAGGAAAGGGATCTTTTTTTCATTCTAACTTTTCTATATGGTGTTTTTTCTGATATTTTCTGATCAACCAACGTCTTAGCTCTTTGCACTTTGAAGCTGGTTGATGATTTTATTCGAACAAATTGATTCCAAAAATGGATGAACATTTGACAACATGTGATCCTTTTTGCTTGCTCTGGCACTCAGTGGGCGTGTATCAAGGTCCATATCTCCAGCCCATGCCTCTGCCAATACCTGAAATTGACAGCTGGACAGTCGTACCTTGAAACAACAGACGCCGACAAGCAGGGCCTCCGTCGGTCTCAGCGGACTATGCCTGACCTCAGTCAGAGATGAGCCGTTCATAAGAGGGAGCTTTTGGGAAAGTATCAACCTGCTGCCATCAACTGCGAACACCCGTCAACGACCATCAACAACCTCCGCCGAATGCATCCCTTTTCCGCACACTGCCGCCGTTTTTTGGTCAGGGGATGGTGCTGCGCAAAGTCCTTTGGCTCAGAAATCTTGGCCCAAGCTTGAATGCGATCACAACAGTCTGGAGTTTTGCCTGCCGAAGGCATCATGAGGCTTGGGTGATGGGTGACTGTAAAATATGTCAAGAACCACTCAAGAGTCTTTGTCATGTGGACTTATAATGATTCATCCTTCCAGTCAATGAGGGCGAAAAATCTACCGACAACATATGATAATCTGTGAACTGATTGATATTTTGCAAACAAAACATGAATATCAAGAAGTCACTTCCAGAGCGTCAGCAAATCCATATCTACGTCAGATTGCGGTCTCCAAGAGCCCAACATGACATCCCAACCGCTGGATTTCCCAGGAACATCATACCAGTTGAGCCAGGGTGCTTGCTTACTGTTGTTCAATGTTGATCATATGTTGATGTTTTTTTTGTGTCTACTTTCCAATGTACTTTCCAAAGCATCCTGGTAAATCTTGCCATTCTGATCGTTGATCCCACCACGACCCCCATCCACTCATGGCACCCTGCAAGGACAGCAGCAACACTCGAAGGTCGCCAGGAAGTGGACTGCACACGCTACGAAAGCGGTTCCTTTCGTCGCGGAAGCCCAGGTAGTACCTCCGGGGTCGGGTCCTACTGGGCCACTGGGCCACGACTTCTACGGTGACAATCCTCAAACTGCTAGTCCCTAAGAATCTCTTGAGGTTCCAATGAAATCACCATCTTTCACTGGTTTCAAACTGGATTTCCAGCTCATGGCTTGTGATCATATATTATGAGGAATCTGTGGACTGGGGAAATAGCACATCCTTCATATAATGGAAAATTGAATAGTATAACATACGTAACATGGGGATACATGAGGGATTCCGTATGGAGCACACACACATACATGAATATACATATATATATATAGGTATAGTTATAATATATATATATAGTATTTATATAGTATTTATATAGTTATGTGATATATAGGGATAGTATAACCATGTATGAATTGGAAACGGGATCGTTAGTGCCCAACTTTTACCACGGCAGCGCGGTATGACTCAAGGGCCCTAAAGCCAAATGTCAACGGGGGCATGTGATCACTTGGCTATACAAAATATACATTAGACAGGTCAAACTCACACTCAACCTGTTCTTCAAGGATCACATGATGCTAGTGAAAAAGTTGGCTCTAAGGCTTCTTCTGTACACGATAAATGCACTCCTTCAAAACGCGGATGATGAGGTCCGGGCGCATGCTCTTGGTCAGAGCATCCGAGACCATAGTTCCTGTAGCAATCCAGGTAACAATGTCTCCTCCGCCATGATGCATATCCCAGGTCCTCCGGCCGTCTTGCCAAAGTGACTCATGAATCGACTGCAACTCAATGCCGAGTCGTTTGTCTGCGACCCTGCCGAGTACCTCATTCGCAAGATGGTCTGTTAAAGACCTGCAGTCTGAAAGCATCAGTTGTGGAATACAGCTGCGGCTGTCATCCAACCATGTTTTCATCGAGTCAAGTTGGCCCATCAGTTCGGCCAATGCTCCACGTAGCTTGTCACCGCTCTCTTGTCCAGCCTGCAGTGAATAAGCCTCGCATTGAAGAGTGCTGCGGCATACTCGCCGAATTGTATTTGATGCAAATCCCAATGGCATCACCCTGTAGGATGTAGTCTTGGGGTCTTTGATCTCATTGATGTCTCCAAGAAAATGGAAACGTCCTTGTTGTGATTTGTAGTTCTTCTCGTTTGAAAATGAAGCATCTGTTACTGTAATGATACCAACCTCTCCCCAGGTTAGATGTCCACCTGGAAAAATAAGTTTGTTCTCAATACCTTGTTGTGCCAGCTGTACTACGGCATTTGCGTCGTGCAAAATAGCGACTGTCGCTCCAGAAATACTGGACTGTAGGCGGCTCACACGATAACCCAAATCGGGTCTAGTCTGCCTTGCCACCCATGCCAATGATCCCGTTACAGATCGTAATCGGGTCACATCATCCTTACCCAACGGCTCGGACGCTGATCTTCCTGGCGCGATCTTGATCGGCTTGATGCGACGGGTGTTGTCACAAGTGTCTTGTGTGATTGTTCCATCTGCAGTACGCTCAAATTGCTTGCCACAATAGCGAAACGAATTTGATTCACTTGATCCCAAGTTGAACTTCTCCAAGAAGCTGTCGATCACTGACTTTCCCTCAGGAATGTATGCGTACAAGATGTCATCCACATGTGTCGCCATAAGTGCAACGCAATCTTTGTCGGTTCCTGGAAGGAAATACAATCCTGGGTAAAACTTGGATTGTTTCAAGCCACTGGATCGGGCATCTCCGTCCAACCTCAACCAAAAACCTCGACCGCTGTCAGTCAATCCATATATAGGCACCCGCACAAGGAAAAACACCTCTGGATCAACTCCCGGGAGACCTCCTCGGGGTTGTCTCATAATGAGAACTCTATCAAGAGGACGACCTTGGAAATATGCGGATGCGACGTCCGCACTGTGCAATTGTGCGCCCTGGATCGCCGCCCAACAGCAAAGAATGTTGTGAGCTTCCGTATCTGCTGTAGGACTGTCTGATCTCAAACCTTCACTGACTTCGAAATTGCCGCATGATACCAACCGGCTCTTGAACTTTGGCATATATTCTTGATCTGTTCTTCCTTTCATAAATTGATTCTTATCAACATCAACCCACTTGCTGGGAATACATTGATGTCCTTCAGCAATCAACCTCTCAGCATCTTCTTTTGAAATTTCAACAACAGCAGCGAACTCCAGGAACTTGCTCCACTCCTTGGTTCTGGCATCCATGATGTTCTTCTGTACATCAGGTGATGCTGATTCATAGTGGATTGATTTCAACACTTTCTTACCTTGCTCTTCGTCCTCAGGGACTTCAACTTCCTGGGACAAAAATGATGCAAACAATGCTCGTGCTTCTTGTTGTTCTTCAGGACTTCGTTCTGAGTCTCTCTCACGAGCTCTTTCAAGATGTGTTCGCAATTGATGTGGTAAGTCATCCAAAAGTTCCCTTCGCAATGGCCAAGATGATGCTGACGGCGAGGATAGTGGTCCCAAAACGGAGCCACTTGGAGTAAGATCAGGCACAAAGGAGTCTCTTCGAGATGGCACAAGTGATGAGCCTCTCTCCGACTCAGGTTGTAACTGAGACTCTACTCGAGGTCTCACGTTGCGTTCATGACCTCCATCTCCTGGATGTGGTCTTTCAACTCTTCTCTCTGGGGTTCTACTCTGTGAGAAGATGTCTTCTTCCATTGGACCTGTATCTTCCTCCTCCTCATCTTCTTCAAAGAAACCGGGCCGTATATCCCATTCATCTTCAGATACTTCTGGTATAGGAGGGAGTGCTGAATCCACATTGCCTTCATGGACAACCTCAACATCATCTGCTTGTCCTGGACCATCACGAACAACTTCAACCTCATCTGATTGTCTTGCATCAAGAAACGCTTGTTGACCTGTATCATTGATGATCTTGTATGGAATCACAGGTTCACCGCTCAACACTGATTGAGCAAGAGCTTCAGAAGGAGAAGCAATGCGTATGTTGTGAGAAGCTACAAGTACTGGAACGTTACCACATAGTAACCATATGTTCTTCTGGTTCTCGTGTCCGATCACACGACATGTTGGTGACCAGGACGTTCCTCCTCGCTGATTGTCTCGTCTGAAAGTGACGAGGTCACCAATGTTGAATTCACGATCAAACACACTGGCATTGCGTGTCAACGCTCGTTGAACTCTTCTTGAACAATCAAGATGAACAAAAGCCTTTTGTGCCTCAATCCTGGCCAAATGTTGTAATGCAAAAATTGATGAAGGGTCATGTCGGGCCTGGATGGCTCCGAGCTGTGCGTGATCTTCCTCTGACATGAGTGAAGCTACACCACGGGGAGCTCGACCGAGCACCCACTGAGATGGAGAAAATCCTCCAACACGCGCGGAGTCGTTCTTCACACTGAGCACCTGTGTGATGCACGACTCAACCTGTTCTTTGGTACAAGCCCCAACTTCTGTACACACTCGCCTGAAAAGAGCCTTCAACAAACCACCATGCCTCTCTACTCGGCCCAATGATTCCGGGCTCTCAAGGGGCACATGGTGCACTTGAATGTTATGTTCATCCATGTATTGTTGTAAGACACCACGATTGTGCAAACCACGGTCACACATGATAGCAACAGGATGTCCTGCCCAACTGAACCAACGTTTAATGAGTGCGTCCAAACAGGATCGCGAAGAAGCTTGACCTGCTCCAACCTTCACAACCTCAGCCTGTTGAAAACAAGTACCAATGCAAACCATGTTGAGAACTTGATACTTCTGTCCAGTTACATCTGTCAACTCCAATACATCAATCCCCAAAGTATGGTTGAATGTATAATCACTTGGAAGCGTAACTTTGTGAGTGGGTTTCTTTGCTGATGTTTTCTCACATGTTTCACATCTATGCAACTTCACTGCATCAACAAACTCCTTACTCACCTTTGCAGCACGCACCAAATTGACCATCACCGACTTGGGGACATGTCCAAAAGCCCTGTGCAATCTACGCACAGCAATCCTGACACGCTGGGGAAGTTTGCGCCAAGACCTACGTCTTTCTGTTTCATCCTCTGGCAAACCAGGGATATCAACTTCATCCAAAAGAGTCTCTTCATGTGTCAGGTCCTCAACTGGATCCTGCAATGCAACATCTTCCGGGCCATCGACTGCATCCCAGTTCCCACCATGTTCCTGAGCCTCTTCGATGATCTCTGCTGGAAAGGCAACGCTCATCTGCTCCTCCAATTCACGTTCAAGTGACCAATCACGAATCCATTGACAAAACTCCCAATTCAAAACGTCATCCAATTGTCGATACATAGACCAGTCTTGAAAACCTTGAATGAGTTCATCATCATTTGACACAAAAGCAAGACCAACTTCATTGATGTATGGTATCTGTGGTGTTTTGAATGATTCCCATCGTTCAGTGTGTGCGACATCAACAATGAGAAACCTACACCCTGTGGCATCACAATACTGTTCCAACTCAAATACAAGATCCCCATGACACAGTGGATAATGTTCTGACTTGTATTCAATTGCAACAATGACCAATGTGCAACCTTCGAACATGTCTTTCCAACCGTGTTGCTCAGCATCACCGTCCAAGTACGCAGCATTCATGCCAACGTCATAGGTGTGCTCGAAAAAATCCTGGAAAAGAGTCGGATGCGACGTGATGACTGCAACCCCTGAAGTACCATTGGAAACTTGAGGCTGCATCCCAAGACTGGACTGCATTACCCGGTCATGGTTGTTGAGATTGTTGATACCTTCCAACACCATCTTCCTGTGTTTCTTGCTCATGGTCCTCCTCTCATCAGGATGGACTGTCAAATCAACGTTGGAATCAAAACGCACAGCCATGAAACCAGTGGGAGAATACTCATAGTCATATTCATATGAATCGGAATCATCTTGTTCCAACTTGGGCGTCAAGACCTTTGGCTGGGGCTTCGACTTCACTGCATACATCCTTTTGGGTTCTGAGGATTTCATCTCAACTTTTGGATTCAAAGACTTTTCAAAATCATCCCTTACGTCCCGAAGTTTCTTGTTGGGGGTCAACTTGACGTGAACGCTCATGTATGCTCCCCTCCCGGAGTCATCGAACACCCCTGGTGGGTGGTGAAACACGACCACGTCAATCCACGAGTTCTCCAAACGCACCATTGTATTGCCATCGACATTGTCTTCGATGAGCTCCCAACCTTCATCCAACACTGCAAAGACATGGGATGACCTGGCAATGTCAACAGTTTCAAAGTTCATGTAAACCAAGTCTTGAGGGTATTGAATGTCACTTCCATGCAAACAAATGCCAACGTACCCAGCTAACTCCCTGCCCGAGGGGTCGCCGTGCCCATCTTCATTGACAAGTGAAAAACTGTCCTCTTCCTCTGTCACGTCATTGATGGCTTGATGGAGTAGTTCATGTAGACGTGCACGGGTCATGACCTCAGATTGACAGGTTTCGGTAACAAGAGTGGCAAACAAGGGTAACAACTCTTCCAACTGGACTGGATTCAATCCATCCGATTCTTCAACCAATGATTCAACAATGGGGACTGTTCGAACTGATGCTGTTTCAACCTTCTTGGCAATGGCAACACGCTCCTTGCGAATCTGCATAGGAGCTTCATCAATGAAAGTGCAACACTTCTTGCAGAAAGTACGGTGTGTTGATTTGCTGGATCCCCTAAAATCGGTGTCATCATGAGGGCAATTCTCAGGGGACATCAACGGTACCATGTCACGCCTTGTTGTTTCGGAATGACCGCACACAAGACAGGTCTTCCTGATGGTGTACCCCGTAGAACCTTGTTTTGTAAACTCACGACATTCCTGACACTTGTTCGGCAAAGGAGGATTTGGGGGTTTCTTTCTGCCAGTTCCCCGAGCCACCAACAAATCTCGGTGCTCGACATGCTCAACAGGGACTTCGCGCAAGTGAATCCCATCAGCACCAACCACAAAGTATTTGTCAACCCAATTCAACCATGTGACATAGTATGGACTCTTGGGGGTATGTTTCTTGGCATGATGATAGTACCCTGTCTGTTCAAACAACACATTCCAAAACGACAAACCCCTGAATTGTCCAACAGGAAAGATGCACCCATGATCCTCGGGTCTCATTGTAACATCGAGATCCCGGGAAATCAAGCCAACGTTGCTGCTGGACGCTGCTGCACGTGAAGGTCGACTGCTGGGCTTCGCTTGTCGAACTGCCATCATAGCAACTCCATCTCTGTCACGATCAGGTGAAGCCGTCAAAGTCACACCATCGTCATCTGAAGAATCGCTCATGTCGGCAAAGTGAGCTGCGGGCTTTGGGGCTGACTTTCCAGGGGCTCCGGCTTTCGACCCCGGGAATTTACATTCCGGGTCACCGGCCCAGTGCCCTATGACTCCGCATCTCAAACATTTGCTCTTCGACTTCAGCTCTGTGAGCTTCCGTCTTCTCTGATCGATCGTGAGGTTGGACTTCACGATCTTTCCTTTCCCCTTTCCTTTGGGCTTCCCGAAGGATTTGCCCTTGCCACCTGCTTTCCCCATTGCGGTGAAAGCAGCAAGTTGTAGCTGGATGGCGTCTCCTGCTTGTCGATCGTCTTCTGCACCTTCAAGTTCAAGCAAGCTGTTCAATGCAACTGCTTCGTACTCATCGACATCGTCAAAGTAATCAAATTCGTTGTCACCTTCTAGGTTTCCTGGCTCCTCTTCCGCAATGTCACCAAGCATGCCAACATATGAATCATCCTCCCAGGATTGATCCACAGCTTCATCCCAAGATTCTGCATGTTCCTCCCCATCATCGGGGTAGGCTGCATAGGCTGCTTGGGAATACGATCCCTTCGAAGAAGGTTTGCCTTTGCCATAACCTTTGCCTGACGACTTGCCATGCTGTTGAGGATTACCACGTCCTGTCCAGGATCGTGACCCTTCTCGCAAGTGAGTGCCACTGTAATTCTCGATCAGCACCTTGCCAACACCTTCAAAATCCTTAGTGTCTGCACAGGCCTTCACAACGAGGATCTCCTGTCGATTGAGCCCACTCAACTCCAACATCAACTCTGTCCTCAAGCTGTCCGAAAACACCATTGTGTCATCCAACTCGCAAAGCATGTGCCACCAACGTCGTCTCCTCTGAACATAGGAAAGCATGGGTTCGCCTGGCTGGCGAGACAAAGGTCCACCTTGTTTCTGTCCTGCACGAAAAAGTTCCTTTGCTTCCTCACGAGCTCTTGGAAACACATGGGATCTGATCTCACCCACAAGTTTCACTAAGCCACCAGGTTCGGACAACACTTCAAGTCCAAGATCCCTAGCTATTGAGAAAGCATCTCCTCTCAGTCCTTCGATCACCTTGTTGACCAATGGTCCACGATCAACATCTGTCTTCTGCTTGCCGGACTTCGAGGATTTCCGGCTCGCTCCAGACTTCGGAGTCGAGACCGCTGATGTAGGTTGGGCTGCTTGAGTTGCACCCGACAAATCTGGAAAAGTAGCATACTCATCTGCGTCTTCTGCGGCAGGCTCTGTTGCTGTGGTCCCAACGGGATCCGCAGACTTACTTGTCTCCTCCAGTTGTTGCTCATAAAGACGAATCCGAAGGAGTGTCCTGAACTGCCAATCATGAAAGTTCGCCGCATCACCTGCATAGATGTATGATCCACTCTTCGTCTCAAGTGGTGCCGACGAATGGCGTTCCTGATTGAAACGAAGGCCATTGATCGACATGATGCTCGCTCCGTTCGGAGTCGAACAAGGAAAAACGTTAACAAGTGTCTGCCCTGGTCAGGGTCAGACAGATTCCCGAACCACGACACACTCGAAGTTCAGTTGATTCCCAAAGTTACCAGACTCAAATTCACAAAGGGTTCCCTGGGTCACTGACGTACCACCGGATGCAGGTCGTCACCTGCTCCGCTACCAATATGAATTGGAAACGGGATCGTTAGTGCCCAACTTTTACCACGGCAGCGCGGTATGACTCAAGGGCCCTAAAGCCAAATGTCAACGGGGGCATGTGATCACTTGGCTATACAAAATATACATTAGACAGGTCAAACTCACACCATGTATAACCAATATAACCCCATGGGAATCTCACCCCAACTCCTCCCCGCTTGGTGCCGATGCAAAAAGTTCCGCGGACAGCGCTGGGCGTCCAAGAGGAAGGTCCAGAGCGAGGTGTAGCGCCCGTCGGTGACCTCGAAGGTGAAACATGCTGGAACTACCGGCTGACATTCACATACCCTCTGGTAATTTAACATAACTATTGAAAAATTGTGATTTTCCATAGTTATGTTAGTTTACCAGAGGGTATATATATATATATATACGTATATATCCCATATACCTTCCAATGATCATCCATTATTACCTAACATTTACCTAACTAGTTACCCGGCCTGGTAAATATACAAAGTTAGCTGTTGAAAATGGCCATAGAAATAGTGGATTTTCCCATTCATAGTATTGTGATTTGATGTGGGAAAACATCTCTGGTTGGTGGTGCAATAACATGTTTTAACCATCTTGAAAAATATGAGTTCGTCAATGGGTAGGGTGACATCCCATATATGAAATGGAAAAATAAAAAATGTTTGAAACCGCCAACCAGATATGAAATTTTATGAACATGAATCTAAACATGACTTGTATTATACAATCAGAATATTTTTCTGAATCATATTTGATTCTTTTACATGAAGATAACACAGTCGTATAGAATTATTAATTGTACACCGGTATGGCTTGAGCTCTCGATGTCCCAAGTTTGGAAGCCATCAGGTGCGCTGAGATGCGCTATCGCCCATCGCCCCTCTAACGAGGCACAGTTGGATGGCCGATGTGGGATAAGTGCGATCGAATTTGATGTCGTCGTCCTGTGCCAATGCCTCGGTTCTTGAGCTCGCTGGATCGACAAACCGAGTCGGCAATCGCCAAGGGGCGGATCAGCAGCAAGGTCGTTTGAGTCCAGGGATGGTTTGCATGTGCCAAGACCTGGATTTCAGGTGATTTCAGGTGATTTCAGGGGTTGCTTGTATTGCTTAACTATCTTAACTACCCCCACAAAGAAAGATGAAAAGATGGTCAAACCGTTGAACCATGTTGAACCGTTTGAAGCCCTAAGTTGCTAAACAATGCTAAACACACATGTCAAAACACAATTACACGCATCAAACATCTCATCATAAAGTCTCATAAAGACATATAAAGGCATCATCAACATCTGCCTGTTTAACATGTTTAACGTTTAACATGTCGTAGCCCTGGTGTCGTAGCCCTGGCCGCCTTCATCCGCGTGAGCGCCGGCTTGCCACGACCTCCAGAGATGGTGCGGCCCCTGTCTTCGATGAGCACCTGGGAGCTGCTTAAGCCATCAAAAAGCCATCAAAAAGCCATCAAAAAGCCATCAAAATCCTCCAATCTCTCAGTTCAAGAGGATCCAAATGGATCCAATATGACTTTTTGAGGCTTTTTTGATGGCTTTCTGATGGGTTGTGACCATGGTTTGACAGTTTAACGGTACCTGCTGTTACTTAAAACTGCTGGGTCCCCCAGAAAGGTCCCCGCGCCTGCGCGGTGATCTCCATGAGCTCCGGAACAATCCAACCGTGGCTCAGCACCAAATAATCCTAAGACACAGCTACCGTTTGTCAATGATTAATCATGCTAGTTATATGATATTATATAATGCTACATGTATACATGATAACACATGATATATCATGATAATACATGATATATCATGATATATCATGATAATACATGATATATCATGATATATCATGATATATCATGATGAATCATGGTTAATCAGATATGGTATACACCTACTCTGATCCGTTTTTGGCTTCCCTCCCCATCTTTGGCCCACTGAAACTGGCATCACATCAAGGTTCTCGCGGAACTTGTCGGGTCACCAGCTGCACCTTCCCGGTTGGGGGAAAACCCTGTGCGCCAATGTTCTCCGGGACGATCCGGAATTCATCGAAACGGGTGAAAAATCATTCGAAACTGGTGACATATGGTGAATTATGGTGACATGGTGATGCAGTGCATTAGAAATCATTAGAGTACCAAGAATTGGCTGTGAATCCTCCCAAATGCGCCTGTAGATCGTAGTAACTCCGGAACGACTTGGCTGCTAGAATTAATCCAGAGCTTGGGACGTCCAAGCGATGCAAAAAGCCTTGGTGGTCCCCCATGGTCCCCCTGGTTTGGCCGTGGCCATGGCCAACATGAATCCAACAGTGCTTCAAACCACAATAAGCCACATGAAGGTGAATTGGATGAGCTATGAGTTATGAGCTCACACATCTCACTCTGAAACCATTTTTGCCATTGCAAAAGACATCAAAAGACTATACCCTCCGCACAAACATCGGCGCAAAGAACTGTTGAGCCCGCCGTGGGACCAGTTTTTGTGACTGGGTATATAGGAAAGCCACCATGGAAGGCCAAAACTGCCACCATCCATCAGAAAAATCATCGTTGAAACCCAGATTGGTTGATATCATTGATGATTCTTTGGGGGTTTCCTTTTGTTCCAAAGGATTCAGATGATTCAGGAGCAAAACTGCCCAGAAACCATGCTCATGTTGTTCATCCTTGAGGATTTTCAAGGGGCCAAACATCGCCTCCATGAACCCAGCCAATTGCAGTTCGCTGTTCTCATCGTGCACTTCCCAGTCGGGTGGTTTGAACAGCACCACACCTTGGAAAGGGATAGAAACAAGGCGTTAGCCACCACAAATTGTGGGCTAATGGAGGTTCAACCACCAAAAATGAGCCGAATACATGGTTGGAGCTGGCATCATGTCGCTGGATACATGTGCTGCAGGGTCTTGAAAACCCACTAAGACTAAGACACTATCTGAATCTATGTGCATATATCTGCATCTATCGCTTGCAATGCTCAAGAGCCCTTTTTGTTCAGCTGGTGCAGACTGTTCACTGGTGTACTGTACCCACATTACATGACCAACTCCCACGCTGAGCTATTGCTCAGTGCCATGGTCATCTGTGGATCTACATCTCGAGAATGGTGCTCCTTCTGAAACGCCGTGGGCGCAGATTGGATGTGGTCGCCCATCGCCCTGTATGGGAAATGGGGGCAGGAATGAATGCCTCTGACTTGGCATGTTTGGGCTTGAAGAACTGGAAGAGTGAAGCAAGCCGTTTTAGGAAGCCAGGTTTCCTGCGATCCTCAGCTCCTTCATCTTTGGTTTCCTCCTCAGCTGGTGCTGGTGCTGGTGCTGGTGCTGCTGGTGCTGGTGGTGCTGGTGGTGCTGGTGGAGGTGGAGGTGGTGCCGGTGCAGGTGCTGGTGCTTCCTTGGGGACCCCGCGACCCACCTGACTTACCTCCTTCACTTCCTCTGTGAGCGACTGCACTGTGCGGGTCATTGTGCTGGGAAGCTGCCGAATGGCCGTGCCCATGTCATCCGCCAAGTGCGGATGGGTGGCCCAGTAGTGCAGACCCAATGGCAGGACCACAGTCACCAATGGATACAGGAGAATCAGAGCCGCCTTGGCGGCTCGGCTTCGCATCCCGCTGGGAGGACAACAGGTGCAAACTCCCAAGTAGAGAATGCCCAGGTTGGACACCACCGTGTTGAGGGGAGCGTAGCTTCGCAACGCAAACAAAGGCACCAAGAAACACAAGAAAAAGCCAAAGACCAAGAAATGCCAGGCGCGTTTCACGGGTGCCACCACTTGGTCATGCACGGCATTAGTGATGTGTTCCTGACTCCTGGCTGCAAAACCACCCGCCGTAGAGGCGGCAGCAGCCGTACCACTCTGCACCACGTTGCCCATGGTGTCGGTGGCAGCGCGCACCAACCCAGGCACCTGTGGAGCGCCTTTCTGTATCGCCTCTTTGGCCGTGTGCCCTAAGTCACGGACATCCTGACCCACCTCCACCACTTCATTCTTCAAAGTTCCCAACAGTCCATGTTTTTGGACGTTGTACTTGGTCACATTGATTTCATCCTGGAAGTATTCCGGCCAAGATCGGACCTCACAATATTCCTGTACACATGCTTCACAGGCCTCCAGAGTCGTTGCCCCTTGAAGGTCAAGCTCCTCATCGCGCCCGTGGCTTCTCCTGAGCTCAATTCGTGGCGAGAAATCATGGTGAATCCGCTATTCACTGCATACATACACTGACATGCACAATTAGTAGCTATTCGCACAGGAAAAAGGATATATGACACTTTCTCCGATATAAACTTTTCCAGTCAGGAAAAAACATGCATACAATAGTTCAAACATGTTCTCCCCACCTTTCCCGACCCAGTTGTTTTCAAACTCCCCAACTTCCTCTTGCTCTGTCAACACCCACACACATCCTTTTAGTTCCACACAACATGAAAAATAAGCAAACAAGTCCAATCATGAATAAGACACATCAAAAGAATCTTTGAAATAGTACCCATAACACCGGCCCATAACCATATAGAAATACGTACTCCATCTTTTCTTCATCTTAACTCATCTTTTCTTCTCATCTGAACGCATCTTTTCACTTCTTTTTTCTTATGGAGATTCTCCAAGTCTCTGATACATTTCCATGACTTCTTTGCACATCTCCTCGGAGGCCGTGAGCTTCAAAAAGCTGTCCGACATGTCCGGTGTGGCCTCCGGCGGCGCGCCGGCCTTGCGCACGGCGATGCGCTGCTGCAGCGCCAGGACGTCGCGCTGGAGGCGCTCCAGGGCCTTGAGGACCACGGCGCGGGTCACGGGGCCATCACCGGAACCGGAACCACCTGGAGAGACCAGAGCAGAGGGATGGGGATGGGGCTATTGTGGCTATTGTGGCTATATTGTTATGGCCTTTTTAATGTATTTTGATGTATTTTGTTATGGGGAAACTGGGGAAACTATGTGGAAATCAGGTACAGAAACTAGTGGTTTGCAAGCTGGGTAAGCTACAAGGAGGAAAAACATCACTCATTCGTGTGGAGCTGGGGCTGTAAATGAGGCATGTGCAAGCAGGGTAGTCAGGAGTTTCAGCAGCCAAGGCTATCAAAAAGCTACTTCGTTTCTCTTACCCATTTGCCTAGTAGGTGGAACATGGTTTATGGCAATTTTAGATGTTGCATCGATGTTGCCAGAATTCGCTTAGAGCTTGGTTCCAGTGGGTTCTAGAACCTCAAATAACTGGAGATAGGCTGGCTACTGACAGTAGCCAGTTCAACAAATCCTATGTCCCATGGGCCATCCAAGTGATGGACCCAATGGAGCTGTAGAACTGGATATGGAAATGGATGAAATTGCGGGAATTGGATGGGCCTTGCGGGAAACCATGGGAAACCAATGCAGATCTGCGCCACAAGTGGCGGGCCAACAAGAACGGGGATGGAACCCATGAAACTGGCCATGGAAAAAAAAGGCAATACACATGGGGATGCCCATGGAAATTCCATGGAAATTCACGCCCCAAAAATAGTTCCAGGATGGATTGGCAGTATAACTCCACACAAGACCAGGAATCTGGACAGGAATCTGGACCTGCAGATGCAGATGGTGCCGGACTTGGAGCGTGTGGAAAAATGTCCTGGTAGGTGAGCACCTTCATGTTTTTCTTTGCAACCACCTTGATGGTGCCGTCGGAATGGAGTTTCACCCGATATCTCAGCTGCTTGTCATCAAAACCCACCTGGCTCACGCTTCAGATCGTCGAATGTCTCGGGATGTTTGGGTCTGAAGACTGGGTACACCCCAAAATGGTGATCTTCATAGGAAACATATCGAAGAATCATGATCAACCATCTAATTTGGGGTAGACAACGATATATATAAACTCGATTTTTAGACAGCCCCTTTTTTAGGCACTCCCATTTTTTGGATGGAAAAAAAAACATATATATATAATGTTATAGAAGTTCATATTAATAATCACCCCCGGATTAATCAACACCCACATTCCAAAAAATGTGTGGCAATACTACTTTGCGTTGGTCCCTCCCTATCAATAAACATGTGCAACCCCTCCAATGAAACAAAACCCTGCACAGAAATACTAATTTTGTGGTAGTCAGGATGTAATTACGTTTTAATGGTTTTGATTTTTTATTGATGAACAAGTAAGTAATGTCTTGAAGGGATGTCCCATGTCCAATCTCACCATCGCACCCCTCATTGGGAAGGTTGCCACTGAAAAAAGAAATCTCGACCCATTGGCAGACAGGTTGTTTTTTTTTTAATATGACTATGACAATAAGCCCTATTTTTTTGGGGGGGGACTGACTCTTACCTTCAAAAAAAGGCTTATGAAGCTGCCTTGGCATCTAAAATTAAAAAGAGATACACCATGATAATTACATCTGTGGATGTAAGAAATCCTGCACCAGTTGATAAGTGGTTTATCCCATTAATGATAGGGTTTCAACCATACTTTTGGTGGTTTATCGGATTTCGCTGGCCCATCCACAGTACATCTGAAACAGGAGCCAGCGACAATTTCACCACGCTGGCCATTCAGCGCCTGCGCCTTTTGAAGGCTGTGGAGTTCCACTTGGGCTCCGTTGGCCAACCACTCAGGATCTCCATCAGAACGACGATCTGGAAGGTGGCTGCTCGCCTGAAGGGTTCCATCCAACATGGAGAAATTCCATCCATTAATATGTATATATGTATATATATATGTACGTATGTGTGTGTGACGATAATAAGAAGAAGATGAAGAAAAAGAAGAAGAATGAGAATATGTAAAAAACAATTGATAATATATATATATATGAGCCGCCGTCAAAATCAATTGTTTATGCCTGATACAAAAATATAAGTTATCGCTCTTTGGGGGGGGCCCTATCGCTTTCCAGTGTTTTGTTCAAATCAACACGAAATACTGCAAAAATGCAAGGGAATTAGCTTCACGGATTCAGATCTAAACTGCCGGGGATGGATTAAGGGCCTTTCGTTGTCTTTGCGTTTGCAACCATGTTGGGGAGCTATCTAAGCACATTCCTAGACTCTTTCCTAAGCAAGGAAATCTGTTACGATCTCATCTCCGAACTAGAAAGACCGTATTTGATATAGACCAATGGTTCCAAAAAAGAAGCGTTCGTAGCTATGAAGAAGTGCATTAGGCTCCCCAAGTCTGAATACAACGTGGTGGCCTGGTGTCGAGAACCTGTTCACTTTTTTGTTGAGCCCTTCTTCTTCTTGGGATCAAATGAGTCTATCCCTCCTCCGGGGTCCCTTTTTCAACAAAAGGTTATCGCTAGGTTATCGCTAAGGTTATCGCTAAATTGGAACACTTTGACGATCAAGAAAGGAAAGGAAAGAGGAACGTAGAACAAAAAGGACAACTGAAAAAACAGAAGGAGAAAGGAAGGAACAAGAAAAGGAAACAAAGGAAGAAGAAACGACAAATCAAACATGGAATGGATGGAATTCAGAACAAGATTCGTAATCAGAGTTGATTTGGTTCAGAATTCAATTGCGTTTAGTTTTAACTGAAAAAAGAAGGAACAAGAAAAAAAGAAAAAGAACAGGAAACAAAGGAAGACGCAATTCGAATTAAATCTAAACACACAAAGGGTATTCAGAATTAGATTTCAATCTATTGTTTGCTTAATTCAGAATTTGGTTGCGTTCAATTTGGTTTAATTCTACTGCTTTGGTACCTGGGAAGAAAAAAGCAATCTGCCTGCAGAAAGCAATGGCTCAATCACCTTGGACAGCAAATGAAATGGCAACTGCAAGAAACGCGGGCACTGCAGGTTGAATTTTCATCAATTTTGCCCACAGATGGTTACAGGTTATCGCTTTTTGGGAGAGGCCCTATCGCTTTACATGGTTTGGTGCATTTTCTCAACACGATTGGACCCTCCCTTACTAAAGTAATCTACGCTTATTTTGACCGTATCTCATATATATAATATTGAAAATAGTATCCAGGAAAAAATCCTATGAAAAACAACCCGCCGGGTTGGAAATGGGCCGAGTAAAAACAGCATTTTCATGTGACTGGCAAGAAGTCAATCATGCGTTTCGCAGTGTTTTTTCATGTTTTTATGTTGTCCATGAAGGTCAATTCTATTGTGATTTTGAATTTTCATTGGGATTTACTGTATATAGTTGACATGTCGGAGTGCGAAAAAGGTTCCTTTTGGGAAGTCAGCGTGCCCAAAACCTCAGCGGCAGCCATTTTTTCCGGTGATCTCTACATCTTCGCTAAGTACGCACCTGTTTTCTCCAACAGGGCTTTTCCAACTACATTTGCCTCCCATCGCCACTGCCATGTGCGAACGTACGTCCAAATCAGGTCATTCAATGTTTGTTCGTTTTCTGGGCAAGATGTCAACTGATCGGGAACACTGGCTTTGATCATACGCCAGCACGAGTCGATGGTGCCAGTATGAACCCAGAAGGTTTTTCCAGCATGTCTGCGGATCTTTTTGACAAATTGGTTTTTGCGATGTGAGCAGGCAAAATGTATCAGCTTGTTAGCCGATGTCAATCCAGGGTAGCACTTTGCGCCATCTGAGCAAACAAGTAAACGTGCTGTGGCGTAACATCATGGGAGTGCGCAAGTACGTGAACGTTATTGCCCCACCCCACCCCACCCCACCCCTGCGTGACACATCTTCAACGTAGCATGACGTATGTGCGCACGTGCAAGTGAACGTGCCGTGGCCTAACATCATGGGAGTGCGCAAGTACGTGAACGTTATTGCCCCGCCCCACCCCACCCCTGCGTGACGTGACACATCTTCAACGTAGCATGACGTATGTGCGCACGTGCAAGTGAACGTGCCGTGGCCTAACATCACGGGAGTGCACACGTACGTGAACGTTATTGCCCCACCCCACCCCACCCCACCCCAAGGAACATATATAAAAATGCCTAAAACGCTCGGACGGTTTTCAACCCGTAGGCAAAAACAACATCAGGTAATCAACATCCAATGATCCAATTTTAGATCCAGGATCTCTAGCGTATTTTCTGCCAATTCCCCAGTCAAATCCGATAAACCACCAAAAGCATGGTTGAAAGTTGAAACCCTAGAAATCATGGGATAAACCATCAACAACCCTATAATATCCTATAATTAATGGGATAAATTGGGATAAATCATCAACTGGTGCAATATTTCGCAACCATCCACAGTATGGTAATAGGATGGAATAGGCAGTTCGATGTAACTTGACGCATCTCCAGTTCTTCCCCCAGCCTCTTCCTGCATCTGCCGCAGCGCCTCCGCTTCCTCCGCCGACAGCGGTCCACTGGTCATGGCGGACGCAACGACGCGAAGCGGCGACGTGAAGCGGGGCTCGAGCTGTCGGGCATGGGATGGGACTGGGATGGTCCAATGGTCCATATTTTGGGGCAAACCTACAGTGGCCCATAAAAAACTCTCAGCGGTTGCATTGCCAACCGCAATTTTCCCGTGGACGAAGTACGCAATTCTGACCAATTTGATCCTGACATCACCATTTCTGCAAAGGCGCGGTCCCCTGCATCCATCACGATGTGTGGCGCGGTGTCAGGCTTTTGCCACGGCGCCTCTGGAAGCGTTGGGAAATCACCCGTTGGACGGTCCAGAAGGCCTCACAGGGCTCCACCAGGGGTCTTTTGCTGCCATCTTGGGAGGTGGAGCAAGCCCAACGGATTGCTTGTCGTGTTTTATTATTGTTTCAGCACGCTCAAATATATTTTATCTATTTCATATATAATTATATAATTATATATATAATTATATATATATACAATGTGAGGCCCCCAAGATAGCTAAGTTGGTTTATAACTCCAATAACTGTGGTTTATGGTACTTATAACTATAGTTACTGGGGCTTATAAACCAAGTTATAACTTGGGGGCCTCACATTGTATATATATATATTCTTATATATTCATCTACTTCATAGCGTGAATATGCTCATAAACAATCAATATAATTTAATAGTGCCTACCTGCTCCCCAGAGCCATCCAATCAGGAGGAAAGCATCATGCCTCCCAAGCGCACGAGCGCGGCGCGGATTCCATGAAAAGCACTTTGCGTCAGGCTGCCCGAAAAGGTGCATGCCCACATTGAGCCTCCAAGCTTTGCACAGAAATACATCAGAACAATTCAGAACATAATTCCCATCGTAGCCCCATATTTGTTGATTCCCCATGAAACCTCCATAACATCCCGAAACTGCCACTAGATCCCTGTTGTCATTCACATCTTTCTGCCTAAGGCATCCAAAGCGATCTTGTGGCGGAAGCGTGGTGGCAGGTTGGCCCATGCCTTGAAGGTGTAAGGAAAAGCAAGTAGTGAAAATATGTGAAAATGATAGCGCAGGTCTTTGATGGTCTTGGTATAGCATTAGAATTCCGGCGTTTTTCTTCAATTAGCCATCTTCGGACTGGTTTTCATATGTTTTCATTCTGTAAAGACCAAGGCCTGTAGAAAATTCACTCACCAAATGCAGCGCAGCGTCGAAGTTGGCTAATCGGTCGGCCAGCTCTTTTTGAAAGGCCCTCTGAACTTCATCATCCTGGCAGCGCGTTTTGGTCTGGAACCCTGGAAGTTCCTGGAAGCTTCTACCATCTTCTACCTACCTGGACCACTGAACCACAGGCTGCCCAAATGACCACCAGCAATTCATCGAAGCTGAAGTTCTGTATTTGATCCATGGCTCTTTCACCTCGGTATCCAACATGAACAAACTCCCCGCAGCAGAAATCTGCTGCGGCATGATGTGCATTCTGATGCATACCATGGATATGTCCCAAAAGTGGGGGGCACATGAAAGTACAGGGACCACGAACCATTGATTCCAGGTTCCTAAAATGACAATCAATTTTGAACAAACCCATCTGTATCAAGTAGCCCAATAGAAACATCTTGACATAGGAAATCAACCACTGGATCTTTTTCCTAGACACATCACATCTCCATGACTAGCTGCAACCTGGCGGCTTAAGATCTTGATGAAGTCATGGTTCCTAGCGCCCACCATGGATGCAGCCCACCTGACTCACAGTTTTTTTGGGCGCAGTATGGCGCAGTGATGGGAGCCATTTGACCTCCTTTCTTTGGGGATTCGGCTGAGGAAAATAAACCCAGGTAATTGGCCACACTTGAGTGATCTGTGGACATCTGCAGTCGCGGGTTTATTCTCTTTCGTCTGTCTGAAGTTTGTTTACTATTTACATTTATTTATGATTTATGATTGATAATCATATATATATATATATGTAATGTATATCATTCTACCCATGTTCACCATTTACTCAGGCCAGTAAGTTTCATACCATACTATAGTACAGCTTCCAATGTTTCTATTACCTGTGTAAACTACTTACATTGCGCAGAAAAATGACGAGATGCGTATTCTTTTGCTAAAAATGTATCTATATTTCTATCATCTTCAACAGTTTTCTATGTCTAAATTGTGGCCCATAGGGTAATTTAGTTATTTTTTCTATAGTAAGGTAATTTACTGGTCCCCAAGGATATCCAAGGCACCACAAACTCGCCAGCTCCATGGGCTCTGCAGCTTCGTAGCGCAGGCGCTCAAAGGCCTCGTACACAGTGAATATTATGAGACAAAAACAAATAATTTGGACATAATATTAGTGTCTAATATTCCATAGATGTCCATATGTTCATATGTCCTAATTTGGACATCTATGGAATCTATGGACATATGACTTCAATTGACTTCATAATTCTTCATATGACACATCATTTAAATATCTTCTTTGAGCATGGAAGTCATATCAATAAATATGTCAGCCGCGCCTCCGCAAAGGCCGACTGTAAGGCCTCGGGATTGGCTGTCCGTCGCGACGCCAAGGCCCAGGGTAGGAAGGACACGGAGCGGGCCGTGGAGGAGGCCTCGGGGTCCACAGTGCAATGGGAAAAAATTGGGGAAAACTGATGGAAAATGTGGGGAAAAATGGAAAAACCCAGAAAAATTGGGAAAAAGAAATGGAAGATTTAGGACAATCCCCTGAACTTCCAAAGTGCCCAGTTAAACTTGCACGTTCTAGAAAGTACATGATTCACTGAAAGTAGCCTTTTCACTTGACCCTGAACAATGATATAGAATGGATATGTATTGATATATACATATAATATATATATATACACACCCCAGTATATAGAACCCTTAAGATATCCACCAACCACTACAGTATCAGCACAAACGTCCCGGAAGCAAGAACCTTTATACATATACCATGGAGAAACTAGAAGGATAAAAGCATATATCATTTATAAGTGACCTTGGGCCCCTGACTCATCAGAACCATTGACTTCAGCTTTGGCCCTGAGTGCCCTTTCTCGCGCTTTCCGGAGAGACTCTTGCACGTTCATGGTCCCCGGAACAGTAATAGTGTTGGCTATGAACCTGGCTACTGAATAAATTCACGATTGAAGAAACATGTTTTGAAAAAGTTTATTGATGACTCCAAAATCACAAGTTTTTCACGCACTTTCACGGTGAAATCACGGGTTTTTCACGCACTTTTCACGCTGAAATCACGCTTGAGTTTTTTCAAGGAAATTTCAGATTTTTTGAGTTTGAGTGTGAAAATCGCACTTTCCACGACACACTCGCACATTTTAATTGCACATGAATAGAAATCCCGTGGCCTTTCCCAACCCCTAAACTTAAAAATCTAGAGGGAAAGAAGGGGTATACCTACCATTAGCTTCCATTAGCAATCTCATCTTTTATGTGTGCCTTGAGAGGTTCAATATTTTGCCCAATATGCAGCTGACGCACAAAATTGTGCGCTACATTTTTTCATCTAAGGAAGTAGGGACATTTTGAGCCTTCATCAATCCTGCCATGCCCTAATTAATGGCAGCTTCCAATGTATACAGCCCATATCGGTCCATTTGCTAGCCAAGTAAACATGAACGGTGTGAAAGGTTCAAGTTAAACTGGTACTTTGTCAAGGTGCCCAGTTAAACTTGCACGCGGAAGTTCTGGGATCAGATCTAGTTAAATTGATATCTTCGAGAATTTATCCTTTCGCAGGACTTTCGAGTCACTTTACAATTAGTATACCCTGTTCTTCTGCGACCATTAAAATCCGTTAAATTTACGTGCTTCCAGGTAAGGACGTCAAATTGTACTCGACGACTAGTACTTTTTTAAACAGGGGTTGAAAGGGGTCGGAAAAACCGTAGACAGACCGTGGACAAACCGTAGACAAACAGTAGAAAGGACATTTATTTCATGTTATTTCCGTAGAACGGACATTTATTTCCGTAGAACGACTATTAATTTCCGTAGAACCCAGGTAGCCAAAAACGCTTGAAAATTGGGTCTACAATCTGCAGACTAGATTTTGAATCAATGGCAAAGAATAGTCTTTATCCAATTAATAGCCTTTGGCACCACGCACATTAATTTTTCCTGCTTTGGAAGTATAGGGATATCTTAATATATCTGAATATATCTTAATATATCTTAATATAATATATTAATATAATATCTTAATATAATATCTTAATATATCTTAATATATCTTAATATATCTTAATATATCTTAATATATCTGAATATATTGTAGAACCCCCGTTTGGCTTAAGACTGCTTTTACCGTTTTGGTGCAGGAGGGGGGGGGGGTATTGGTGCACGGCTGGGGCGCGGAAAAGGAAAATAGGGGCAAGGGGGGGTCTGGGAAGGGAAAAAAAGGTGCGGGAGGGGGTTCTTGCCAATCTATGGATCCAGTCAGGATCCCGTCGGGACCCAGTCGGGCACCAATTTTTGCATTTTTGGGCACCGCTTTTGGCCAGTCGGGATCCAGTCGGGATCCAGTCGGGATCCACCCAGTCGGGATCCATGTCGGGAGGCAGCCAAATTCATAAAAAATAGCATTTTTGCAGTGTTTTTGCATGTTTTTCGGTGATTTTGGCTGCTTCCCGACAGGTCCAAACGTGGTGCCAAAAATTCGAAAATTGGTGCCCGACTGGATCCCGACTGGATCCCGACTGGATCCCGAAAAGCGGTGCCCAAAAATGCAAAAATTGGTGCCCGATTGGGTCCCGACTGGGTCCCGACTGGGTCCCGACTGGATCCCGACCCGGTTTCTTCAAAAAAACACCTATTTCCTTAAATTTGAGCACCTATTTTTGAAATTTTAGCACCTTGCCGTGCACCACCCCTTCCCTCCGTTTCCCCCTCCGGACCCCCCCCCCCACCAGTCTTAAGCCAAACACGGGCTTGGCAATGAATATATGTTTATATATCAATATATCTTAATATATCTTTATATATCTTTATATATCTTAATATATCTTAATATATCTTAATATATCTGAATATATGTTTATATATCAATATATCTTAATATATCTTAATATATCTTAATATATCTTAATATATCTTTATATATCTTAATATATCTTTATATATCTTAATATATCTTTATATATCTTAATATATCTTAATATATATTAATATATCTTAATATATCTTAATATATATTAATATATCTTAATATATCTTAATATATCTTTATATATCTTAATATATCTTTATATATCTTAATGTATCTTAATATATCTTAATATATCTTAATATATCTTAACATATCTTAATATATCTTAATATAACTTAATACATCTTAATACATCTTAATACATCTTAATATATCTTTATATATCTTTATATATCTTAATATATCTTAATATATCTTAATATATCTTAATACATCTTAATACATCTTAATACATCTTAATATATCTTTATATATCTTTATATATCTTAATATATCTTAATATATCTTAATATATCTTAATATATCTTAATAAATACATCTTAATGCATCTTAATATATCTTAATATAGCTTTATATATCTTAATATATCTTAATATATCTTAATATATCTTAATACATCTTAATACATCTTAATACATCTTAATATATCTTTATATATCTTTATATATCTTAATATATCTTAATATATATTAATATATCTTAATATATCTTAATATATCTTTATATATCTTAATATATCTTTATATATCTTAATGTATCTTAATATATCTTAATATATCTTAATATATCTTAATATATCTTAATATATCTTAATATATATTAATACATCTTAATACATCTTAATACATCTTAATATATCTTAATATATCTTTATATATCTTAATATATCTTAATATATCTTAATAAATACATCTTAATGCATCTTAATATATCTTAATATAGCTTTATATATCTTAATATATCTTAATATATCTTAATATATCTTAATATATCTTAATATATATTAATACATCTTAATACATCTTAATACATCTTAATATATCTTTATATATCTTTATATATCTTAATATATCTTAATATATCTTAATATATCTTAATATATCTTAATATATCTTAATATATCTTAATATATCTTAATATATCTTAATATATCTTTATATATCTTTATATATCTTTATATATCTTAATATATCTTAATACATATATATATATATTATATAATATATCTTAATATATCTTAATTATCTTAATATATCTTAATTATCTTAATAATTATATATCTTATCTCAATATATGTCATGGATGGAGTAGGTCCAGTCGGAGAGTCCACCGGATTCGCAGCGAAGTGTCGTTGAAGTCATCCAGTACTTGCATACATTGCTGGCTGTTCTGCAAGCCATTGAATGCCAGGAGGAAGCTTTTCTGGCGCTCGGGTCGAACAACGTGACTGTCTTTTTACATGTCTAAACATCCGAAGGCCAATTCCATTCACAGGGGCCTATTGCAGGACAACCTTGGATAGCTGATAAATCTGATAATGAAGGTCAGCTTTTGGCAGGATTCGTGAATCTCTCCCAGTTGTTCGCTTCACAAGTTAGCCCACTAATTAAAATCCAGCATGGAATCAAATCGAATCTTTGCCAAGCTCAACAAATCTCGGCTTTACCCTTCAGATCCCTTCAGTAATTCGAGGTAGATCTGGAAACCGTTTGCAGATCATTTTCCCTTAGAGGACACTGAATTCCCCATCCGCCGGTGTCAGCGCCTCATCCATGGAGAGTCGTAGCTGATGCGCCCTGCTGAGGATCGCCATGGAAAGCCTCCAGGCATCCGGCAGAACGGCAGATGCAGCTGCAGTACCTCAGCATCGGTTCCAACATGGTTCTACTGTAATTACCCTGATCCATAAATATCATCTACCCACATGTTTACATTATATATGATATACATAATGTAGAATACAGTATAATATATATATATACACATTATATATATACACATAATCTATTGATATATTCTGACTCATAATCAACCCACTTTGAGCTTTGCGTCAGTTTCTCCAGCAAGTTCCTAAGGCCGAGCTACTGGAGATCATGTCCACTTCAAGTGAGGCTGTAAGCCTCGGGGCGATGACAAAAAACTGCCTCCTGTCCCAATGGTTGCAGTGATTGGTTGATGTCTTTAACAAAAAACAGCCTGCTGTTGGAACAAATCCCAAAAAAACAAGCTGCAGTGCAGTGGTTCCATTGTCGGCAAGACTCATTCCTCGGAGCAGTTCGACAGCCAAAGTCCAACAGGAAGAGGTCTTGCAGGCGCCCACCGTGGCGCCCCAGCAGATTTCGTTGCTGCGAAGTGTTGCCAGATGCAGGTCTTCCAATACCAGCAGAGCATGGGACCACTCACCCACCTGGAACTGAGGCAGTGAATGCAGGAAGTTGGTGCCAGATGGTGCCAGTTACCAGCACTTTCCACAAATTTCCATGTAGATAATGATGCCATTGACATTTTTTCAAGAGATTCCCAGGAGCCAAGACAGTCATCCCAAAAACGTCTTTTGATTGGGGTTGAGGCAGATGGACCAATTCTAAGATTCACATCACCATGTTGAAAGGATATGTCCCTCCTCAAGGAAAAATCTAGAGGAATACCAACCAATATCGATCTAACAACTATTGAAAGATATTGAAAGAACTCTACTTTCCATTATTTTCCTGTGGCTTTTCCCACAGATCCCCTGGTTTCATCAGCTCTTTTGGTGCAACAACCGCTGCACGTCTTAACCGCTGCGGTGTGGTTTGACACCGCGCAGTTGGCCCTGCAACAGCACTGGTGACTCGGTGCTTAGGGCAGCCAATGCTTCCTGCCGGCAGGTGGGAATACATGGCTAAACAGTGCTAAACCACTTAGCATCATCATGCATCATCCATGTTAAAACAACATGGCATGTTATGCCCACGATTTAATATGGCATTGTGGTGAGGTGTTATACTAACTGTTATACAGCATGATTTACGAATGGCATTGATGATTATATTTTGAATTACATAGATCAAAACATATCAAATGCATCGTTTGTAAATGGTAAAATCATCTGCACATGGTGCCAGGTGTGTTTGCGCGGCACTGGTCGATCTAGCGATGTTGGTAGCAGCAAGATCTGAAATTGAACCAGGATTCATGATGTGAAATATGACGCCCAGTTTCCTTCCGGTGGAGCGACCCTCCAATGCAACATCAATTGCAACTGTCAAATATTATAAACACACCCATTTTCTTGGGAAAAGGATGGAAAAGGAACAGGGGAAAAAAAATAACTCACTTTAGCATCCCCACTTCCGAGATGTTCCGAGTTCTCCTTCAATCCTTTGATCTCCTCTTCTCTTTGTGCGTTTCTTTCTTCATAGGACATCCCACCATCAAAGCATTGCTTGGCCAAAGATTCCTGGTAGGTCAGCACCGCGGCCAGTTCCTCCTTGGTCGTTTCACTGTCGGCGCTCAAATCCAGCACAGCTTTCTCCAAATCTGAGCTGGTCTTGCTCTTGAACTTCTGATCTGCGGCTTTCTGCACCTGGTGAAATCTGACCTGGAAATTCTTGGGGAAATTATGACTATGAAATAGTGACAGTACCCGTCGACTAGAATTATGTAATCATTGTGGGTCTATATGCATGCATATATATATATATATATGTGTGTGTGCGCATAATTATATCAGTTCTGGTGATAGTTTAACCACGTCAAAACATATAACAACACCTCAAAAATCCCATTTCGGAAGATCGATCTATCATTTATATCATCATATATCATCATATATCATCCTTTTACCAACCCAGATCACCATTTCACCAGCACCTCTGTGAGCTTGTTCTGCTTCGTCATGGAGTCGTGTTCCTCCGCCCGGGAACTTTCGATGGACTCGGCCTGCGCCAAGCTGCGACCGAAGTCACTCTCGATGACCTCTAGCATGCTGACGATGCCGCTGCCGCTGGCGGCACCTTCGGGTAAGCTATGGTTAACAATGGGTGGATGGTGAATAATGGATGGTAAACACAATAAAATATATGACATCTATGTTGAATATTGTTGATAATGGGGGCCGTGGTAATTTAACATAGCTATGGAAAATCACCATGTTTTAAAGGTAAATCATGCAACTACGGTAAATAGGTGTTTAAATAGCTTTGTTACCAGACGGTAGGGGGATTTTAGAATGGGATGCAGCACACAAATGTAACAAAAATAGGGATGCAAAGGGTAAGCTAAAACAACTAATCGAGATGGTAACCTTGACGGACCAAAAGAAGGATTCAAGACAGAATCTGACTCAATCACGGGTGGTTCATCCATGTTCATCCCATGACTAAACCTTGTCGCCCATGGGGATCAAGCACAGCACTTCATCAATTCCTGTGCCTGAAACTCCCCAATGGACGACCAACAGCATGACGAAATCAGAAACCGTCCCAGTGTCCCATATCTCAACATCTCTCCCCATCCCAAAATCCTTTGTCAAATCCCAGCCATATTCACAGCGTCGGCGCCTGAAGTGGCATAGTAATCCCTCAGTACGGAGATCGCACTGCGCACACCTTCGAGGCCAGATTGAAGATCCAGCTTTTGCTTCTTAAAGGCCACCTGTGCAAACAGAAGGCGGACCCTAGGGGTCGCCATTTCCCCGAATACCGACTGGTATTCCTGCGGTGGATGGGCTGATTGTGATCATTCTTAGACCAAAAGTAATCACTACAGTATATGTGTATATATATCATTTCGGACATGTTGTAGGTTAATGTAGGTTACATTTTGGTTGAATCCTCATGCGGTCAAGTTGTGGCCTCTTCCTCCTGTCGTCGCTCATCCATCTCCACTTGCAACTCAGAGAGCTCTCCAAGTTCCTTCTGAAGCGTCAGAGCTTCACGTTTCAAGGTCTCAGATTCAGATGTTTTCTTGTCCACCTTGGCTCCCAAGGTATCCTTTTTGCTACTGAGTTCCTCTAACTTTGCCTTGGTTTTGCTTTGCTCTTCATCACAATAGGCCTTTTTGGTCTGCTCAGAAGCCGCCTCCTTCTTTTTCGAGGCAATCATATTTTCAATCATATCCTTCACCTTCTCAAAGACACCTGGAGCAGCGTTGTCGTCATGGGTTTGCATCAGAGATTCGACGTTCTCCGCAAAGGTCTCCATGCCATGATCTGTTGGGGTCTTCTTGGCCAAGGAACGCATGATCTGCACCACCGATCCGAGGCCCAGATCGTCGCCAGAGATCTGCAGAAAGGCGGCCTTGCTGAAGCAGAATGACCCATGGATCTAACATGTTCTGACCCTGGGAGGCCACTACAAGGTAAACTGGAAACTGATGGAAACAGATTGTGGAAACTGATCTAAAATGATATAAGGCTGTGCAAGGCCACTATTTGTGGGCGGTCCCGGATTTGCTTGCCTGATGATAATGAACCACGTTAACCCACGTTAACCCACGTTGAGGGCCCCAACCATAATTGAACACATCCCCCACAGGAAGCCACCACGGCCACCTCGACCTCCCTGCCATGGCACGCTCTTGATGGTCGCCCCCGTCTTTTCCGCCAAGACCTTCTCAGCCTTTTTCAGGGCTTCCATTTCCTCCGCGCGGCTCTTGCTGCTGTCTTCATAGTCACGAGTGGCCTGGCTGCAACTGAGCTCCAACTTCTTCAGGGATTCCTGGTCATTTGCCAAATCCTGCAGGGGATTTAGGAAAGAACTCAGAAATCATGGGAGATGCTTGGCGTTCCTTGGCTGAAGTGAAACATGTCAAACTGGAATATATTGGAAATCATTGGAATATCAATATGTTGTGCATACAGAACATATATAGCAGAGCTGATGATGGCCATATTTGCACTTAAGTCTCCAGTGCATGGACCCAGTTTAGATCGCTGGACTCCTTTTGTGTTCCTTCCAAGTCAGCCTCCGCCATCGCCTTCTCTTGTTGGGCTGTGGCCTTCAACAATTTCGCTTGGTCCATTTCCTTCTGATCCGCTGAGATTTGCATCTCCAAAGATTGCTTCAACATCATAAAACTGTGCAGCGACTGCTTCTCGGCCACGGCCATGGTGTTCAATTCCTCCCGCGCCTTCATCTTCATGTCTTCCAGGGTGGACACGATGTTTTGACTCTTGGGGCTGATGTAATTCTGTGCCTCAACCTTTGGAGTTGCTGCAGGGGGTGAGGTTAAAAAGTTAGAAAATTGACATAGATAGATCCCTCAATTCCAGTGGTTTTCCCAATTTCTGGTAGATTTCACGTTGGGAAAAACAAAAAAAAAAACATGGTCCATTGTCCGTCTTAAGCCCTAGAAACGAAGGACATCAAGGATTCCCGTTCCTTATTGGGAATGGAGGCGGCATCCACCACAGCTCCCAAGGCCTTCAACAAGACATCACCATCCACCTTTTGCTGCAACAATGAGGGGCTCACCTTGACGAAAAGCTGATGACTCTGGAACTCTGGAATCTGAACGAATCTGATGACCCAAAAATAGAAGGTCCGTATAGGTCCATCATTGATATATTTGATATTGATTTATGATAATTTATGATAGTTTATGACAATAAGATATCTGAGATACCCGGACGGATGATCATAAACTATCCAATCAACACCTCTCTCCCTCTCGCTTCGCACATCTTCCCACCTTGGCAGAGAGCGTCTTGATGGCCCGGCCCAACATCTCTGTGGCTTCGCCCAACTCGCCATGGGCGTTTTGATGTTCCTGGTGCTCCTTCTCGCGCATCTCTTGCGCCTGCGTCAGATCCGCTTCACTTTTGCCGATGGCGCTCTGCAACTCTTGGAGCTTGGAAGTGGAGACATCGATCTCACCTCGTTGGGAAAACACGGAAGGAACATTGAAAAAAAATATACTCATGAAACAAATAAAAACAACACAATACAACACATATAATTTCAACGTTGACTTCTCATTCCGAAATTGAAATCAGAACCATAAAAAAATACCACATTTCACATTACTTTATATGTTTACATACACATACGAAATCATACGAACACATATTATGAACATCTTTGACCATCTGCCCAGATCTGCCATGATCTGCCCAGGCACTACTGGTCTTGGCAATGGTGGCCGTGAGCTGCTCCACAGTCTTCTCTCCATCCTTGATGTCGTAGCCCAAGTCACGTTGCCCATGAGAGCAGAACTTGCCTGGAACGAGCGTCCCATGACAAAGACGGGTATGTATGTATATTTATATATGTGTGTGTGTGTGTAAATAAAGCAAAATGTGCATTATAGATAATTATAACATGGATTCAACTAAGATGGATATAATCAAAAATATAATGCAAACAATAGGATAGAGTGAGGATATAGTGAGGAGATACTGGAGTTTCTGGCCTTTCTGAAGGGCTAATCATGGGAAAGCGATGAGCCATGGCGTTCCCAATTCTGAGATAGCACGACATTATGAATCATTATGAGTCACTTGAAGATCAACATTGAAAATGGATCAAATATGACCGAATAGGAATGGACCAAAAAGAAAGCGCATCTTTGAAATCGCCAAGCACTGTAGTTGGCAAAAGCCAGCTCCGAAGTCTTCCCATCCTCCACCAGCTTCATTTGCACATCGAACAGCATCGTCATGACCTTCTCCTCGGAACAGTTCCAGTTTGGAACCCAAAAATGCAGCACCATTGGGCCAAAGAAAGCCCAATTGCAATCATTTGAATCTGGGGGTCGGAACATGTCGTGATCCGTGTATACCAGGTACCCCTCATGAACATCTGAAACGGCAACGGAATATCGTAGAACATGGCACGTATGTTCTTCCTTCGCATTAGAATGATTAGAACGATTAGAACGATTAGAATGATTAGAATGATTAGAATGATTAGAATGATTAGAATGGATGTTCACCCAACGATGCCGAGCTTATCCGAGCTTCCATTGGGGTCACGGCAAGGCCAATGACCCACAATGACATGAAAGCCAACGTGCGCATTCCCGCCATGTTGACTCGATGGCTCCGGGATTCTACGTTAAAGCTGCTATCTTGGCCCCTGAGCCAATCTGAGCAATTGTTGACTTGGCAACTGCAGTGTCCCAAGAAATCAATGGTTCAATCTGCATGGCAAACACATATGTGTGGTAACTGGGCTCAGCCAATGTCAGATGCAATGCCAATCAAATGATAGCACATCTTACCACATTTTACATCAATTTACCACTTCATCCATAGTTAGCATCCACTTCCTAGCCAGTTACCTAGCCAGTTGCGTTGCCTCCGTGCCTCCTTGCAGGCGTTCACCGCCCAACTTCTGGTTGCTTGTGGCGTGTCGATGCGACAAACACGGCCCTGCTCCAGCAGCTCGAAGGTGTTGCGCCAGTGGCCGTCACGCGCCAGCGGGCCTAGAATCCGATGTGTGAAGTCATGTGAAACTGAACACTCGAAATTCAGATGATGATGATGACGATGATATATATATATATATACATATAATATGTATATATATTTTTTATTATTTATATGTATATATATATATATATTGGTGCTGTTTTTGTTTGTGTGTTGTTGCCGACTAATTCATAATAATTATGATATAATTATGTAATTCCGTCATGTATTGTCCTGTATTGTCATGTATTCCTTTTTTATTTTGGTATGGTCAAGGGGATCATCTAGATCTCATCCTTACAAGTTGCATGGGATTTGAGCACCACCCCCTCCGCACCAAGAAACTCATAGCAGCCCCATGGCTCACTGGGGTCGTTTCCACCGTGCTGACCTGCAAGGAACGCAAGAGCACCGTGGCCGATGGCCAACTGCCTCGAGCTCAGGGAGGTTCACCACGCCAGAAATTTGCACAATGATCTGTTGGTGTAACGGTGCAACTGTCATGTAAAGTTTGCAACCTGCTTCATTGTTCAATTGTTCACTACTGACCTCCAAGATCCTCCAAGATGAAGAATATGCCCCATGTCATGTTAAGTCTCCTGATATCTCCTGATATCTCCTGATTCCTGGTGTTAACCCGCCTCCATCCCAATTATCATTGGTTGCGTCCCCAGGTTTTGCTGAACTACCAGTATACTCAACTACCCTGGTTAGCCCTACAAATGGACAACATGACGCTACAAGTAGTTGACACAATGCAAGGTTGAATGATTTGGCTATTCATTTAAACGGATGTGTATAAATATATATATATATGTTTATGTACATGTATATACGTATATAGATGTATATACACATTCAAGCACTATATAGTTATAGATACACATGTAACATATATATATATATACAGAAATATATATATACAGAAATATATATATATTTATTTATTTATTTACGTGTGTAAAATGTGTAAACATTACAGTGTTACAGCAATACATACCCGACATGTCAACACCCCATGCCTGTGGCACCCGTGGCACCCGTGGCACCTCGCCGCTTGGAGTTCAAGCCAGCCACATGGGCAAAGCTGTCGGGAGGAAAGCGCTTGGACGGCAGCGCATGAAACAAGGCCTGGGCCTGCGAGAGGACACCAGATTTTCCATAGTTTTCTGGTGATGACCAACATAGCTATTGAAAAATTGCCATAGAAATACTGTTTTTTTCATGATTTTCCCATTAAAAATGGCGATGTTCCATAGTTATGTTAGTTTACCAGAGGATAGCAAGGGCCCGCACGAGGCTAATGGGCTGTTGAGGAGAATGAATAATCAAATAATGATATTAATAGCTTCGATACAACAATGGTCCATCGGTGTGAATATGCAACAACTACAATACTGAAATTCCATGTGATTCCTAACTAATGGGACATTGCTTTTGTCACTAGATATTTGGTAATTATCCAGGAAATATCCGATAGTTATGATAGGATATGATCGGTGTCATGGGGATCCAGTAATATTGGTACTGATAACGCTTATACAAAATGAGGAACTCCAATCAGCTGGAAATTACACATATTATGACTGACGGGTAAATTATTAAAAGTATCGGTAGGGAAATTATGGGTACAGTAACTAACTAATTATCACTGGACAAAATAGATCGCACACTTCCGGATTCATGTGGTATCTGGGATCCGCAGAACAGCAGGACAGAATCCAGGGGAGACTATGTTCACGAACTGGTAAGGTTAATCTCACCACTTCTGAATCTCATCAGTTCTTTCATAAGTATAGCGAACTATATATCACTACATATCACTGTATCAGTATAGTGAGACTCCAAATCACCACATATAATATATGGTGATATATCTATATACAAAAAACACTATATATAATGCAATATAAAATATTACACACAAATCTGTATGTATTATATATATATATATATTATATCGCTATAGTGAGACTCAAGGAGCGATTTCTCCATGATCAGATTGCAGCCTCCTGCCAGCGGCGAACACCTTGCCATGCCTGACCGCCGGAGAAAAAGCGACGAATTTTGACTGTGACATGCCCTAGATGGTAGAAGAAAAAATCGCATAGTATGTCATATATATATATAGATTTATATATATATATATATATATGTGTGTGTGTTTCTGCAGGTACAATATAATTATCTAATATCATGTGCAATGTGTATATATATATATACATATATATTCTATATCTGCACGTTTCAGAGAAGTTGTGCACGTTTTAGAGATGTTGTGCACGTGTCAGAGATGTTGTGCAAATGCCCGCGTACAAAATGTTCATTCATCCAAGCAACACTCATGGTGACGGTGTGACAGATCATGTCCTGCACATGACAAACACCACATGGGTCTGGACCGGTTTCGGTGGGGGACACCACGGCAAACCATCACGTTTGCAGACAAAACCATATAAGCAAGACATGCGGCAACTCCACAAACGATTTCACTACATCTCAATTGGATCACCATCGATAAACAATGATAAACAAACATCCAAACCTCACTGACACAATCACAACATACCACTGTGATAATTGATTCTCCAAAATCAATGATGACTATACAATATAAGAATAGTAATAACAACAATCAACTTCATTACCATTACTACAACTACTACCCGTATTATTCAGTGTGCCTGAATTTTCATTGGCTCCACTCATTCACTCATTGAGTTATGACAATGGTTTTATAGTCTCATCCCCGGGCCCCAGATCTGTCCAATTCCCGATGCTCTTCCCAGATCTGCAGTGCAGGACTCCACGCGCTGCACGTGGCGCAGCTCCCCAAGGCGTTGGAACGACTCACCATGCTGGGCTGCAAACCCAACTCCTGCGAAAAGAATGATGAGAACCGGTGAGAACCGGTGAGAACGGCCGCTTCTTTTAAGGGATGTTCTTTTGGCAGCTGTATGATGTTAATATGAATGAATTAATATGATGTTGTATGATGTGGGGCAGTCTTTGGATATGTTTGGAGTACTGTTAATTCCAACCATTCTGAGCATCTGATTTTAAACATACCTTTAAGCCTTGTGGCATGTGGGGATAAACGTCGGCAGCGCGCTGTAGCGGGTAGCAGCAGTCCGTCATGTGGCCGAGCAAATTGACAGCAAAGGCCCAGCATTCAAGACTTTTTTCAGCATCGACCCTCGTGCCACTGATCACTGCACTCACCTCAGATGCAGCTGCCATGTCAAACCTGGGGATGGGATTGGTATGGAATGTTTAATGATGTTCAATGGTGTTCATACCAGTAGTACCGCACAAGGCGGTGGCGGAAGTTTCAAAAATAGGAAACCTATAGGAGAGGTTGGTTGTTGCGAATCAGGGATGGCAGAGCGAAGCCACTGATGGAGCAAAAAGAGATTGATCTCTCTCACTATTTCTCTCTCTTTCTCTGACTATCCACCTACCTACCTACCTATCTATCTATCTACCTATCTATCTATCTATCGATCTATCGATCTATCGATCTATCGATCTATCTATCTATCGATCTATCTATCTATCTCTCTCTCTCTCTCTCTCCTTCATCCGTCTAGCTGTCTACCTGTCTACGCAGCGTCATTGAGTGTAATGTAGTGTAGTGTAATGTAGTGTGGCGTAGTGGCGTGTAGTGGAATGTCATGAATGTAGTGTAGTGTAGTGCAATGTAGTGTAGTGGAGTGTAGTTTAGTGTAGTGGAGTGTAGTGGAGTGTAGTGGAGTGTAGTGGAGTGTAGTTGTGTAGTTGTAGTTGTAGCTGTAGTGTAGTGGAGCGTAGTGTAGTGTAATGTAGTGAAGTGTAGTGTAATGTAGTGAAGTGTAGTGTAATGTAGTGTAGTGTAGTGGAGTGTAGTGTAGTGTAATGTAGTGAAGTGTAGTGTAATTTAGTGTGGTGGAGTGTAGTGTAGTGTAGTGGAGTGTAGTGTAATGTCGTGTCTCTCTCTCCATCGCCATCTCAGGAGATCAGCAGTCAAGCTGAAGGCGAGCTAAAAAGGTGACGTGGCAGGTCAGCACACAAGCTCGTTAGCCAGGCGCGTCATATCACCAAGCCACCGCAAAGGTAAAGTACAAATTTCTGTTACTATACATAAGGGGTCAAAGGGATGAAAATGAATAGGTAAAGATCCTAACAAATCGGGCAGCCTCTCAGCATGTGAATCTTGATGAAAAAGGAGCACCTTCAAGTGAAACGTGCTGGGCCGAAGCCACCCTGTTGCCAGAAAAAGTTCCAGGATGTCGTGAATGGATTGAGTGCCCACTGGTGCCCGGTGGCAGCGCCAACCACAGCACCGATCCAATTCCAGTACACTGATAGCCGCCGAGTCAGTGATATCACAGACAATCAGCTGTTGACCATGGAACGTTCCTTGTAAGCAACGTCTTTCCCACAAGTATTTGGTGCTAGAGATAGCATAAACATTGGCCCCAAAGAGCTCGGCAACAGGCAAGCCGTGTGCAACCAGCCAGCCATGCTCCCTCTCTGCCCACTGCTGGCGGCAGGCAGCCGCACCAGCATCAAGCCCACAATGGTTGAGATACCGGATGACATTTCGGTGCCCACTGTTATTTGGCCCAGTGCGACATCGGCGGATCCCATGTGCAGTCACATCAGAATGTTGCAGCTCTGTAAGGCTTTGCCTAACAAGGTCAGTGCTAGGAAGGCGGAGAACATGCCCAACCCATCTCCACACCATCTTGGCTAGGAGGGCGTCCCAAGTTTCAGAATAAGTTCTGGACCACAACTTGACCGCATGACGTAAAGTGGCAATGCATTCGCCAACAAACCAAGAGTTGTGAGCACGAGCACCCAACGTCCAAGCAAGGAGAGTGACATGATGGATCCGGAGCTTTCGGAGATTGGTCTGATTCACAGAGACAACGCGCAGACACCATCTGATGGAAGCAGTGACTAAAGAGGTGAACAGGCGCAGGCGCAGGGGGCGGCAAGCAGAACAATGGGTAAGCAACCTTTTGTTGGTGAAATACGCGGTGGTGGCCCTTGCGCACAGGTAATCAACCATGTGTTCATCAGTCTCGACCACCTTTAACGGCATGCCCAAGTAAACAGAAGTAGCCTGCACAGGGAAGGTTCCAAGGAATCCTGGCAAACAACGAGGCAACGACGAAGCAAGAAGACAGGATTTCGAGACATTGATGGATAAGCCCAGGTTCTGCAGAAGGTCAACGACAGCAGGCATCAAACGAAGGAGCTGGGACAGAGTCCGGAAAATGAATATGGAGTCATCAATAAACCACAAAGCCCACAGCGCGAGAAGCGAGGTGACGAAGGCTGGACGTTCTCCACAGAGCAACCACTGATGACTGAGCTGGTCGAAACGGCCAGAAAGGACACGACCAAACAAGGTAGGACTGTGGCTACCCCCTTGCTGGGTACCACGACCTTGCAAGCACCACCACGAGGCATCAAAAAGTTGAAACCGCAAACGGGAATGCAAAAGGACCCAACGAAGCAAGCCGGCACTCTTGGCAGAAGCAGACGACCAGTGATCAATCATGTACTGCAAGACTGAGTTGATGTTGAGGGAATCAAAGGCGCGCGAGACATCGAGCTGAACAAAGACCGGGGGCTCAGCCAGGCCAGCCGATTCTTGGGCAGCATGTTTAATGACGTAGATTGCTTCGGCCACACCTTTGTTCGCAACACAGCCAAAGCAGGAACGCGGCACAGGCCAAGAGGACACAACGCGGGCTGTGGCCAATTTGGCGGCAAGTTTGGCAAAGACTTCACCACAAACGATCGGTCTGAAGTCCGTGGCATCCTGTACCCAACTCTTTTTTGGTAGAAGAATGACCCATCCTTCAGCAAGTAGTGTAGTGTAATTTAGTGTAGTGGAGTGTGGTGGAATGTAGTTGCGTAGTTGTAGTGTAGTGGAGTGTAGTGTAGTGTAATGTAGTGTAGTGTAGTGTAATGTAGTGGAGTGTAGTGTAGTGTAATGTAGTGTAGTGTAATTTAGTGTAGTGGAGTGTGGTGGAGTGTAGTGGAGTGTAGTTGTGTAGTTGTAGTGGGGTGTAGTGTAGTGGAGTGTAGTGAAGTGCAGTGGAAGGTAGCGTAGTGTAGTGTAATGTAGTGTAGTGTAGTGTAATCTAGTGTAGTGTAGTGTAGTGTAGTGTAATTAGTGTAGTGGAGTGTAGTGGAGTGTAGTGGAGTGTAGTGGATGTAGTTGTGTAGTTGTAGTTGTAGTGTAGCGGAGTGTAGTGTAGTGTAATGTAGTCTAGTGTAGTGGAGTGTAGTGTAGTGTAATGTAGTGTAGCGACATCTGAACCTCAAAAAGTGGTCCGAACCCTAGTGTTTTTAACATTTTGACTTCGAAATGTGCTTCGCGCCACAACGGCGTGCACTTTTTCGACATCTGAACCTCCAAAAGTGGCGCGAACATGTAGTGTTTTGTACATGTTCACTTCGAAATGTGCTTCGCGCCACAACGGCGTGCACTTTTTCGACATCTCAACTACAACGGCGTGCACTTTTTCGACATCTCAACTTCCAAAAGTGGTCCGAACCTGGTGTGTTTTGTACATTTTGACTTGGAAATGTGCTTCGCGCCACAACGGCGTGCACTTTTTCGACATCTCAACTTCCAAAAGTGGTCCGAACCTGGTGTGTTTTGTACATTTTGACTTGGAAATGTGCTTCGCGCCACAACGGCGTGCACTTGTTTGACATCTCAACTTCCAAAAGTGGTCCGAAGCTGGTGTGTTTTGTACATTTTGACTTCGAAATGTGCTTCGCGCCACAACGGCGTGCACTTTTTCATATCTCGTCTGGCCAGCTGGCTCCGCACCCGCCGCTTTAGCGAGCCTACTTTTCGACCCTCCGGGGCCACAAATCATTGGAAAAACACAGTGTTTCGCGACTTTCCTACCTTTTCGCGCATCTGCATCTTCTTTCTTCTGACTCTTTCTCTTCTGATCTTCTCTCTTCTAATCTTTCTCTTCTCCCTGCCTCTGCCCTGCTCTGCTTTTCATCTGTCCATATTGTCGGAAGTTTGACTTCTAAACTTCCTTCGATAAAATTTTATCGATTTAATAGAATTTAAATGGGGAAAATATGGGAAAATGCTTTCCACTCAGCGGTTTCATGTTTCTTCCCAGCATGGTGCCAAATGGCCAGTCCCTGGTCTGCTTCGATAGACCGATGGCATGCCTCCTGAAACAAACCCCAAGCGCTGTGCCAACAGCCTCCTTGCGCACAAGCATTGGCGGCGGCATTGGCTGAAACGATGTCTCCACGAATTGCCTGGTGCCGGGTGCTGGATGCTGCAACTGTCGCAAAATTCATTGGCAAACTAAATCAAGTACAGGCATGAAAGGAGCACCTCTGCGATGATTGTTTCCTGTATCCATTTTCCATGTCTGTTACTTCCATCTCTCGATTCTATGAGATCCGTTGCTTCTGGTGGACTTGGTGGGCTCCAGATTCCCAAGGTGTCACCGTTGCTGATATACCTGACATACCACCACATCTACATGTGGTGAATTTGTGGAGGAATCTGAGGAATCCCAATGTTGACATAAATATCATAAATATCTATCCATCATTATCCATCCATCTAAACGGGTCTATCAGTATGTGATGTGGGTTTCACTCGCTGGACCCCCGGGCCTCGCATTGCATCTCGTTGAGCACCAGCATTGCAAGGTGCCAGGACTCTGATGTGGCGGATCCCAAGACCGAGGTGTAAGACACCACATCCTCAGATTTGCCAAGGACGTCAATCCCAAAACTGTCCAAACTTGGACTTGACATGCAAGCCCTTCCCGAAAATCAATCTCCACATGGACTTCCAATATATATATATATATATATAGATATTATATATATATATAGATATATATATATATATATCCAAGTTGGCATATTCAAATCCACTGATTTCAGGAGCCAACGAATTCTACCAGTTCCCCGGTGACGCCGAGCATCTGCCTGTGCCGATGCTGCCAGCCGCTGCAGCAGCTGCAACGCCACGTCCCAGCGCAGGGCTAAGGCGGCGCAGCGAGTGGCGGCGTTCCAATCTGCAGCGCTTGGGGGATCCATACAATACCTATGGAATTTACATCATATACGGTATAATGGTATAACATATATATAATAACTTACATAACTATACTATGTTTCACATATATGTGTTTATATATGTTTGTGCATAATATAATGGTATCCCTTCCTCCAATCTAGCCATCCATAATAATATGATTGAATATGATTGATCTATACGTGTGTATGGACTTAGAGATGATCCCAAACGCCAGGAGACTGCTGGAGGACGCGTGCAGCGTCATCTCGGCCATGTCCTTCAAGAGGACCAAGGTCACTTGCCACTGCCCATCGCGTTGGCATGCACTAATGGCTGCATTGAAACCTCGCGCAGGCCAACTGTTGCCAGCCCCCGGGTCCAAAATAAAAAAGACCAATGACCAAGCCGAAACTGTTCAAAAAGTGGCCTGGATGTCACTTGCAAATGTTTGAAAGGAAGCTCTTCAACAGATTTTCCAGGCTTTATACCATCCTGCAATTTAACATAGCTATTCAAACTGGCCTACTTATATTTACCTATATATTTACCTCTAAAAAAAGTGTTTATTTTCCATAGCAAAGCGATACTGTAACAGTACTGTACCAGCACGATCCCAGTCACTGATTTGATCGCGATGCAGCATTGTGCACAGCCAATGCAGGGCTTCCGACCACTCCCCGGACGCAGCGCAAGCACTGATCAGGGCATTGCAAGAAATGGTATCGTTGTTGACCTGGGAGACCCGCGACACCACGGCCCATGGATGGATATGAATGGATGTATTGGGCTTGGAAAACCTACAGGCGATGCTATTTTTTACCCAACATTACCCAACCATGGATGTTTCTGGTAGGTTTCCCTTCAACCAAGAGGGGTTGGTGAAGGTGTCTGCCCGTGAAATTCTCGAGCGGAAACTGAGCGACCACCGCCCAACTGCACAGTCAGAGCGAGCCTTTCGCAAGGGCATCTGTATCAGCAGGAGCTCTGCCATTTGCCACTGGTATCCTAGGTTCAAACTTCACTTAGTAACAGTTTGGGCATTCATTTTGCAAGACTGCCACCAAAGTCACAACGAATCCGAACCGGCTGCAAGAATCCAATATAGTTTTTGGATGTTCTTGGCACTTCTTGGAACTGCTTTTGAAGAACCACCAGCTGAGGTCTATTTTCCCCATTCGACATACCCATTGGGAAGGGAAGTCCAGCTGGTTTCAATCAGCAGCTTCCCAGCTGGCAAGTGGCCCTTCTCACAAGCGCTGAGGGCGGCGGTGTAGCTGAACTTATTCAAAGCAATGGTGGCGCTGGTGATGGCCTCCATCTGCTGTAGCGCCTCCTGCCTGGCAGATGGTTTGACGGATAGGGAGGGGACCCAAAAAGCAAGGACGTCCGAGATATATAGGGAAATAGATGGCGATATTAAAAAAGATACCTGCATTTCTAGAGAGAGAAAGAAAGAGAGAGAGAGAGAGAGAATGAGTGCTATATACATATATATACATATTATAATTATATATATATATATATGCTACCCCCCCTCCCAAAACCCATGTTTTGCATTGTTTTCGGAAGGTTGTTTAAGGCAGCCTTGAGAATGTGCACGCAAGTCTTCAAAGCAGAAGGCAGATGTATTTTTTGAAAGTTGTATGCAGGAGCATTGAGGATGTGCATGCAAGTCTTCAAAGCAGAAGGCAGATGCATGTTGCAGTTTCACTTTCACTTTAAGTTTGGAAGTTTATGATGAACAAAATTGGGTATGTGCGAGGATCCGCACGTCCCAGGAAACTATGAACCTGGTGACTATAGAAGACAACATGAAACATCATTGGATATTTTGTTACACATGGCAGGAAATATTGTTTCAAGAGTTCATATCTGAGCAAGGCCACAAAGGATGAGTCTGAGAGAGGCAACTGACAGTGGTATCGATTGATATCTTTTGGTTTTAGATCAAGCATCACTGCAGAGGTCAGCAGGCAAAAAAGTGGAACTTTTTTCACCTTGCGAAGCAGAAGGCAGCATTTGGACATTCCCTACGTTTGGTTGTCAGACATGGGAGAGGGCATGAAATAGCATTTGGTTGGAAAGGATGATCATGCAGAGGTTGAGTCCTGTTGCTGTTGTTGTTGCTGAGATGTGAAGTTTCTGAACAGCTGTGTTTGGACATTCTCTACATTTGGTTATGAGATATGGGAGAGGGCATTGAATAGCATTTGGCTGGAAAGGATGCAGAGGTTGAGTCCTGTTGTTGTTGTTGTTGTTGTTCTTGTTGTTGTTGTTGTTGTTGTTGTTGTTGTTCTTGTTCTTGTTCTTGTTCTTGGGATGTGAAGTTTATGAAACGCTTTCTATCTATTGCTGGAAGGCAAGCTAATGCATCGCAAAACAAAGAGGCAAATCACAGAGTCCAAGCATGTCCAAGCGCAGCAAATACACAGACATCGAACTGCCGGAACTTTCTTTTTCTCCCTGTTGACAGACGCCGAGCATGGTAGTAGTCATTTGGCTGGCAAGAAGATTTTTTTCATCTGCCATGTGCACAATTCCCCTGTGCACAGCCAAAGATCTTCATTGCGATGCCAATACTCGTACTGGGCGGATCGCACTTTGGCACGCAGGCGCGCCGTCCCTACCTTGGTGTGCTCATTCAAAACAATCCTATCCTTCAGGAATCGCCAGGCTCGGTCGATGACTTGGGTGCCGGCCTTGACGGTCATCTTCTTCTTGCTGCCGGGGATACAATGAGACACCAAACGAACATACTTTGGAAGCTGCCATTTCCAAACGCCCTTCACCTTGACTCTCTTTTTGCAGTGCACAACATTGTCATGGATGATGCCTGGTAGCTTCATGCGATAGCTTTTGGCAGCATCTGTGTGTAGGACCAGCTGCTTGTTTTTGAGCCACTTCTCAGCCAATGGTTTCCATTCGACCTTTCGAATTGCACCCGGACCTGGCGCCCTTGCAGCTGACAAAGCCGGTGACAAACGATGAAGGACGAGAGTTTTGGGACAACCTCGTTTGACGATGCCGCACCATTGCTCCCACTGCGTAGGTGTGGCTGGATCTGGCGCATCTGCTCCCAGGTTCTTCTTGTCGAACGTGGCCTCATCTGCCTCCACATCACCCCACGGCTTGCCATGACCAAAGTTGATCTCCTTCTCCTTGGCTTCAACCCATGTCTTTCGAAGATCACAAAGTCGCTTTTCCAAGTCCTCTATAGCTTTGTGGTTGATCTTGAGCAATCGATGAATAGCAGCATGGGACAAATTGTTCAACTTCAGCAACAGCAAGCAACACTGGGTTGCCAAAGGCGTTGTGGATTGCCACGGCCATCGACAAAAAGAGGATGCATATGGTGGGGGCTGATGTAGGCATGGCAGCTGTAATGGTTACAGCGATGCTTCAATGCTCCATGACCTGGATGAGGCCGAAGCTTCGACAAAGTACCCTTTTCACATCTTGGACACAAACGTCTCTCCCACGAAGGAAGCAGTTTGTCTTCTTTCAACTTCTTGATGAGACTGGACTCACTTGCTGAGAGAAGCTCCGGAAGGGATCGTTTCCACGAATGCCGATCAGCTCGAATCTCTTTGCCAAGCTTGTCACGAGTATATGCAACCTTTTTCCAAGCTTGGTTTTTTTGATACGCCGGGCGTTTCAGCATGGCCCTGCCTTTGCCACGCTTGGGGTCGGGGAATGGATTGAACTTGCGCACCATGAGGAGGACAAGAGAAACCAGAGCTGCTTCACCTTTTGAGCCACAAACTACAGATACGAATGGAAAGGTAAAGAGACAGACAGCCAGCACAATGCAGACAAGGGCATGCTTTGACATGGAAGATTTCAATGTAATGAAGAGTCAGCACCATGTAAAAGCAGACTGCAGCAGTGAGACTTTCGAAACGACTTGACTGCAACACAGCACAATTTGAAGACAATCTTTTTTCCTGGCCAAGCAAGCTCTGGAGATATCGTTCATGGATGCACCTGACCCATGTTAAAGCTGCACATGACGCTACCATATCTATTGCCTCAGCAGATTCACGCATTGTCCGTCTGCATGTTATCCATTGCCTCCTCTAGCGCTGCTGCCAAGTCATCTCCTACACCAATGTTGGGAAACGACTCGTCGTCTTCCATGCCCAGGAATGAAGGATTGGGCGGACCAGTGCAAGAAGGCCGAGGACGCTTCACAGGAGAAGGAGAACTCCAATCGATGAATGTCCGGGGCAAACGCTTCAATGCTTTGAAGAACTGCGCCGACTTTTCCTGCTCCACTTTGGCTTTCATCTCGGTCGACGGCAGGAGAGAGGGAGGATGATACGTTGTAGACGCTTCTGCACCAAAGAGAGATTGTTGGCGAACAGTGATGGTACGTGGAATGTCTTCGCCACGCAGCAGTTTGCCGATGAGCTCTTGTGGCCAGATAGCGTCTTCATGGAACCTTGGGGGAAGACAATGACCGTCAGGGTTTCGTTTGTACTCCTGGAAGATGACCTTCTGGTCTTCGGCCAGTAGATCCCGCGGCTCATTGGCAGGCCAGGTGATGAAGTCCACATCTCCTTTGTCTGCGCGTGCGAGTCGCCAATACACAGCAGCATCTGTCAAAACAATGAGATGCGTGCTGGCCAGGATCGCATTCATGTCTTCTGGGTCTTCAACACCTGCGAAGGACGGACCAATCAGGTCAAGGAAATCCTTGTGGGAAATGATGGTCTTGCCATTCTTCAGGGCCTCCTTGATGATGCTCTCATCCACTTCCGCATTGTACGGGTTATTACATGCATGACGCCCGGCTCCTTGATCAAACTGAGCAGAAGAGTAACGTGCCCACACGGTGGCATCTTCTTCCTGCGAAAAGGCAGAATGCGCACACAAGCAAGGGTATACTTAGACGTGAAGCTAGACAGAGGGCAATGCGACCCAAACAACTCCTGGATACACATTCAAAAAGTGCAGCCAAGGCGCAGCAGGATTGAGGAAGGCTTTCAGAAAGGATGCGTTCATCTTTTGCAACAAGCCATCGTCAAAGACGCCCGGCTTGAATTTGGTCAAAGGCTCCGCCTTGAAGAAGTCCAGGTGCTTGGCCGTGACAATCGAAGGAACGAGATCAGATCGCCCAGCTTCATCAATCTCGAATCTAGATTGGGCAAACAGCATGGTCTTGGAGCCAACGGATTTGCCAACTCTTGTTTTGCCAATCCAAGTCACAGCATGTTGACGCATGGTTGGAATCATCTTGACAATCACATCATGCAGGAACCAAGGGACAAAGGAGCGCAAAGTGAAGGGCCAGTACTCCAAAGTTTTGGCATTTTGGCGACCACGGTAGTAGTTGTTGAGGGCCTCTTTCACTTTGCCCTCCGGCCATCCTTCAAGGGGACCACCTGGTGTATGGATTTGATCGTCTGTCCATTCCATGAACTGGTTCCTGTTGTTGGAACGAGGCCCATTGTCACGGATGTACTGATATCCTGCTTGACCGGCACTTGCATCTGGAGCCATTTTTTTTTCAAATTTGGGACCAGTGGACCACAAACGCACCTGGATGCCACCGAGGCGATCGAGCATGAAGTTCAAGCCTGCCAACGCCAAGCGAGTCTGGCTACCCCATTCGAAGCGCACAGGAATGCCGAAGCAATGCGTCATCAAGTCTTTGGCCCATACCTTGTTCTTGTGCAAATAGACATGCTTGAAGATGTCCACGTACGTGTGTTCCTGATCCGGGGGCCAATGTGCTGGCACAATGATGAATTGCATGCTGTAGGGCACAGTCGGCTTTGTTTTGAGGCAGAAAGGTTCTGGCAGGTCACGGTACTTGCTTTGTGCACATAGTGGATAGAGCGTGGAATCCAAGAATCCTTGGTCAACCTTGAGAGGGTCTTCAGAAACATGATTTTGGATGATGTCGACGAATTGTTCACATTTGCCGCTTGTGGTAGACATATCTCTCAAAGGCAAGTCAATGAGCCGAAGATCTCCTGGAGCACGATCCCCTTTTAGTGGCTTCATGAGTGGACCAAAGAGTTTTTGCCCTTGAACTTGTACACAAGCTTCCTCAAAGGTCAGCGCCCCATCTCTTTCTCCAAGTTCATGTCCGAAGCTTTCGGCGAAGGATAGCTCCACGGCAGCCATGCTAAAGTCGGAAGTGCCACGAAGCAGAGTATATGTCACTTTGAGCTTATCAAGCCTTGAGAACATGCGCGCAGACGAGACATTGACAGACATGTGTTGAGTGGCAGGGAATTTGAAAAGGATACTACTACTACTACTACTACTACTAGTACTAGTACTACTACTACTACTACTACTACTACTACTACTTCTACTACTTCTACTACTTCTACATTTTTTTTCTTTTTGATCCTTATTTTTTTTTTTGATCCCTTATTTTTTGGTTTTTTTGATCCTTATTTGTTTTTTTTGATCCTCTAGCCTCCCCAGCAACAACCACAACCACAACCACAACAACAACAACACCACCAACCAACCAACCAACCAACCAACCAACCAACCAACCAACCAACCAACCAACCAACCAACCAACCAACAACAACAACAACCAACAACCAACAACCAACAACCAACAACAACCACCACCAACAACAACAACAACCACCAACAACAACAACAACAACAACAACAACAAAAACAACAACAACAACCAACCACCAACAACAACAACAACAACAACAAACAACAACCAACAACCAACAACCAACAACAACCAACAACAACCAACAACAACCAACAACAACCAACAACAACCAACAACAACCAACAACAACAACAACAACCACAACCACAACAACAACCACAACCACAACCACAACAACAACCACAACCACAACCACAACCACCCCCACCACCACCAGCAACCACAACAACAACCACAACCAACCAACACCAACCAACCAACCAAGCAACCAACCAACCAAGCAACCAAACAACCAACCAACCAACCATCCATCCATCCATCCATCCATCCAACCACAGCAGCAACAACAACACCATGCAAATCAGAGAGCTTAGCTGCAAAACGCTGCAAATACCAATCAAAACCATCAAACCCCAAAAAACGGGAAAAAATCCCAAAAAAAAACGGGAAAAAAATCCCAAAAAAAATTGCAGCCCAATTTGAAGCAGTAGCCAGTTTCGAGATCTTATTATATTTGAAATGTTCCTTTAGTTTTGGTTTCCTTTTATTAACATTAGTTTCTAAAGTTTCTAACTACGTGTCATGGAGCACTGAAGCAAAAATCTTTTTTCTCGAAGCGATGCTAGTGACAAATGTCATGCACCGCCCCATCGCCAGCGGAACTCCCTTCCTCGTCGCTGCAGATATGCCTCAGGCGGAGTCTGCGGTGGTGGACCGGGAGGTGTCCACGGGGCCAGCAAAGCTAACTGCTCTGCAGGTGCCAACAACAATTCTGGTGGAGTGTGAGGGACAGCCACTCCGTCAAGCCACACCCAGTCAGTTGAGGTGGCGTTTGTGGCGCAGCATCCCATTCGGGGATGTCTACCCACTCATCGTCAGACATTGCCACGGGAGTTTGTGGCGCAGCATCCCGTTCGGGGATGTCTACCCACTCACTCTCATTGTCGTTGTCAGTGTGGTCGGGCCTAAGTCAAGGTGCTGGTGAAGGATTGGGGCCAATGGCCTGACCTGTTCTTTTCAGCCAAGATACTCCTCTGGGATAGCAGCGCCAGTGTCCACCTATATATAAATATGGGTTTTGGGGGGTGGTACCATATCCATATATATATATAAGTGCAGATTATGCTATGTATATGATATATGATACAAATATATACATATCAGCTGGTAGGTCAACAACTCTGCCATGGTGCCATCTTCCGCGGCTGCAGGTGTTGAGCACGGCGTTGCTGTGATAAATGGCCAGCCGCAAGCCTTTGGCTTCCAGGCCCCAAAGAGCTCGTAGCACCTGCGGGATGCTCAAACCTCCAAGGTGAATTCCAGGGATGGTTGGAAGGGAAAAACCTCCCATGAATCCTATGGTTATAACGTGTTATAACTTATATCATCTTATATCACCTATAAACATCCATAAACTATGGCTAATCATGGTTAATCATGATTAACCAAGTTACAAGTCAACTTGGCATTTGGGGGCCTCACCTTTAAAAAGTCTTCAAGTGGTCTGTTTTTCTGGCCTCATCGGGCTGCCTCCTTCGTGCCAGCTGGTTCAGTGCACTGACAGTGTTGTCGGCCACCATTCTACAGCCATGGTGACGGTGCTAAGACCACTGGGAGCAGATAAGACGGATTGGGCGAGGTCAGATTTGACAGGATGCAAGTGACAATGCTTGAAGATAACATGAGGATAACATCGGATCAGAACCTCAGCAACCAATGGGAATATCGGAATATCAAGTAGACCTGAGATCGCTAGAACTTGAATTAGGTCAACCGTTACTGTAACCACACAATGTTTTGAGATGTTTTAAGCATATTTGGCACTAGTAGACCTGGTGGTCAGTATGGCAACAGGCAGGTGTCTGTCTGTCGCTCCCCGACGTGGGCCGGGGCCATGGTCTCCAGTTGACCTGTGGAAAGTAGAGCTTCGAAGATTTCAGAAAACTCGCTAAATCGCTATGATCACTATGTTACTGATGTAACATTTTGTATGATTCTATGCGGCTGAAAAACCATTCTATGAAGATTTAACCATAATGTCAATGACTTCAATCCCCATGATGCTTTCTATGCAGTGAAGCCAGTAGCACTCCGAGACTCCCCGCCTCGGCTAGGGCTGAAGCTCCTCAGATCGCAGTTTCATGCAGTTTCTCATCGTTTCCCTGTGGATGATTTACCGTTTTCCTCAGGATTTACATGGATCGATTTCGAATGATTTCCAGCGATTTTCCAGCTATTTTCCAGCTATGCACTTGTCAGAATTCTACAGAATTCTTCGGAAGTCCGGGGATGTGGTGATCGTTTGGGCACAGGCACACAACTTCGCGGCGAAGGTCGGGATTTGCCTGGCAGCAACGATTTTTTTAGTCAATCGCCGTGGATGAGAAGGATGAAAAAAGTTGGAGCATGATGGTCAAACTTCTGATATGCTACGAATAATCTAAAATGATTGTGCTAAATTAGCAGCTCCAAAATCTTGAACCCTCAAAGTCACGCGCTTTTCCTCTGAGATGGAAAAAGAGGCAGTTTTTGTGGTTTTGGCTCGATGGCTGTTGCAAACACCAGGTAGCCCTGCAGAATCCTTCTTCAACCTTTGTTGGACCATAAGAAAGGTTGACTTGTCGATGACTTAAGGTTCTTCCAAGCTTGAGCTGATATCAGATATACGACATTAATAATCATTTACAACGGTTTGACTGAACAAAGGCACCCAACTCCCATGTTTGTTATCATTGTCACAACCGAAATTGACATCAGTTACGGTGACAAATATCATAAATGCTACATACACCATTTCTGGAGAAAGTCCCATATAGTCCCATAATCCAAATGATCCTTGGACATCACTGGTGTGGTTCTCCAGCTAGCTTGAAGGGGTGCAGCGACACGTTCCGTTCCTGGCCTCCAAGCGATGTCGCCCGTCGCGATACATGGGGCCCAGAAGTCCTATTCTTTGGGACTTTCACTTGGATCTTCTTGACCAGTCAGAGGATAGGGTTCGGGCTGTTTCACCCAAATTCTCTGCCATCAGATTATGATGTTATATCGTGAGTTTTTCTTCAATTTTGCGCCGGAAATATGCAGTTCTCATGCGGAACACCATGGCAATTTGCCCCTTGAGCCATGACAGGACGATCTTCGGTAATGCATCCGGCTCAGGAACTTGCCTTAAGTGATGTGTGTTGCTTCCCAAATGGGTTCTACTTAGATCCACCTAGTCGATTTGCAACCAAAGGCAACACCAGAATGAATGCACCATGTATCTTTGATAAAATGCAAAACCATGTGATGGGATTCGTCATCAAACGATGACAACAAGCAGGTGGCATGACGGCATGACGGCATGACGGTGGCACCCCAAGCAGCGAGTAGGATCGCTGGGAAATGGTACCTGCACCGTGCGCAGCCAGGCCGGCTCCGGTTTCAAATTAATAGGGTACCACATACAATTAATGTAGTATGTTATAAATGCTTGATTGATTTAAAGTATCTTCATAATAACCCTAGTTAGCGTGCACATCAGTGATAAAGTGATAATTACATAATCAAATATAATATCAATGTATATACACGTTAGTACTTTTATATCACATAGGCATCATCCCAAAGAAGAAACTTACATGATGTAAGAATACGATGTTAAGTACCATAGTAGAAAATGTCTAAATTCCATTAACATCATTGACTAACTGATCTAATTTCAAATGCTGCCATTCACGGCCCCCATTCTCTTACTACTATTTCAGGATTGGATGTTCCTAGATTCTGCCAGGGCTAATTCTGCTGGTGGTTCCTAATCTATTAATCATGGTTTGCTGGAAAACCCCATTGAGTTAACAAAACATCCATTTAGTCCGTGGAGTCTTTTTCCATACCGTGTTTTCTATTGATTTTCCATAGATTTCCGATGTTTTTTCCATCAAAAGCTCCATTTTTCCGTGATGTTCCGAGGGTTTCCCGTGGACCATCGTGGACCCTTCCCGTCGAGCACCAAAGGCCAGCTCCGAGGAGGCCGCGAAGTCGCCCACGGAGCCGAAGTCGCCTTGTGATCGGTGTGCACTATACCATTCATAGTAGTGGTGAACATATAATAACGATCATAATACCAGTATATAAGTAACAATAATAGTTAAATATTATATATATATATACATATATACACTATCTATATATATAATATATATATGTAGTATATATCATATAAACCTGGTTAAAGCTCAAAAAAGTAGAAAATGTAGAAATATCGCCATCATTCACTATCGTTGATGTGACAAATTAAATGTGACCTGTGGAAACAGAGACAGACCCAACCAAAACGGGCTCGTACCATGTGCTATGACTACTAAGACGATCATGTCTTTGAATTCTTGTTGATCGAAGGAAGTTTAGAAGTCAAACTTCCGACAATATGGACAGATGAAAAGCAGAGCAGGGAAGAGGCAGAGAGAAGAGAAAGATTAAAAGAAAGAAGAGTAGAAGAGAAAGAGTAAGAAGAAAGAAGATGGAGATGCGCGAAAAGGTAGGAAAGTCGCGAAACACTGTGTTTTTCCAATGACTTGGGGCTCCGGAGGGTCGAAAAGTAGGCTCGCTAAAGCGGCGGGTGCGGAGCCAGCTGGCCAGATGAGAGATGAAAAATTGCACGCCGTTGTGGCGCGAAGCACAGTTTGAAGTCAAAATGTACAAAGCACACCAGCTTCGGACCACTTTTGGAAGTTGCGATGTCGAAAAAGTGCACGCAGTTGTGGCGCGAAGCAAATTTTCAAGTCAAAATGTACAAAACACACCAGTGTCGGACCACTTTTGGAAGTTGCGATGTCGAAAAAGTGCACGCCGTCGTGGCGCGAAGCACATTTCCAAGTCAAAATGTACAAAACACCACATGTTCGCGCCACTTTTGGAAGTTGCGATGTCGAAAAAGTGCACGTCGTTGTGGCGCGAAGCACATTTCCAAGTCAAAATGTACAAAACACTAAGGGGTTCGGACCACTTTTGGAGGCTCAGATGTCGTTTCGCTTCACTACACTACACTACATTGCACCACACTACACTCCACAACACTACAACCACAACTACACAACTACACAACTACTACACAACTACACAACTACACAATTACACTCCACTACGCTCCACTACACTAAATTACACTCCACTACACTCCACTACACTAAATTACACTCCACTACACTACACTACCTTCCACTACACTACACTTCACTACATTACATTACACTACACGCCACTACAACTACAACTACAACTACACAACTACACTCCACTACACTCCACGACACTAAATTGCACTACACTACACTACACTACATTACACTACACTCCACTACACTACATTACACTACACCACATTCCACTACACTCCACTACACTACATTACACTACACTACATTACACTGAATGACACTGCACCACAGATAGACAGGTAGACAGATAGACAGACAGACAGATAGATAGATAGACAGATAGACAGGTAGACAGCTAGACAGATAGACGGATGAGAGAGAGAGAGAGAGAGAGAGATAGATAGATAGATAGATAGACATAGATAGGTAGATAGCTAGTTAGATAGATAGGTAGATAGATAGTTAGATAGATAGATTGATAGAAAGATAGGTAGGTAGATAGATAGATCGATAGATACATAGGTAGATAGATAGGTAGGTAGGTGGGTAGGTAGGTAGATAGTCAGAGAAAGAGAGAGAAATAGTGAGAGAAATCAATCACCTTTCGCTCCAGCAGTGGCTTCGCTCTGCCATCCCTGATTCACAACAACCAACCTCTCCTATAGGTTTCCTATTTTTGAAACTTCCGCCACCGCCTTGTGCGGTACTACTGGTATTTGCTAAATAATGTCAACCCTGGATTAATAAACCGCGGTTTATTAATTAGGGGGGTACCCCCCAAATAGTGGTAATCTAATACTCAAATGGTACCTCCCCAATCAAACAGCCTATAGGGGTTTATCAATCCGGGATTAACATTAAAAGGAAACAGTGGGACAAATCACTCGATCATATTCAGCTCCCTCCCAATCCTCTGCAGCATTTGTTGAATCACGAACTCCAGCCCACTGAGGCTGCCAGACTGGTGATGTGCTCTGGAAAGCCAATGATCTTCTTACTGCCTGACCAAACTTATGACAAGAATGCGGAGTCTGAAAATCCGAAGCGACACAAGATCTTTTCCCAAGGATGACCTGCAATCTACCAGGGTCTACATATAATAATTGTTCAGTGCGTTTTTTTTCATAATCTATCTCCCACATCCTCCAGCCCAGTGACCAAACCCACCATGATCCACCAACGATCCAGATATAATTGCATTGTGGGAGATCCATGATTTTCATGATATTCCATGATCATGAGTATCCATCAATATCCACCAATCAAATTATATCGCCATCCAATATATCCAATATGCACCATTCTGCACCCAATGACAAAGCAATCCACCTCCATCTCCAGGGCGTTTGGAGCGAAATTCGCCCAAAACGTTGGGCAACAGCAGCATCTGCTCGAAGTAGGCCCCCTGGTGACACGGTGACATGCTTGGTGACGCTCCAACAATCAGTACATTGGCATCTCGCCTGGTTGGCATCGATGCACTGGACGTAGGTGCCCCGGGTGAAGGGAACTGCTGTGTTCTGGTTGTCACCTTTGCCATCGCCCAGGATGGGATACCTGGCCAAACGTTGCCATGTACCAATGGCAACTATAAACCAACCGTCACCCAAACCCTCGTGGCTGGTCCCACCCTGGAATCTCGATCTTGTACTTTGGCTCCCGCCGACCAGTCGCATCCTCTGGGCAACTGGCATCAATGAGGCCTCGTGACGTGTGAAACGGTCAGCATCTTCACGAAGTGACCAGGCACGTACTACTAGAAAGGAACTGACATGTCTCCCTATAGCCAACCGCCAACCTTAGCCCAAGTTGTTAACATTTTACATGTGCTAACCGCTAAGCCAACTTTAATCTCAGGTGGCTGCAGCTGTAGTATCGCCGCTTCTGATCTTCATGGATGCAATCTGGATGTGCTGAATCCTCCAAATCTTCACAGTCGATGTAGGCCACCTGGCAGAACAGTGCTCCATGGAGAGAGGTTTTGCTGGGGCGCGAAGCGGAGGCCTTCATGGACTTGGGAAACTTCTTGAACATGATGTTGGTGTGCTTGTACTGCATGCTGTTGAAGAAGGTATACATTTGCATGGCCACCTCAGTGGTGACGAGCCGCTAGCGAAGCTAGTCGCTCGCCTTGGAAGTGCTAGGTTTTCATAGGCGTAAGGTCCGGACGACACAGGTAAATGCATCACTGGGGTCCCAAATCACTCCCAGCCTAGGTCGGCACCGGATGGCACCGGCGTTCAGTCCCAACAGCGGGCGGATGAAAATGGATGTCCAATGATGCCCAATCGGCAGCTTGGCCCGTTTCAAACATCAGAAGCGACCCATCAATGTGAATCCCAAGCAGAATTGCGTTCAGCTTAGATTTCCGCCAAAACCCTATGTTTAATGAAGTCTAATGCATCTCAACTTTGCAAACCCATGCTTTTCCTGTGGATTCCCTGCCACCCGGCCAATCCTGTCAGATCTCTCAGCTCCTGGGGCTGCGACTTGTTCCTCCGATCACCCTGGGCTTCGAAATGGCACTGCAGCGCATTGTGGTAGAGCCTCGTGTTACACGACTCACGCATCTTCACACGACACGAGCAGCTACCTGACACCGCTAAGACGGACCTTTGAAGCCAAGCAAAGTGACAAAAGTGACAAAAGTGACAAAAGTGACAAACCACGAAGATTGAAATTTGGGACAAATTTTGGTGCAACCCCTGGCCATCCGGAGGCTTCCGACATCATCCCAGAGACTGTCCGGAAGAGCGTCTGCAAGCGCATGGACGCCCAATAGCCTTGGGGATGTTTTTTCGGGCCATGTCAACTGCTAAGGTCATCCCAAAATCCATCAACATCCTGAGATCATCCTGAGATCATCCATGGGAAACCCGGGAAACCCTTTGAGCTCCCCAGCTGAGTTTCTCCCAGTTTTCATCATTGTACTTGCCCCAGTCTGTGCCAGCCTCACGGCTGGAACATGGGAGCCATAGCCGTACTCTCTGGTCTCGGGTCAAAAAAGCATCAAGAAACTAGAAGCTAGAAGCCGATTCAAGGCTGCAACATGTTTAAATGTCCTTAATACCGCCATATACTGCCTTTCAGTTCTTCTCCTTGTTGCTTTCAGTCAGGCAACGCGAAAAGAAGAAAAAACACGAATTACATCTATTGCATCTCAGAATCCATCTCGCTACTCTTGTTCTGTTTGTTCTGACATCTGACATATTTCTGGCATATTCTGGTGGGTTTTTTCCCACCTTTGTAACCTTCATCCACAGATATCCACAGTGGACATCACCCCGAACCCCCCGAACCCAACCTTGGGCCAGGTCATGCCACGAACGTACCTTTGGTTCTGCCCAAAAGTTGGCCAAAAAATGGTCTTTTCGATGAATCATTATGAATATATATATATAGAATATATATAATATAATATATATAATATAATATATATATAATATAATATATATAATATAATATATATATAATATAATATAATATAATATAATATAATATAATATATATATAATATATATATATACATGTATATATATATGTATATATATATATGTATATATATTTACATATAAATATTAATATATGTGAACAATTTAATCCTTGTTCTGGATTATCCCTTTTTGATTGGAATACCTGTTGTGCTGGTAATGCTGAGCAACGTCACGGCATGGCAGTCGGAGACCGATCTTTTTCCTCACGCATGATCTTGAGCCAAAGTAATTGGCGGTACATGCATACTTGTTTCCTACCCTACATGCTCAGCATGTTGAGTGACTGTATGGTCTAGTTCCCTTTCGCACCCCCCATGCCTACGGCGTCTTCGAACCGTAGGCACGAGAGTGGGAACTTTGAATTAAATCCTTTGTAATGCACGAATTACGCCTTTGTACACGCATTTTCCATTCGGCTCTCCCTTCACCCACGCCCGACGAGCGTAGTGGATCCGGGATTGCCTACTCTATGGCATGCAATGCATTGACGCAGGTTCGAGCTGTACATCGTTAAATGTCGCTAGCTTGCAGCTACTCTACGATTACGGCTTTGCAAGTCACTCCATCGACGACGGAAGTTGACTGCTCCACCAAGAATAGCTATTGACGCTAACTAGCGAATTTACGTGCACATTGCTAAAAAAAAATCGTGCAGATTGGGAATAGTGAAAAGATGGAACCTAAGCGAATTAGTCTACTGCCTCGCTCAGAGTCCTCTCAATTGGTCTTTTTCTGATCATCTGTTCACAAAGACGATACACATCTTATAGTCCAGTGATCACTTGGATGGACAGAGGTTGTTGGTTTACTCCTCACGGCGGACTTTCTTCCATTGAGGTGTAGTTTGAGATTTCTCCCAACCTGCCGCGCGTTTCGGAGCAGCTTTTGGCGATGGAGGCTTCGCAGGTGGTGCTTTAGATGGTTCATAAGACTTCGGCATAGCCTTAGCCTTTGGTGCACTGGCCGATGATGATGACGCTGAACCAGTACCTTCAGGTTTCTGTGAAGGCTGTGTTGATGATCTGGCTTTCGCGTCTGCAGCGGCACGCTTGGTGCTAGCACTGTCCCCGACTGCTTTGAATACTTCACTCACCACTTCGTCCCCCAGGTTCGGAGCCATCTTCATTTTCATTTCGGACTTTCCCCTCATCGCCTCGGACTCAGCGAGTTGAATGGCGTAAGCCATCTTGCCGATGAAGTTGCGAGGTAATGGAATACCGCATTGTTGGGCAGCGAAGAGTAGTTCCACCCTTTGCTCCTTTTCTCTCAGACTCAGATATACCGAGAAAGCTGGGAGTTCAATGCAGTTGGGGAAGCCGTGGCTTCCGGAACGGAAGAAGGTGTATGATTCATATTCGGGAAAGGTTCCCTTCATCAATCGTCGGAGAAAGTTGCTAATGGTCACCCTCATCTCCTGCTTCTCCTTTGCATCTCCCTGCATCTTCATCATTGGCATGAGGAAACCTAAGGACTCGGTAGTGTACCCGGCACAGATGAGAAACTCCATCATCTTTTCGTAAACTTCTAGAGTTTTGATGACAGGCATCATCATGTTTCTCGGCCGTCCAGAGTACATCAGTTCTCCCTCTGACCATGAGTTCTTCTTCCCCTTCTCCTGAAAGAGTGCGTCCAATTCCTGCTCAGTCGGTCGCTTGAGTTTGCCGTCCTGATCTTCGCCCGTGTAGGGGCAGAAGTCGTCCAGGTCCAGTCGGACTCGCTTGGTGGCTGTCATCAACGCATAGTAGTCCTCTGGGGTCAAAGTGACTCTCTGGTTGTAGTAGAGTCTGAACATTGCGATGATCTTTGACATCACGGCATTGTCGTACAAGTGAGCCGCGGCCTCGGAGACATCATTGTTTACTAGACCATCTCCTGGCAAACCCTTGCCTCCAGGCACAAGATTCTTGGTCCATGCTGGCAGGTTGGATGAAGGCTCATTCTCAGGTTCGACGTTCATGTCATCATCGTCGTCCTCTTCGACGATCTCATCGTCTTCCTGCTGGGTCTCTTCCTCCTGAGCCATTTCCTCGTCATCGCCTTCGTTGTAGTCGACCTCGTCAGGATTGAAGCCATAATCGTTGGATTCAGGTACGTTTTCCTGTGCTTGGTGGACCGTATCCTCGAACAACGATTCTTCCTGTCGGCGAACCTCCTCGTCGAGCTCTTTCTTTGTGGCTTCGTCTTCATCGTCTTCAGGAGCTTGTAGTCTATATGGTCGAATTCCACAGCTCTCAAGCTCAGTCCAGCAACCTAGACATACTGCCAACTTCGTCGGCGTCTCATTTAGGCAATGAGGACAATGACGGCAACCTGAAGTTTCCACCCTCTTGCGCTCGACGATGTAGTCGATCAGCTTGATGCGGGCGAGGTATTGTTCTTGTCCGCCAGCCTCAATGAGATTGTTCCTGAACTGATGGACGATGTTCATTGCATCCATGGTGATCTCGTCATACGGTTGCTTTTCGGCGTCGATGCATTGACTTGCAATCCTCAGAATGGACTCCTTGGTGGCGACAGTTCTTGACTTGACAGTGCCTGACCGGACTACCTGGTCGTCGCCCGACGGAACGAACAACCGGAGCCATGTCTTGTTGTTTTGATCCTTTGGATCTTGAATCCATCCTCCTTTGATCGCTGAGAACGGGATGATCTTTGGCGAAACGATCTGTCCCGAATCCGTCAATCGACCACCGTACTCCACCATCAGGGTCTCGGTCGGGATGAAGAGGCAGATGTAGTCCCCTTTTCGCGTGTCAACGCTCTTCGTGATAGTCCATGATCTATGATCCCACGGCACGTACGGATTGAAGAACGTGAACATACGATGACCTTCTCCAAGACCTCCTGGAATCAATCCTTCCCTCCAAATGCTTCGAAGGTTGGTCTTCTTCGTGATGTGGAAGCAAACCGGCAGTGACATGATGGTATTGGGCGCGATCGGATGCGAGAGCAATGATGACATCAACTAGACGTCGTCTCTGGAGGATCCTTCCTTGTGCCCCGTTGGAGCGCGAACTGCAACTGGATAGAGCAATAGCCCCTCGTCGGGAATATGCGTGTCTGCGTTGACGTTGTTGTCAATGCATGTCAAGCTGCTGCGATCAATGTCCTTGTTGATCCCGAACGCCAAGACTTGTTCACGTACACGACGTCCATATCGGGCACAGTGGAACATGATCTTGAACAGCAATGCCATGCGATTGCTCGCCTCTTTCACGTTCCATGCATTTTGATCGTTTGCTCTCCCTTTGGGGGCGAGGAAGACATGCGGCCAACGTTGGTACTCATGTCTCCAGATTGACTAACATTTGAGTACTTCCTCAATGGGTACCCAGCCGGCATCGTCACAAAACAAGCTTTGTGATTCTGAGGCCTTCCCCACAATGTGTCGTAGGATCCTGTTCAGTGAGGTGCTCACCTTGTCCTCATAGCTGTCGAGCCGATTACCGGTTTCGAAGCGATAGTTTGCCGCATACTCCACACCGCCAAAGTAGAAGCAGTTGAAGAAGTGGGCTCCCGTCGTGGGGATGATTTTCAAGAAACCATCTCGCGGCGCTTCGATCCGTTTGTAGAAGGGTTTTCTGATGTTGTTGTCGGAGTAGTTTGCGAGGAACTCTGGTACTGACCAAGTGTCACCTCCTCCTCTGACAATAGCGTCCCGGATCACTTCGTTGAGATCAACGATATTCTGGGGTCCCAGCTTGGTAACATCACGCCCTTCAATACAAAACCTACCATATTCATCCGGGTCTCCGACTTCGGACATAGTCCTGATGCTGTCGTACCACTGGTATTCACCGAACCTTGGTTTTGTAGGCTCATCCGTTTGCCTTGACCCTTCAGTAGCACCTGATCCGTCCTTTCTGTGCTCAGGTGGTTCCATCTCGACGTCATCAGATGTAGGACTATCAGCCTCGAGCGACGCTCGGACGGCCTTTAGCACCTTTCTGACTTCATCCTTCTTCTCATTTTCACATTCGAGATGACCATGTTTGGCGCTACCACAGTACAAACACACATTGACATCCTCAGAGACAGTGAAGAGTTTTCTCAACGCATCCAGGAGTTGTTGTTTTCCGGAAATCTCTGAGTCCCTAACCACATCAGTAGGGTCGTTTGCTGGCTCATCAGCTTCCTCCTCCCCAGGGTGAGTCGGCGACTCGTCACCTGGCTTGGCATCAGCATCAGCGCCCATGTTGGCGTCGTCTCCTGTGACATGGTGCTTTCTTCGAAACTGAGAGATGACCTGGTCTTTCTCCCACTCCGTGAGACAGTTGAAGTTAATCAACGATTCATACCCGGGGATTGCGTGGATGATCTTCATGACCTTTTCGGCTTCTGCAGTCTGCAGGGTGCAGTCGAAAGATCCTCGTCTCTTGTCGTTGATGGTGCTTGTAGTTCTGGAGGTTGATGTGAATTGGGCCAATGCCTTCTCCAAGCCGTTGAGGAATTCAGCAGGATCAACGCTGGCATTGAAGACATTCACAACCCCTTTTGCCATGTTTGCCACATCCAAGACACCAAGCCAAAACTCGATGATGTCCCCAGTCTTCTCGGCTGATGCACGGGAGAATCCGAAGATTTCGTTCCTTTCTTTCACCTCAGGAACAGCGACCTGCTCGAAGAAGTCCTTGTACGCGACATTTCCGCAGTCTTTCGTGACCCTGAAGACCAGGAGCCACTTCTTCGCGACCTCATCATAGATTCTTTCGCGGTAGATGCTGAACTGTTTGCCGCGTCCATTTCGGAAGATCTCCAGAGCCTGTCTCTTCGATACCCTGACTCCCCCCATGTGCGAAAGAGACTTCATCAAGTGCTCCCCGTACGGCAATAAAGCGTTTGAAATCAAAGAAGATGCTGTGAAAGTAAGCCATGTCTGAAATCCTTGGTTGATATCAACCACGTCGATGCCACACTCCTCAAACGCGACCTTCAATCTGGCCGCCAGGAGCAAGACGGATTTCCTGGCTTCCAATGTGGGAGCGGAGCGCTTGTAGTGATCTTGGGTGTTTGCAGAGCAGTTGATGCAATGGGTCGGCTTCAGCTGGCATGTTTCGATCTCATCCATCGTTACCGCATTTCTGCAGGAGCCGCACATGATGTCAGAGCTCTCGTTGTCGATGGTAAACCACATGCATCGATCTGACACAACGGGTTCCAGTTCATGAGTGCCGACCACTGGTTCAACCCATCGGGTCTTAAACCTCTTGTCCTTCGTGAACCTGTTGATGGCGGTTGCAGGGCCTCGTTGGAAAATGGTTGTGTCATCGGTCGCGTAGTCGCCTGGGGTCATTTCGCCACTTGCGATTCTGAATGCCTCAGTTGGGCCAGTCATGTCCTCCAACACCTTTGTGTTGATTCCGGACTCCTCAGGTTTGAATGCTCCTTCATTGAGTACGGATACATACTCCCTGTTTGTGGCACACATGAGGAAAACCCTTTGGCGAAACAGGTTCTTCTCGATGACAGACCAAATTGCAGTCTTTCCCAGGGTCCCCCTTTTGGTCGTGCTCAACACTGAGAACTGTCTTCCATATTGGGAATACATCGACCGCCACATTCTCTGGTCGGACGTCACTAAGATCCCCTGGAGCCTCATCTCCTCGATCAGCTCAACTGCGATTCTTGATGTGACGGAGTCCACACCGTTGAACATGGAGTCGTTGTTGATGGCGACCATCAAGGGTCGGGATGTGACTTGATCAAGGTCAATCACTCCTTTGACAAATTGATTCTTGAAATCATTCTCGAGCATTACACAGTGGGGTGGCTTTTGTTCATGGAGGAACTGCACTGACAACCAAAGATGAACCGTTACCTGGCCATCATCGATGGTAATTATCCGTTTTGAGATGTTGCTTGACCTTGTCAAGCGTATCGAGAAATTGTTGAAGTGGTCGTTCAAATTCAGAATCATGGATCTTGAAGACTTCAACACTCTCCCATCCCATGTCAGTTAACCCCATTTGAATGCCATGCGGCCCACGTCGGGTTCCCACGCGGAACATCAAATCAGTGATGAGGATGGTCGTCCCAGCCCGGAAGTCACCGGCCAACATGTCAACCTCCCTTGGGCCGCTCGGTGCCTCAATGATCCTGCACGCGAGCGGGTTCGTGATCAGCTTCTTGATTCGGCCCAATTCGGACTGGTTGGCGATGTTCACGTCATGGTGTCCAAGCATCATCAGCATTCCTGCCGTTGACAGGTAGCATCCAGTCCGCGACAACATGTACTTGCGGACGATATGGCTATAGCATCTAAGCCAATCCTTCTCAGAGATCGTGGATGCTGTGTCCTCAGTCACGACCCCCGGGTTGCAGACTCCGAAGACCATGCACCTGTAGGCGGTCACTCTCCTCAAGTATTGTGCCCAAGGTGCTGATCCCGATGTACTGGCAGCCTGAGCTGCGGGGCCTTGGACAATTGATAGCAGAAAGTTGTCCCGTTCGTCCATCCAAGCAGACGTGATGAACTCTGAATTCCTTTGATCGGGCATTGATGATGTCCTGAAAAGATACCCATTTGGCACCCGGGGAATTACCCAGTCCTTTCTGGTAGGAGGTGTCGATGGCCTTGGCTTTGAAGGTGGAGCCTTCGGTGGTGGTGCGCTCCCAGCTGCAGAGCTGGAACCATCGCGTCCACCGGCGGTGGAACTGCTAGGCCCAGTCTGTTGTTGTTGCTGTTGCGCCCGCTGCGCATCGGCTTCCCTTTGCTGCTGGTCGTTCATCATTCTGATTGGTGAAGGATCCCAGGCTGGATGATCTGGTTGACTTGGAGGGTTTCTACCGTCTTTCGGCATCAGCGGGACGTCCCAGCCATCGATGTGGGAGACTTCCGTGGCCCCTTGGCCCATCTGGGTGGTGGCTGTGGTCGTCACATAGTCGCGAATACAGGAGAACGTCCTGTTTCGTTTCTCCACCTCCTCAAACATGCCCTGGTCGGCCCTTTCGATGTTGTAGCCCCCCACTTCCCACAGGTCGCCGCGAAGGTCAATGGCCAGCTTCATTCTGTCCAGATCAGTCTTGATGACCCCGCTCAGGTATGACATGTGTTGGAAGTTCTCCAATCTTGACATCCACTCATGTAACATCTTGGAAACCATGAGGATGGTTTGCAGATGGACAACGGCTGCCGTCCGCTCCAAGCTGAGATCATAACTCATTGACATCCAGTCTTCCAGGACGTTCAGGACGATGATGGTCTTACCCTGGTTGCTGGTCGCTCTGGCGTTGTGACGTCGGAGTGCGTAGCCGAGGCTATAGCTCTCCTCATACATGATGTTGACCAGATACTTGATGCGAGATTCGACTTCACTTCGATCAGGTTCCTCTCTCCGCATCGCATCGAATGACCAGCTTTCCCACTTCCGACGGGCGATCTCCTCGAAGTTCGTTCTCTTCCGGATTTGGTAACATGAACTTCCGTAAGGAGGGTATGTCTGATTCAAGGATCCAAGGTTCGTGGGGCTTGTGTTCGCGATCTTGTCGCGTAATTCCCTCACCGTGATCTCCTTGGTGATCATACTGTTCTGCCCGGTGTAGTGGTCTTTGAGGGTATCCCATAATTCATCTATTCTAATCGCACACTCGAAGGTGCACAATAGCTGCATGATGCTTTGCTCATCTGGATTTCGGGCGGCCCCTTCCACCAACTTTGATAGTCGGGCCCCTTTGTCAATGAAGCTAGTGACAGACATCTTCAACTCGTTCTCGTTGGTCACCTTTTGACATCATTTTCATGAGCAACCTGATTGCATGAGTTACGAATGTTCTGCCACTTCTATCCATGACAAAGGCTAAGGCCACAACGACGGGAGGAGAAATCTTCACTCGATTCAACCATTCGTCAATGTCCTTGTCCCTGCAACCCCTGAAGTTTGTCTCCTCGTAGGTGGAGAATGGAGCGGGAAGGTTATGCTCTTGGCTCTTCTCCTTGATGAGGGACAAAGTTGATTTCAGTGAGCCAATACCTTTGGCCGCTGACGGGATCACGAGGTCGGCTCCAGCCATTGCGAAGACCGAGATGAGGCAAGGAGATTCCGGATCCGTTAAGGCGCACCCGCGACGCAGGTAGCAGCCTAACTTCACCTTCAATCTACCTCTAACGGGATCCGGATCTGCCAATAGCGATCCACGACGTGGATACAGCCTCAGCTTCACCTTCACACCGCCTCGTTGGGTGATGAAGTTAATGAACAGTTGTTCTTTGATGGTCTTCTCATTAACATCGCATTCATAGTCATTCACAATGACACAAGCACATGACTTCGACTCATGGTGATCTATCTCATCCAATACCTTTGGTCGATATCTCCTTCCATAAGCGTTGTTGATCAACATTTGATTTGTGATACCCCGAAGAATACATCTGACAATCTTCTCGGTATATAGTTGTGTTGCCCGTGTTTCTCTACCCGCACATTGACCGTGAGTGTGTGAGCCATCGCATTTTGCATGCAGGTCAAAGAATTCAACCCCCCACGATACGATTCTCCATGGTTTCTTGATGGCGGTCCCAACATCTTTGAATTTTGATGTCAAACCATACATGCATCCATCAAAGTCATGCACAGTTGATTGGGTCCCACTAATCAGAAACTTCATTCTCTCATCATTCCAATAGTCGCATCCCCGAGGTAGTTCCAACAATGCCATCGCATGCAAGACATGTACACGTTGCAGACACAATGTGAACTCTTCCCATAACTCCCAATACAGAAACGCTTTCATTCTGATGTTGTGTGCAGTGACCTCACTCACGTTTTTGTTCAAACGATTCCACGGTGAACCACCGGTGCAAGGTCCAGCAAAGAACACGCAGTCACTCGGACCCCTGATGCAACGTCTCCATTTCGTCCATAGTCGGACATCAGGTTGTCATCTTCGGTAATTGTGACACATGCATCATCTTGAACCGACTTTGTCTGTGAATCCTCGTGATGATACTTTGCGTTTCAGCACACATGGGGAGCAAACATGGGACATCATCTTTCATCTCATAGAGGTTGAGTGATATGACAATGTCATCGAGTACTTTTCCGAGAAAATCAGCATAAGACTGCTTGAAATGGTACGTCAGAGTCTTCCCATTCTTTCGGTGGAGTGTCATCTGAATATCCCAATCATTTTGTTTTCTGGTCTCATGCTTCAGCTTATAATGATGGGCTATAAACATGTCATCCAAAGGAATGATTTTCATGTTTCCATCAAGGATACAGGTGACCACAGTGTCCTGGCACGATGCCCTGTCCTCCACATCAGACCCGCTGTCCATCACATCATTGATGTCTGCGTTTGATATGATCTTGAAGGTAGTGGTCCCCGTCCAGAATTCATTTCTTTTATTGGTCTTCTCGATGTTATTCCCCGCCAATCTCCATGAGTCGTGTATTAACCTCCCACTTGACTGAAACACTTGGTTGGTTTCCCGTTCATCTTTAAACCGTCTCAGCTTACAAGGTAGGAAGTCAGCCTCTTTGGGGGTAAACATCTTTCTTCTCGGTACCTTGTGCACTCTCGTCAATGTAGTTTCGTCCTTCCATATCCATTCGTCTTGATCACATTCACTTTTGGATATCTTCTTTCCTTTCCTTGACGAAGTCATGGGGTTATAAGCTTTGTCCCTTGACACTCTACCAGCAATTACATCACCACCGGCAAAGATAATTCGTCGTCGATTGGGATCTTTGTTTTCTGTAGGATATGGATCATCATTGGGGTCCCCCGACGGAGGAAATCCCATTGGAAGACTACCCCATCCAGAACTCCCCCCATGAACAACTCGAAGAAGCGTGTTGATCACCCGAGCAGTACCACAAGGAGCTGCATGAATGGTTGTGGGTTCATTTCCATGGGATTGATGACAAAATAGTTGACCCACCCCCACAGTTAACTGAGGATACTTCAGGACTGGAGTCTGACGAGTCGGCACCGCGGCAGCATGGAGCCCTTGTCGCGCTGTTGACGCCGGGTGTCCCGGTGAGACAATGCCGGCTGATTGCCTAGTAATCACCGACGGCGATATACTAGGTTGACACGGATGGTATTGGAAACAAGCTGGTTCTACCCATTGATCAAAACGGTCTTGTTGCTGAACGGGTGGAACTCGATCCTCAACCTTGATCCATTTGCCATGAGAAAGTATCCAGATACTTCTCAAACAGTCATGGGGCAATGATACACCAGGTGGTCGTTTTCTAAAAAAGGTTGGCGTCTTAACAACCAGTATGGGATCCATGCCAGGTAGTTGTTGTACTTGTTCTTTACCAGAAAGACCCTTCTGATACACCTCAGGTGGTAGAATAGGTATTTCGGTATATGGAAAGTTTGGAACATCTTGAGTTTTGGTTTGAAACACTTGTCGGACAGTGGTATCGACATCCGTGGTGGGTGAGACCATATCGAGCAGATCTTTCGTACCGATGTCACCAGGGTCCAACAGATTGATGAGCATACATGCTCTTTTCCATGCCAACGGATTCTTGAAACCTTTGGTGTGGATGTCAGCGGCCATTTTCGAGGTCACCTCATACATGAGTACGTAGTTCTCCCGAGTAAAATGTTCATGGAGGGAAGTAATGGCTATGCCATGGGTCCTCTCAAGATGCCGCATAGCGGGGTTACGACCCGACCTGACTACACCTATCATGCCCTGATTGTCATCATGGAACAATAATTTGGGCGACTTTCCCGTCAGCGTTTCCCAAATGCTCATAGCGGGCAAACCCATAGTACGGAGGGTGACATCGGCTGCCACGATTTCAGCCTCAGGCGTTGAATGGCTCACGCATCCTTGCCGTTTGCTGCCCCCGGACAAAGGAAACCGTGTGTGGTTACCCTGAATATGCATATGAGACCCTGAAGTAGATCTCAAAGACTGGGCACACCCTGCAAAATCAGCATCAGCAAATAAAGACAATGTCAACTCATTGAAGTTGTCCCCAACCCATCCGGTCATTCTCTTAGATAGGCTGGAATTCACGTAGCACATCAAGTGATACAACTTTGCATCGTCATCAATGGTCCACTTTGTTACATTCCTGGCCAGGGAATTAATGGAACGAAGCAGATCGAAACGAGCAATCCTCGCCGCGTACAGCAGCTTCATCAACACGCTGGCAGCGTGTGGCGCTAATGCACCTCTCTCAGACTCCCCAGGCGAGACGTCTTCCCCTTGGGTTCCTTGTTCATAAAACAATGGAGCGTCCGGATCAAATTCATGAGTACACCATGGACATACTTTCTTATTCTTGGGGTTCCCGGGACATGGTGCTCTCGACTTATGTTTCTTTGTTTCTTCAGGTAAACTTGGAGTGGATACGTGTTTCAGCTTCGTATCTTTTCCAACAATGTCCAAGTACTTCTCAACCGACAGTTTCAACAAACCTTCCATGTCATAGGTCATGGTTGATACCGGGATACCATCATGAAGTTTGGTAGATCCCTTTCTCAAAACACAACCAAGGTAGAGCCCCAAGTCAGTCTCGGGCTCGATGTTGAGTTTTGATCTGAGCATCTCCCAACCCTTAGTCAGGTTCTCTTCCGGTCCTGCCAGTTTTAAGTCATCTACATAGATGACAAGAAGTAACTTCAGTTTCTTATGAAAATACATAGAAGGCCATTCTTCTCCAACAGGAACGAAGTCGAGTTCTCGAACTTTCCGATCACAATGTTGTTCCCACATTGTTCCCGAATCGGGGTGGCCATACAAAGCTTTAACCAACCTTACAACTGGCCTACGGAGTTTTCGAATATGGACATCGTCTGGCCAAGCATCTTCGGGTAGCTCAACCCAACATGGTGGTCCGGTTAGTTTTGCCTGAATGTATGCTTGAATAGCGTCGGCAAGTTTTACATTATGGCCCGGAAGACACCCATAGAAATCAGCCCATCTCGATGCCTCAAAAGTAGCTGGAGAATTGCCCAAGTCCTGGAAGAAAGCAGCCTCCCAGAATTGGTTCTTCACCTGATTACCAAGTAAGACACCTCGGCCTTTGAACTTTCTACTAGGGCTTCCTGCAGAACAACGTCATCATATTCCCTTATAACACTGAAATCATAGACTCCAGCAGCATGTTGACCTAACCATTCCTTCCTCATGGCCTTACGTGCTTCATCGTTTTCCATCATTTCCTTTCGACCAACAGGCCTTGCAACTGCAGTGTTGAACATCTTGTTGATATTGATTCCATCACCATTTGATACTATCTTTTCTCGATGATCATCACAATGATTAATGCATGGCATGCATGGAAATGGATGGAAAACATCACTGAGGCCACGAGCGTCTTGGGGTACTTCGTCGGTGTTGTGCAAGGTCGCAGCAGCCACCACTTTCCCCTGGTTGAAGTCATACACTTTGTCGTTGTTCCAAGTAGCCTTCGGCCCCCTGCCATTCTCGATCTCAGACCATTCGTCCCACTCCATCAAGAAGTCATCATCATCAGGTACATCGGTGTCTGATAGATCAGAATTGCATGGAGCAGTGGCAGGAATCCCTCTCCCGACGAGAGAAGTGGACCCTTTACCATATTGAAAAACTTTGCCCCTTCGGACGTAGTCTTGGGACATGGCTACTCCAGAAACATGATCACCTTTGTCGTCTTTCTTGGAAGATTTGGCTTTCTTGGCTTCTTTTTCTTTCTTCTTTTCTTCTTTTCTCTTTGCTCGCTCTTCACTCTCCTTGATTTTCGCCTCGCTCTTCTTCTTTTCTTCTTCAGCTTCAACCTTCTTCTCTTCGGCCTTGGCGATGCCCTTTCTGACGGTCGGTGACATCTTCCTCCACTCGTCAGGGGTATATTTTGATGGCCTAGGAGTAGTTGATATTCTGCGAAAACCACGTTCGTCAATACGATATGGATGATCGCGAGCATTGAGCTTCACCCATTCACCGTCGTCATTCAGGTATACAACCCCATCTCCGGCCTTTCCAACGGAGTAATGTTCTGGCCCTCCTTTTGGAATATGAAGGTCTGGATGTGCGGGCTTGTCGATACCCGGTGGTCCCATTCTTTCAGATATTTCATCAAAGTGTCTTTCAGCTTCCAACTCTCCTTCAGTCTTTTCTTGTGGGACCCTCGACGAAGGTACACCACCACCACCATGACCATCGTCATCACCTCCATCTTCATCGTCATCACCATCATCCGGAGGAGGTGGCGGTAGGATTTCTGGGTTTCCTTCAAGACGATCTTTTACTTTTAATCCCTCAATGGAAACATTAATCCTTTCATACTCTGACTTACATGGGAATTCAAGAGGTTCTTTTAATTCTACCCTTTCGGTGTAGTGCGGAGTCCTCAATTTGGCGATGGGTTTCTCAGCGTCATAAGCCAAGTTCTGTTTACTCCAATCACATAATGCCCATACCCTGTACTTTCTCGACCAATGGAGCCCGGGACCGATTGAGTATCCAGCGAACACTCCGGGAATTCCCATGGGGTCAAACTTGTGTTGTTGTTCTCGTTCACGTGAACCACTGGGCTTGAAGTACACGAGGGCAACAAAAGGTATCATCTTCCCTTTGAATTCTTCTCCATGAAGTTTGCACCAAGAACTTACCTCATCATCGTTGGGCTCGATGTTGAGCAGGTGGCTTACGCATCTGATAGCGTACATCCAAAAGCACGGTGGAATCCCTGCTTCAAGTAGGCATGTCGTGGTTGCCACGAGCACAAACTGGTTAGTTCTTTCTGCAAGTGAGTTGTGCTTGGTCTTTCCGGCCAATGATGTGTCCATTGGGATCTTCAGGATCTTCATGGCCTTGTCGAACTGCGGGGCATCATCGGAGTATGCTTCTCTGATCTTACGACGGCCCATGAATTGTTTGACCGCCCGGATGACTGCGTCAGTATCCTTCCTAGCAGAAGGGTAAGATTGAAGCATCCCCGTAAATCTATCCCTGATGACAAAGATGGTTTTGTCGTCGCCATAGTCCTGTTCAGCAATACGACGATTGTCAACGTAGTCGAATGTGACCAGGTCCCCAAACTTCGTGAGCTTACGCTGAAACGCTCCTCTGAACGTCTTCCTGTGCTTCATCTTGGCACGCACGCATGACTCACAGTATGGGTTCTTATAGCGATGAGTTAGAAGATGAACCTTTGATCTTGCCTCATTCTTCAAAGTTCCCCTCTTACTCAATAGGACTCCTCCATCTTCCTCATCAACATCAATGACATCGTCGTCATCTTCACCTCCCCCATCTTCAGGAATCTCTTCAACTTCAACTTGATGATCTTCATAGACATCATCCGGTGCAATGCTGGGATCGTACCCGTCATCTTCAAACTCGGCATAGTCATCGGCATAGCACGACATTTCCTCAGCATCACCTGCATCACTTCCAACAGCTACTTCATGTTGATCACCTCTCAACTTTGCTTTCTTACGTTTCTTTATTGATTTCTTGGGAGATTCACCATCGGATCGTCCAACGGCGTCGGAAAGATCCTCAAGCTCGTCCCCACTTTCTCCATCAATAACCAAAAGACCTTCGCCTTCTGACGTTGAGCATCCATCATCAAGAACTGCCATGATCTTTTCCACGCAGGATGATCTTAGCTTTCTCTTCTCTTGATCGACACTCACATAAGGAATGTAGTCTTTGACAGTCATTTCGATGATGTTGCCATTGGATGCCATTGGGGTCTAACATGAAAGGAGTTCTCCCAGTCGGCCATACGAATGAGTAGCCAAGGTCAACCGCTTACCCATGGAGATTACGGAAGGAGTGTCTTCCAGGATGTGAGCTTCTGCTGGTTCGTTGAATGCCTCGAACTTGATACTTGATCGTTTGGTCGAACATGTTACCCCGTTTGCTGTATGGAAGTTGACGACTTTATCATCATATGTTGGGAGATCCATTCTACTTATTCGTGTTGATGAGATAAGATCATGACCACTTCCAGAATCCAATATGAATCTCTTATCTCTTTCTTCAACAGGAACAGTGATACACATCGTGTTACCCCTTTTGCCATATCGACCCTCGACATGCTGAACATAGTTCTCCACGAAGACCTCCCTGGATACCTCACCGTCCTCGATGTCGAACCTGATCAGAATGTCCAGACTGGGGCCGACTATGACTAGGACTTCATCAATGTCACTGTACTCACCCTTCTCATCGATCAGGATAGCCATTGCCTTCCCTCGGCTCGATGCTAATCTGCATGAATAAGACCATTGCTCATCTTGCCTTATCTGATCGGTGGGCTTGCCAACTTTACCATGACCTTTGGGGATGGTCTGGGATTTCCGGCTGCACTTCACAAAGTCCTTCTTCACGTACGTTTGGATGCAAGTCTTGGACTCATCGAATCTGACCTTCTTCTTGACGACATTCGATGCAACCTTGTGGAATGTCCCTTCGTCATCACTCCATTCATGGACAAGTGCAGGAGTAGCCTTGGAGTTTGATGCTTCGGTGTTCGGAGCAGTGTTGAAAAGATGAGGATCGTGACGTTTGTTGCATTTGTCTCCATATCGGCACTTGCCATTGGCCCAGTGCCAGCACGGTTCATCAATTTTCTTAGTCTTGTTCGCTGGAGATTGACTTCTCGGAGTTCCTGGCTTTCGATCATTACCTTTCGTGTTCTTGTTCGCGTCAAACACCTTTTGGTCGTGACTGTATTCACAATCTTTGCCTTTTCTGCATGCTTTCTTGATGAAATGGAAATGACATGGGATCTTCTTCTTGGATCTCGGACTAGCACTTCGGCTGTTTGGCCGTCCGTTTCCTTTCCCTTGACCTTTCCCTTTTCCTTTTGCATGCTGTTTTGGTTGAGGTGATGGTAGAACTGGAGCTGCCTCAGCCTTGGCCTTCGCCTTAGGTGCTGCCTTCTCCTTGGGAGTGGCTTTAGCCTTCGCCTTCGGATTGGCATCTGGTGCAGCAGCAGTTGGATTCGGTGCAGGAGTAGTGGGTTTGCCACCACCTGCAAAGTCTCTTGCGTACTTCTCTCTGGCGGCCACATGCTTGTCTTCTCTGATTCTGGATATGTGCCTTTCGATGACGTCCAACAGGTAACGATAGCTTCGTCTTTGATCACCTTCGATCCATGACTCGTACTGCTTGATGTCGAACATCATGAGACTCGAATTTCGAATCTTCTTGTACAAGGCGTCACGAAACCAATCATCAGGAGGTACATCATCCGGCATCATATTTGACACCATCTCCATCCACTTCTCGTAGAACACTTCCAAGTTGGAGTCACCGAGATACTTCATCGATACGATGTGCTCCATGGTGAAGGCTGTCTCTCTTTGACCTGGTGTTCTGAAGTGTTCCAGAATCATAGCCAAAATTTCTCGTCCCATAACATAGGTCCCTCTCCGACTATGACTCTGTGTTCTCAATCTCAGTTTGATTGCTACATGACGAGCAACATCACCGGCTTGGGCTATCACGTTCGACAATGCGATTGACAACTTGGCGTCGATTGACTGGTAACGTTGCCCACCACTGTCATTAAGTAGCTCGATGTCAGGATTTGGCCGGATAGCCGGCTGTAACCATGCCTCCCATGCAGCTTTGTCTCCATCATTCGCGGCAAGAACAACACCCTTGATGAGATCTGACTGCCAAACCCCAAGGTTCTGTTGCTTCGGCCATGGGCTAACATAGACTTTGTCAGCCTCCCGCCTTGACATTCTCGGTACTTCTTCTGCCGTGTACGCCGCTGTGGAGATATCATCTGCTGAATCGCGTTGTGATCCCCGAACTGAAGGCAAACCAGGAGGTTCTGGAGGTGGTCCTGGACCGTTGGGCCCGAAAGGATCAGGAGGCCCATCAGGGTCAGGCGGACCGCCCCATCCGCTCGGAGGCTTGTAATAGTCCTTCTCAGTTCCATCGGCGATCTTGTTGTCAACTTCTCTCAGCAGATCGGTGATTCTTTTGTTCGATTGAGAAGGTTGCCGTTGAGAAGATCCAGCATGTCCGCGATAGGATTGAGCAGCATTTGTCTCGTAGGTCAACTCCTTGTCGATCTGCGATACCCAAGATTTTAGGATAGAGTTCTCAGAGTTAGCCTCACTCACCTCATTCTCCAGTTTGTCGATGACCAGTCTTGATGCGAGATCATAGTTGGGGATACCTGCCGAATAGGGAAGCGCATCAGGGTTGACCCTGGACATAGATGTTTCAGAATCCTTGAGACTCTTTCTCAGTTCATCTATGTGACGTTTCATGTCAATAATCTCAGAATTCTTGATACCAATCTTTTCATCCCTATCCTGAATTTCCCCCATGAACATGCATGATCTCTCATATTGCTGAACACCACTAGCCAATTTCATTTTGCGCTCACTTTCTAGTTCAGATCTTAAAGTTCGGACTTCAGCATTGGAGAAGGACGACGCCCCTACATCCGCAACTTCAGTCAATCTTTCTTTTAACAACATGTTCTCCTGTAAACATTCATGAACTTCATGGTCTAGATCCTGAACCCTGATTTGAGCGATTTTGGCTTGGTTCCGTAGATCCTCAACAAGCATCTCATCAGGGCCACGACCGTCGATCGTAGTGCCCTGAGTTAATGATCTTCGCAACTTCACGTTCTGCAATTTGATCTCATCCTTCAACTCACAGTTCATCTCCTGCTCGTTGGCGTAGAGCTCTTCATAGTGCTCTGCCCTTGCGATCGCATTTGCACTAGCCTGTGATTCAAGCCTCAGGTGTGATATCGCTTCGGCCTCGTGATTCCTGTATGATGCAATTCTTCTGACAGTATCATGTTCAGTGTTTCGGTGTTTCAGATCACTTTCCAATTTAGCCTGATTTGCCTCGAAAACCTTCTTTCTAGATTCTCTAGTGATCTCTTCAATACTGCTTTCATATAACTCGGCCTGTTTGCGAGACTGAACTAGAGCTTCACTCAATAGCTGATTCCGTTCAGACAATTCATGAACTGCAATTGATTGTTGTTGGCTAATCATTTCAAGTTGATTGCTTGAGAAGGATGCCATCTCGGATCGATTACGATATTCCATGATTGAGTTCTGGAAATCCGTCTGCATTTCTTGACCTTCAGTGTACAATCGGTTGGCAATATCGGTAGTCAAGACATTGGTCTGATGAAGTTGTTGTAGTCTTGCCTCCGTATTACCCAATAGTCCTTGAAGGTGATGTACTTCATCCTTGTACTCTTCCTGGATCTCCATACCGCGTTGATGGATCCGTCTTGCACCGTGTTCCATCAGGGCACCTCGGCGTTCAAGGTCTTGGATGCGTATTGTTGCACCTTCGTCTTCCTGAGATGCTACCATTAGTTCTGCTTGATACTCTGCAACCTCATTTGCGGAACATACAATCTATGATTGAGTGCATTGACCTCATCAAACACATTCTGGTTGTGTTCCTGAAGATATTCAGTGAATCTGATCTCGATGTCATGAATCAGTTGATCTCTTGATGCAGCATATGCTTCCATGTTGTTCAACTGATTACGTAAGGATTGACATTGTGCCCGTAGTTCTTCTATCATGGCAATAGGTTCACTAGCCACAGAAGTATCCGTTGATCTCCTCTTAACGCGAGTGTCCCCGGTCCTCTCACCAATTCGGTCGGTTCCGGCCCTGGTGGATCTGTCCCTTGGGGTAGTTCGTCCTCGAGATGGTCGGTGCCCTTGGCGGACAACATCACTTCGAGCACTGTTTCGAGAAGATCTTGGTGTACTTTGGGTGGATATTCTTCGTCTGTTTGATGTAACTTGACATCCGGACTGTGTAGTTCGGGTAGAGCGTATCCCACCACTGTCTGCTGTGTCGCCAGGGGAAGATTGAGTGACTTCCTCGACCGGCATAGCAGCATTCTCGTTGAAGGTAAACTGCGTGTTGCGCGAGTCTCCGCTGCCGCCCTGCATCTTTGCGATGATGAGCTGATTGGTCCTTTGCGTCCACAATCTTAAGCTCAGACGGCCCGGCTACCAGCACGCAGGTACTCCTCTTCCGACGGAAGAAGTGAGCCCTTACGGCTGATAACCTGTGAGCAATTTAATCCTTGTTCTGGATTATCCCTTTTTGATTGGAATACCTGTTGTGCTGGTAATGCTGAGCAACGTCACGGCATGGCAGTCGGAGACCGATCTTTTTCCTCACGCATGATCTTGAGCCAAAGTAATTGGCGGTACATGCATACTTGTTTCCTACCCTACATGCTCAGCATGTTGAGTGACTGTATGGTCTAGTTCCCTTTCGCAATATATATATGTATATATATATATATGTATATACACATATGTATATACATATATGTATATAAATATTAATATATATATATATGTATATATATATATATATAAATGATCAATAATGATCAGCAATATTGGAATATATAACGGACTTTCCCATTGGTCATGAATAGGATGACCAAAAATAGTCCTTGGAAAATCTGGGGGTCGCCTTGGTCCATGGACTTTGCCATTGGGACCCGTCGCGTTCGTGGCCATCCTGAGATCCATGCTGGGTGCTGGTCATCTTCTCGGAGAAATTGTCAAACTCGTCCTGGCGGAGGATGGATGGATCATGATAGATCTGGGCTTTTTTTCGAGGGCTGGTAGGACAATATCTGGTTGGTGATTGACCTACCTGACCTACCCCTCTTAAAAATGTGAAAATCAGTTGGGATTGTTATTCCCAACATATGGAAAATAAAAAATGTACCAAAAAAAAGTTGCTGAGTTCTTGCGGATATGCAGCCTTCAAAGACTTGAAGTGATCAAGCATCTGCTGGACATTCTCCGCGCATCAGCTGCAACCCTTCGGCTTATCTTTTCAGATGGGCCTTGTACTTGTCAGCCAGCCAGTCCATCAACGGAATGCTGTAGAACTCTTGATGAGGCGGCCTTGGCTCTGAAAACAGCATCTCTCCGGTCGTCCTTTCACACAGTGATCAGGGAATGGACGCGAAAATGGATTTTTCTCTCGCCAGTGCATTGGTTCATGAAATCGATTCGTGCAAGCGAATTAATTAATGCCACAGGGCAAGGAGTAAACAGTGCAGTGGTGTAAGCGGTGTGCTGCTCGCTTGTAGACGTCTCCAGCCCGGTGCATCCCATGAAAAAGCTGAGTGTGTTTCCAATATGAATCATCATCCCATCTTCAACTTCCAAAACCAAACAACATGGACCGCAACTGGAGCACCGGGGCTCTTTGGGAAGACGTGAGCATTGCCACAGTCAACTTCTGTTGCCCCCACTGGCTAAGGGATTGAAGTGGACTAAATTATTAAGACTCAATAAAGCACTAAAGTAGAATATAATCCTACGAGACGCATCAAGCGACATCGTCTTTTTGGGTATTGCCGGCATTGCTCATTTGGGAACAGCAGCACCACTTTCCTTACGGCCTGGTTTGACATTGACATTTCACCGAGTTCACCGCAGGAGTTTCGAACAACGAGTTCTGCGTCAATCTTTTGCGACGGCACCAGCTTCTGCAGCAAAACCATTGAAGACCTGCTCCAGTGATGACTGGCCTTAGATGGCGGGGGTGGGCTACCTGGTTACAATGATGATATATGATGATGTAAGATGTATGATGATAAATGAAATGTGATAGTGATGATCATGATACTGTATATGATGATACTATGGGGCGTTTGATTTTTCAAGCGAGTTGAAACATTTGAAACTACCAATTGATCACATGACCGTTGCTTTTGGGCTAGAAGATGCTAGAGGCCTGGAGGATTCAGAAAGTGCTGCAGCCACTGCAGCCACGGTGCATACTGCGAAGTCGCTGAGGCAAAAGCGGGCTTTTTCCTGTGGGGAGGGGAAGCGCTGAGGTCAACCCGAAGCTTAGGGGTTAGCCGAGTCACCCACAGAGACACTCCAAAACCTGAAAGTTCGGTTAAAATACACTTATATAAATGTTCAAATACGCATTCTTAAACAACATCTCTCTTTCTTATACATCTCTTGTATATTCTTAGATCATCTCCATCTTGGGCATCCAAATCATCCAAGCACTTCTTCCCTTCCCATGGTTCCCATGGTTCCCATGGGTTCCATGGGTTCCTTGCTCAAGGTCGCAAAGAGCTCCGGTAATTGCTCCTCCCCCGCCGCCGACAGCCGCAGCTTCAGAGAGGAGCCGTGGCTCTCCAGCACGATGACCTGGTCAATACCCTCTGGTAAAAGTTTACTAATGGGAAAATCCACTAAAAATAGATGGCAATAGATGTCAATAGCACTCAATTCAGCTTTCTAGATCTTTCAGATGATCTTTCTAGATCTTTCTAGTCAATCTGATTGAATCTCTTTGTTTGTTTGTTTCTCTTGAAACATCTTGAAACCAGCAAATTCACGGCACTCTGCTTCCACACCTCGCCCAGGTTCAAATGTCCCAAGCCATCCGTAGAGGAGAAAAAACCTGGTGGATTGGTTGACCAATGCTCCATTTTCTGTACTGCTTGTGCTCATTCTTCATCAGTTTTGCTTGAAATCCACCATGTTCTTTCCTTTGCCTCAAGGTTTTCATAGGTTTTCATAGGTTTTCCTCGTTGAAATCCCCCCCGATTGGTCCCCCATGGCAAAAAAAGGTCCCCCTCCTTTCAAATCCGCCAGGCGTTGTTGCATCACCATCCATTCCGCCAACACCTCCGCAGCAACTTCCTGGCGCGGGCTTTCAACATGTGCCCAAACACGTTAGGTGATGAAACATCGACGAAAATGGATGACACATTAATTATATGAATTATAGTATGATGATATCCCCAAATGAGTAAATATTATTCATTTTGGTATATTATGTATTATCTATTCATTATATGAAGATCGTAAAATAGATAGAAATATATAAGAACGGATTATGTATGATTATATCCCAAAAAGGAATGCCCATTATATATATATATATATCAATGATGTATCTCATTCGGTCTCATTGATATGGTCAACCCAATTTCATAAACCACCCGCAATTTCAACAGAAATGAGAGTATTCACCATCAAAAATGTTGTGGAGTCCATTGTGGAGTTATTCTTGGGATTTATTGGGTTTAGGATCAGGATGGTTTAGGATAGATAGAAGATATGGATAACTGTGGAGAACGACAATCGATGCCACGCTGATCCCCGGAAGTCCTGTTGCCCCTCGGGAATCGGCCCGGAGGCTGAAGTGGCTGCAGGGACCATGTCGATCCATAAGGCCCGGATTGCCTTCAAGGATCAGGGTGGGGCACTGTTTGGAACTAAGATGAACCAAGCAGTGACTCGGCAACCGGTGACTCAGTGGGGTTTCAGTGTACTGTATACATTAATGAAACATTACATTAATGTATACACATGGTACGCCTGCATGTATTCCTTCATATTCCTTCATGTTTGTTCACTTCTTTTGTGCAGGAAGTAGCTATGAAACGACTTCAAAGCTGCCAATATCTGCCAATCATCCCAATTTGGGCGGCAACGTTTTCCTGCCTCATCCCTCGACATCATGGTGTACCCGCCGCGATCCAATTCTCGGCCTGGCGTGGTGGCTCCGCCAAAATCCTCACGTCTGCTGTTGATGTCCCACTTTTTTCACTTTTTTGGGGGTGAACTGAACTACCATGTTATCCCTCATATCTATCCATTTGCATAACAAAACATCAATAAAACTCCGTTTTGGTGCCAGTGATCCTAGCTTCCCAACCCGTCAAGCACGAGATTTCGCCTGCAGGCAGCAAGACCATGGCTTTCTGGGCCAAAGCGTCCTTGTCCACGGGAAGGAACTTGGCTCCCAGCTCGTATCCTGCGGGGTTCCTTTACGTAAAATGGGTAAAACAATATCATCCAAAATCATATCATATAGTGACTCTATTTTTGTTGGGCAAAAACGTAGTGAATCCCATTGTTTCGGGAACGCTACGTGGGTTCCGACGCCGGTTCCCGCATCCTGAGCCATACCTGGATTTCAGGTGCTGGGCGGAACCAAAGCAGCGGAATTGGCCGTCCACTTGGATGGCAATTTGGCTGCACAGGGCCTCAAATCCGTCCATGCGGCGGAACATGTCACACTAATTGATGGTTGATCATCATCGATCATCATAATATCATCATTTATTATATTATAATATCATGCTGTGAATGAAAATTGCAAAATACATGGGGGATGCCCTATTTTCAAAGCAGATCAGGTCCGCCTCCGCTTCCTCCATGGAGTGTGTCGTCAACACCACCACGCTCTGTTTCCTCTTTTCAGCCATATCCTGACTGGAGCTACGGAGCTGACAACGCGACCTGAATTTGCCGCTCACTTAGGGATGCAAAGAAAAGAAAGGATCCACAAAAAGCCCGTTCAAGTCACCCTTTCCAACTACAAGATGATCAAAGGAAGTTGGGAAGCAATCTTCCGAGTTACGGATGACTTTTACCTGTAACAATACACTCAATGAAGGGTGGTGTGAGACTTTTGCGTGAGACTTTACATCACATAAGAATATTGGTGTGAGACTTTGGTGTGAGACTTTACATCACATAAGAATATACTTAATGCAGGGTGGTGTCAGACTTTGGTGTGAGACTTTGGTGTGAAACTTTGGTGTGAAAATTTACATCAGGGGTAACGTAGGTTGGGGAGGAAGCCGGAGCACGAAACCTTGCATTTTTAGTAAAGTGGGTGCAGGCGGCGATGAAAGGCACCTCGTGTGTGCGGCGGGTGCGGCTGGGGTCGTTCCGGACGCAATGGGTTCCTCCTCTGTGTTCTGCAACGAGTGGTTGTTCCTGTGTGCGTAGTTCTATATTTGCGTGTCTTGAATCTGTGGTTGCAGATCTCAGTGGAATAGCTGGTTGATTGTTGTCATCTGATGTTGCCATGTGCGTAGATATGTGCAGGTTTGCAACACTATGCGGCAAAACGCATTGTAATGGCCGCGTGAATGTTGCATGGGGCTTGTGTTGGGGAGGAAGCCGGAGCACGAAACCTTGTATTTTTCCGTGTACAGTGGTTGCAGGCTGCGATGAAAGGTACCTCGTGTGTGCGGCGGGTGCGGCTGGGGTCGTTCCGGACGCGATGGGTTCCTCCTCTGTGTTCTGCAACGGGTGGTTGTTCCTATGTGCTTAGTTCGATGCGTGTCTTGAATCTGTGGTTGCAGATCTCAGTGGAATGGCTGGTTGATTGTTGTCATCTGATGTTGCCATGTGCGTTGATATGTGCAGGTTTGCAACACTATGCGGCAAAACGCATTGTAATGGCCGCGTGAATGTTGCATGGGGCTTGTGTTGGGGAGGAAGCCGGAGCACGAAACCTTGTATTTTTCCGTGTACAGTGGTTGCAGGCTGCGATGAAAGGTACCTCGTGTGTGCGGCGGGTGCGGCTGGGGTCGTTCCGGACGCGATTGGTTCCTCCTCTGTGTTCTGCAAAGAGTGGTTGTTCCTGTGCGTGTGGTGCGAAACGCATTGTAGTGGCTGCGTCAAGGTTGCGTGGTACCACGGCTGCATGCGTAATACTATTGTCTTTTGCAGCTGAAGCTCCAAAATAGTATTGGAGTGGCTGCATCAAGGCTGCGACAGTGATTTGTGAGCAGATTGCGCAATTTTGGTGCTAGTAATTTTCCTTTCAAAAGTCCTTTTAAAAAATGCTTCAAAATCGTCTTTTTTCCCAAGAGCGTCTGAGCGCAGGGGTTCTTCTAATAGTGGGGGTCTGTGAAACATCTTCTCATCTTCACATATCTTCCCATCATCACATCCTCACATCTTCACATCTGTGCATCTTCACATCTTCTCATCATCACATCTTCACATTCTCTCTTGCTCTCTTGCCCTCTTGCTCTCTTGCCATCTTGCTCCCTCCTTCTTTTCTATTTCTCTCTTGACGGCGCGTGGCAGTGCCAACGAGACGCCACGAAATGTAACCCTTTCGCACGAAATGAGGTTCGATCGCTAAAAACTGATGTAAAATTGCGATTTGTAAGTGTCCGGCGCAACCTTTCACACGAAATGAGGTTCGATCGCCAAAAACTGATGTAAAATTGCGATTTGTAAGTGTCCGGCGCAACCCTTTCGCACGAAATGAGGTTCGATCACCGAAAACTGATGTAAAATTGCGATTTGCAAAGCGTCCGCCGCAACCCTTTTACACGAAATGAGGTTCGATCGCCAAAAACTGATGTAAAATTGCGATTTGCAAAGCGTCCGGCGCAACCCTTTCGCACGAAATGAGGTTCGATCGCCAAAAACTCAAGTAAAATTGCGATTTCCGGGTTCCCGTCGCAACTTCGCACGAAATGAGGTTCGATCGCCAAAAACTGATGTAAAATTGCGATTTGTAAGTGTCCGGCGCAACCCTTTCACACGAAATGAGGTTCGATCGCCAAAAACTGATGTAAAATTGCGATTTGTAAGTGTCCGGCGCAACCCTTTCGCACGAAATGAGGTTCGATCACCGAAAATTGATGTAAAATTGCGATTTGCAAAGTGTCCGGTGCAACCCTTTTCGCACGAAATGAGGTTCGATCGCCAAAATTAAATTGAGGTAAAATTGCGATGTCATGGGTCCATGGGTTCGGTCTCTGTGTGTGAAAGTGTTTGTGTGTAAAAGCTTCTGTGCGAAAGCTTCTGTCTGTAAAAGCTTCTGTGTGTGAAAGCTTCTGTGTGTCAGTGTTTGTGTGTAAACGCCTCTGTGTGTAAAAGCGTCTGTGTGTAAAAGCTTCTGTGTGTAAAAGTCTCTGTGTGTAAAAAGTGTTTGTGTGTGTCAAAGTGTCTGTGTGTAAAAGTGTCTGTGTGTAAACGCGTCTGTGTGTCAAATTCTGTGTATGTAAAAAGCTCCTGTGTGTAAAAGCCTCTGTGTGTGCAAGCTTCTGTGTGTAAAAGCCTCTTTGTGTCAAACGGCTGTGCAAAAGTGTCTGTGTGTAAAAGCGTCTGTGTGTAAAAGTGTCTGTGTGTAAAAGCGTTTGTGTGTAAAAGTCTGTGTGTGTAAAAGCAGTCAGAATCACCGAACTGTGCAGCACTCAGAATTTGATTCGTGTCTCAGCTGCCACTGCAGCACGCGGGGCTCAAGACGTCATCCGCCGCCTGGTCGCTACAAATTGCGCAGCGCTCAGAGTCAAGAAACAGCTTCAGAAGGAAGTCGAAATGTATGCGGATTAGTCGAAGGATCAGTTGGTTTGGAAATTAAGATGAATGTTTGATTAGGATGTGTGTAAAAGCATCTGTGTGTAAAAGTCTCTGTGTGCAAAAGCGTCTGTTTGTAAAAAGCTCTGTGTGTGAAAAACTGTACGAAATTTACGATGCAAACTATGTTCTTGTGTTTGTGATATATTATTGTCTTGATACTATTCGTCTCGTCTGCCTATAATACATCTTTAATATATTGTCTTGTAATATAGTGTCTCCATACAAACAACAGAAGACTCTGCTCCTCTACGCTCTCGGGCCATCCGTTGTCTAGTTTCGCTTTGGTACTAAGTAGTACTGGGAAGTGCTTTGTGCAAGCTTTGTAGTACAAAGTAGTAGTGGAACGTGCTTTGTGCAAGCTGTGTAGTAGAAAGTAGTGCTGGGACATAGTTTGTGCAAAGCTTTGTAGTGCATAGTAGTACTCGGAACGATTTTGTGCAAGCCTTATAGTACAAAGTAGTATTGGGAAGTGCTTTGTGCAAGCTTTGTAGTACAAAGGGGAGTGCTCTGTGCAAGCATTGTAGTACAAAGTAGTACTGGGAAGTGGTTTGTGCAGGCTTTGTAGTACAAAGTAGTACTGGGAAGTCCTTTGTGCAAGCTTTGTAGTACAAAGTAGTACTGGGAAGTACTTTTTGCAAGTTTTGTAGTACAAAGTAGTGCTGGGAAGTGATTTGTGCAAGCTTTGTAGTACAAAGTAGTACTGGAAAGTGCTTTGTGCAAGCTTTGTAGTACAAAGTAGTACTGGAACGTGCTTTGTGCAAGTTTTGTAGTACAAAGTAGTGCTGGAACGTGCTTTGTGCAAGCTTTGTAGTACAAAGTAGTACTGGGAAGTGCTTTGTGCAAGCTTTGTAGTACAAAGTAGTACTGGAACGTGCTTTGTGCAAGTTTTGTAGTACAAAGTAGTACTGGGAAGTGGTTTGTGCAGGCTTTGTAGTACAAAGTAGTACTGGGAAGTCCTTTGTGCAAGCTTTGTAGTACAAAGTAGTACTGGGAAGTCCTTTGTGCAAGCTTTGTAGTACAAAGTAGTGCTGGGAAGTGATTTGTGCAAGCTTTGTAGTACAAAGTAGTACTGGGAAGTGCTTTGTGCAAGTCTTGTAGTACAAAGTAGTGCTGGAAAGGACTTTGTGCAAGCTTTGTAGTACAAAGTAGTACTGGGATACTGGGAAGTACTGTGTGCAAGCTTTGCGGTCCAAGGTAGTACTGGGACGTACTTTGTGCAAATAACCGGATGGAAGCTTGGATGACATGTGAGAAGAGATGAGATGAGAAGAGATGAGCTGGGATAAGGTGAGAAGAGCTCAGAGGATGTGAAGTGTGGAGTGTGGAGTGTGAAGAGTGCAGTGTGAAGTGTGGGGCGTGAAGAGCGCAGTGTGAGTGTGAAGAGTCCATGGTGTAGTGTGGAGTGTGAAGTGTGAAGTGTGGAGTGTGAAGAAAGCAGTGAGAAGTGTGGACTGTGAAGTGCGGAGTGTGAAGTGTGAAGTGTGAAGTGTGGAGTCGCGCAGTGTGAACTGAAGTGTGGAGTGCGAAGAGTGCAGTGTGAAGTGTGAAGTGTGGAGTGTGAAGTGTGAAGTGTGGAGTGTGAAGATTGCAGTGAGAAGTGTGAAGTGCGAAGTGGAGCTTCAAAAGTGGCATGTGAAACAGGACACCGCTTTCGCAGAATGCACGCACGCAAGGGCCTGGCTGGCGCACGGTGCATGCAAGTTCTATAGATGAGAAAGGTCTTATAGTATATCCCTAAGGCAAGTTCCGCCCCGCCTCGTGCGGGTACTACTGGTAATTCTGAGATTCACTTTTCGAAAATATGTTTGAGCATCTGAGGATCACTATAGTGAAGGAAGTCAGCTGAACGATATGCCGATATGCTTCTTCAGCGGAATCAGCTCGGAAAACTAGAGATATCTCTGTCCTGGATCACTCCCCACATGAATCGTCGAGCGAAGGGATCCATGCCTGAAACGGGGCGGCACTTGTCTGATGTGGCCTCCAGGCCCCGCAAAACAATTTTGAAACTGGAAAAGTTTTTCTGTTTCTAAGCTGATGAAAGTTGATCATTGCATCTACGATTTGTCTGCAACATCCTGGGGTTTCCCATGCCTGTGCTTGGCTCGTCCAAGAAGATCACAGGAGGCTCACCAATCAAAGCCATGGCCACCGACAACTTGCGTTTGTTTCCTGGGAACCCCAACTTGTCTGATGGATTTGGTGTATGGGATGTGGATGGTGATCCTGAATGGATTTTTGGGGGACTCCCGCGGTGTCACTGCTGATATCTGCTATTCTTTGTGGGGGAATTGTGGGGGAGCTACCTGCTGATTTCTCCGTCGAGTGCATTTTCCAGAAAAAGATAGCCTTCTCTTGGTTTTGTCTGGGCAGCAGTTTATTCTATCTGTTTTGCAACCAGTCTTGATAGGTTTAGATCGTCTAGATATCTTTAGATCAGCTAGATTCTCGCTGGTTTTCTCGTTGGTCCAAAAACCCAATTCCGATGGCTCCTCCTGAGAGCGTGCCAGCCCGCCGTGTGCGGTACATCTCCAACTGCATCTCACTGATCTTCTCATCGACCTGGTGACAAACTGCGGGCACCGATGGCAACCGGGTGGAATGAGATCCTGAAGGCGATGTTCTAATTGGATTCCTGGCCATGCGTGAATGGCTGAAAACCATTGAAAAACATGAAAAACAATGTTTTCATTATGTGATGGTTTCCCAAAGCAACTGTTTGCAAGCCGAAGCACTGCAGTTTTCAAGTCTTTGCCAGTAATGCCTTGCGCATCAACCATCAGAGGGTGACATGGACATAAGCCACGGTGTGGAAGAAAATTGAGATGCACAAAAATGCAATATGAAAAGAATATGGTACACACACAAATGTGCGCATGTAGTTTCAACAATATAGTCATATCAAAAATGGGCAGAGTCTATGAGTCCCAAAGTCATCAAAGTCCAAATTGTCCATCACTCCTGGGCATGGCAAGAAAGGAGCTGCCGGAGGACACCAGTTTCATCACCGGCCTTTCATGCGGCCGTAGAGGTATAAGTGAGATTCTACCGTCATGACGTGGATCAGAGCATCGAACTGAGGACAATAGCCTCAGTAGAAATCAAGAGATGCCAGGGATGCTGACATCCTGGCAGCAATGCATTGGTTTGTTCGGCAAAATTGAAACCGGAAAGCCCCAGATTTCACGGGAAAATCGATGGTTTCAATCCATTGATGGCATCCTGGTTGATCCCAGCCTCGCCACCAAGGCATACCAAGGCACCAATTAGACGCCGTGCGCTGCTGGTTTCCTCCATCATGTCGATTCCTCTAGTGCAGCTGGGGCACGAGAATATCATTTAAACATATTTAAAAGGGTGTAGAATAGTTTTTGGATTTTTTTGGCCTCAGGTTTTGGATTTTTTTTTGCTTTCTTTCCCAGCACCATTTGCCTTGTATTTGCAACAGTTTGGGACTAGAACCTGTCATTTTGCATGGTATTTGCTACATTTTGGCATGGTCACTTTGCATTTTGCATGGTATTTGCTACATTTGGCCATGTTCGCCTTCCATTTTGCATGGTATTTGTCACATTTTGGCATTTCGACCTCTCATTTGCATGGTATTTGCTACATTTGGTGCTTCAAACGTTCATGTGGGTCTCTTGAGGGTTCTTTAGGGTTTCATTTAAAGTTTCACCTGAGAGGAGGGGACAAAAAGCCAGGGACCAGTTGGAACGGAGACAGGAGAGTGGAGAGCATGGCAGGGATTGCGGTTGGGGGTTGGTTGAGGCATCGTTTGGGAGGCTGAGGAGCCGGCATGGTGAGGCCTGGTTTGGGTGCGCCCGTGGGGTGTCTTTGGAGAGAAGGAAAGAATGTGTAGGAAGAAGGAGCGGGGGAAAGAAGTGTTGTAATGGTTGGGAAAGGGTGAAGAATGTGTTTGAGGAAGTGGAATGGCGGGCTCTTTTAAAGAGGTTGTGGGGCGCAAAGGAGCCCAGAAGGGGAGAGGAGGTGTTGGCGGCAAGGGAGGGAAGGAGGAGTTGCTCAAGTTGAGGGTGATTCCAATCGCCATCCAATTGCGATCCAATCGCGCTCCAACCGCCCCAACAATACCACTCCTACTTGCATAGTTGCCTCAAATTGTCCACTTTTCCCCCAAATCCTCTGCTCTGGCTTCATTCCGAACGAGCAACCTCACCTTGCCTGGCCTGCAGCAACCATTCCAACCACATGCACCCCCGGCCACGCACCTCCCTCCTCCCACCGTCAGGCATCAGCAGCCATCTGCAACCTTCACCCTGCGGGCTCCTCTGCTTCCCAGCAGCCACCTAAAAGAGCCTCACCCCAAAAGGCCCGCCCACACGCTCTTTCTTCCCTCCAACCTTCGCGCCCCATCACACACCTCGCCCTGGAACGCCAATCCGTACGATTTATTTTATCCTTCCATTCCCTCAGTTTTTCCATTGTTTTTCCATGATTTTACTCGGTTTCTCCATCATTTTACCATCCATTCCAGTCTCCCCAATTGCACGTCGGAGGACGGACCAGGGGGGAATCGAACCCCACCGTCACCCAATTGCCACCTGGTACATCAGCCTCAAAATCGCTCAAAATCGACCACGGAGGCCACCCCAATTAGGTCCATGTTTTCAGCCACCGCCCCCCAGACCCCCTATTCTCACTTCGTTCGCAATGAGCAACTTCGCCATGCTTGACAGCTGGCTTTCGTAATTTAGGGTTTCATTAAGGATTTTATTTAGGGCTTCATATGAGGTTTCATTTAAGGTTTCATTTAGGGTTTCTTTAGGGTTTCATCTAGGGTTTCTTTAGGGTTTCATTTAGGGTTTCATTTAGGGTTTCATTTCTTTACGGTTTCATTTAGAGTTTCTTTAGGGTTAGGGTTTCTTTAGAGTTTCAATTAGTTTTTTTTTCCTGGTTCCATGTAGCGTCTCTTATCAGGATTTCTTATCAGGAGTTCTAAACGTTCAAATGGATTTCTTTATGGCTTCTTTAGCGTTTCATTTAGGGTGTCATATAGGGTTTCTTACATTTAGGGTTTCATTTAGGGTTTCTTTAGGGTTTGATTTAGGGTTTCAATTTAGGGTCTCATTTAATTTAGGGCTTCTTTAGGGTTTCATTTATGGTTTCTGTAGCGTTTCAATTTAGGGTTTCAATTTAAGGTTTCATTCAGGAGTTCGTTTAAGCTTTCTTTAGGGATTCATCCCAGTGTTTCTTATCAGTATTTCTCTTCATGATTTCTAAAAACGTTCAAGTGGGTTCCTTTAGGGTTCCTTTAGGGTTTCATTTAGGGTGTCATTTAGGGTTTCTTTATGTTTCTTTAGGGTTTCGTTTGGGGTTTTATTCAGGGTTTCATTTAGGGTTTCAGTTGGGGTCTCATTTAAACTTTAGGGCTTCATTTAAGGTTTCTTTAGCGTTTCAATTTAAGTTTCAATTCAAGGTTTCATTCAGGAGTTCATTTAAGCTTTCTGTAGCGTTTCATTCCAGGGTTTCTTAGCAGGATTTCTTTTCACGATTTCTAAAAACGTTCAAGTGGGTTCCTTTAGGGTTTCATTTCGGGTGTCATTTAGGGTGTCATTTAGGGTGTCATTTAGGGTTTCGTTTAGGGTTTCGTTTAGGGTTTCGTTCAAGGTTTCATGTAGGGTTTCATTTAGGGTTTCTTTAGGGTTTCAGTTTGGGTCTCATTTAAGGTTTCCTTAGGGTTTCGTTTAGGGTTTCTTTAGGGTTTCATTTAGGGTTTCTTTAGCTTTTGAATTTGGAGTTTCAATTTGAGGTTTCATTCAGGAGTTCATTTTAGCTTTCTTTAGGGTTTCATTCCAGGGTTTCTTATCAAGACGTCTTTTCACGATTTCTAAAAATGTTCAAGTGGGTTCCTTTAGGGTTTCATTTAGGGTTTCTTTAGGGTTTCATTTAGGGTTTCTTTAGGGTGTCAACTTAGGGTTTCAGCTAAGGTGTCAAGTAAGGTTTCATTTAGTTTTTTTTGGATTGTTTAGGGTTTCTTTGGGATGTCATTTAGGGTGTCATTTAAAGTTTCTTTTAGGGTTGCTTTTTTTGTTTCTTTAGGATTATATAATTTATGGTTTCTTTAGGGTTCATTTATGGTTTCTTTAGGGTTCATTTAGGGCTTCATGTAGGGTTTCTTATCAGGATTTTTTTAGGGTTTCTTTGGGTTTCACCTAGGGTCTCTCTAGGGTTTCATTTAGGATACAAACAGAACAGAGGGTCTCTCTAGGGTTTCATTTAGGATACAAACAGAACAGAATAATGCAAAAGAAAATGAAAAACAAAGAGACAGTAAAGACAGGAAGCAAAGAAGCAAAGGAGCAGGAAGTAGAGCAGCAAAAACACATGACTGAAGAAAAGAACAAGTAGAATAGTAGAAGTGGAAAGGACCAGGGGTACACAAGCAGAGAAGCAGGGAAAACAGAGAAGCAGAAAAGCAAAGAAGCAGGAAAAGCAAAAAGCAGAAAAGCGGAAAAGCAGAGAAGCAGGAAAAGCAGAGAAGCAGGGACAGCAGGGAAAACAAAAAGCAGAAAAGCAGAGAAAAGCAGGAAAAGCAGAGAAGCAATGTAAGCAGAGAAGCAGAGAAGCAGAAAATCAGAGAAACAGGAAAGCATAGAACCAGGAACCCAAGAAAATAAAATAAATAGCCCTCCTATTTAAAATCCGCCCACACCGCTTTGGCGGTGAAGGCGTGCTTATTGGGGGGCAAAACAGCAACACTAAATGCTCAATGACATTTGTTAATATAGCAGTCGCTATATCAGCTTTAGCTGGGGGGGGGGGCAAAAACGGTTTCGCACCGAGACCCGGTTTCGCACCGAGACCAGAATACGGTGGTGTTTTCGACATTTTTCGAGGATTTTTGGGTGTCTGAGCGCAAGAGGGTATTGAAATGGAATTTTGGGTCATTTTGGTAGCTTTCCGGCAATGGAAAAACGGCCAAAAATGAAAAAAACATTGTACATAGCAAGATTTTGCAGGGTTTTTGGATGCCAGAGCATTGAAAACACTGCAAAAACAAGTGTTTTGGACTGACGTTATAGCAAAAAACGTGTAAATTACCGTATGCTTGACTGGAAACATTACAAAAACACTGTCAAAAGCAATGTTTTGGAAGGATTTACTGCCTTTATGGCAAAAAACGTGTAAATTACCGTCTGTTTGACTGGAAACATTGGAAAAACACTGTCAAAAACAATGTTTTGGAAGGATTTCTTATATATATGTTGGAGTTGGCTACCGGCATTGGAACATGGAAAAATTGAAGAAAACACTGTAAATAGCGGTATTTTCAACGGTTGGGGAGATAAGGGAAGTGGAAGCATTGTCGAACATGATGTTTTCGACCGGTTTTATGGCGACAAAAGTGTAAAGTACCGTGCTTTGAAGGAAACCATTGCAAAAACATGGAAACACATTCAAAGAACACGGGATTTGGGGGACTATCTAGGCGTCGTTGTCTAGCTATTTGAAATTCCGCAGCTTGGAGAGCCTCCAAGGGAGGGAAAAGTGAAAATTCCATAGCTTGGGAAGCTGTCACGGCGGGGAAAAGTGAAAATTCCCTAGCTTGGGAAGCCCCCACGGGGGGGAAAAGTGAAAATTCCCTAGCTTGGGGAGCCCCCACGGGGGGGAAAAGTGAAAATTCCCTAGCTTGGGGAGCCCCCACGGGGGGGAAAAGTGAAAATTCCCTAGCTTGGGGAGCCCCCACGGGGGGGAAAAGTGAAAATTCCCTAGCTTGGGGAGCCCCCACGGGGGGGAAAAGTGAAAATTCCCTAGCTTGGGGAGCCCCCACGGGGGGGGAAAGTGAACATTCTTAGCTTGGGGAGCCCCCACGGGGGAAAACCACCCTTAGCCCCTCTCACGGACCGAAATAAACCTGCGGTGTGGGCGGCCACCCCACGCGAAGCGGGGTGAATATCATATGGATTCATATGGATCATATTTAATCATGCTATCAGAGCTGCTATCATATGCTATCCACAGATTTCATCTGTCTCAGTCCGTCTTTGTCTCTCTCTCTCCCTCTCTCTCTTTCCATCGCCATCACGTAGAGTGAGACTGCCAGAGGCAGAGGCCAGCATGTGGCCACCCAACGTGGAGTCAGCGTCTTGACTCAGTACGTCTCAGTATCTGCCTTTCTGTAACCATCCAATTTGGATGAATTTGGTCCAATTTTGGAGATTTTTTTTTTCACCCATAAGTCCCATAAGCCCAAAAACGCTGGACCATGGCGGCCATAGGCTGAAATACTTTGCTGACACGCATGAAACACCATGAAACGCCATAAAACAACCTCAGCCAAGCTTCCAAGGATGCGCACCTCTCCCGCCGAGGGTGTCAAGATGCCCGACATCATTTTAAAGGAGGTGGTCTTGCCCGCACCGTTCACACCCAGCAAGCCAAAGACCATGCCCTGACAGGTCGGGGAAGCCTGGAACCCCCAAACCTTCCAATTAAATCCAACTGATCCATAACCAAATCGCAGGTTGAACCCTTCACGGGGCATAATTTGTTAAGGCTAAGGGTCTCTGAGACACGCATCTCCGTGTTGGAAAATCAGAACCAAGAAGAGTAGTGCTAAGGGCATGACACCCCGAAGAAAGCTCACGTGGAACCTGGAAAAAGATGCCCAATAATGTTGAATCCTGTGTTAACTTTTGTTAAATTAGTAGATGTCTGGGGAAGCAGCATCTGTCCCCAAGTTTGGCCCATGAAGAAACATGATATTTCCGACCTGATCAGCAGCCCAGGTGACTCCGCGCACAGCATGTGTAACCTGGGAAGGCAGATCCAGTTCTCACGTGACACTCTCGGCACCCTTTCGAATAAGACCTCAATTATGTACTGATCATGGACCCGGACATTCTATATTTGTTCTTAATGCGTGGAAGCCTATATGCCAGGATCCTGTACATTCCTATACGGGGCTAAAAAATTGACAAACTATACGCTAAACTCATGACTTACCAACGGCTTGTTTTCCCATTTAGTGACATGGAAATGCAGCACCCGAGCCACATGGCTGGAGAAGATAGAGCCATAGGCCTTGCGTAAACCGTTCACGTACATCACCTGCTTTCGTGGATCGACTTGTTGAACTCGCTCCTTCTCGGCTTTGACATCCTCGTCCTGCGCATTGGCATCACCGATATCACAGTTTGACGTTTAACCATGTTTAACCATGTTTAACCATGTTTAACACTTAGCATCATTCAGCCAACGCTTTTCAGATCTTTTCTCCTTCCATCCCAAGATTCCCGGATTTTGAGTCCTCCAATTTCAACAGCTCTGGTGGAACAGGGTTCGACTTGGTGAACCTGCGCGCAATCATCGGGCTTTCACTCAGAGACTCAAGGACAATGACCATCAGCGGGAAGAGGACGCACCTGGTCCACTGGAGCTCAGCTGGCTTCAACATGTTTCAACTAATCCCATGGGTCCAAATATATATAATTATATATGTATGTATATATGTATGTACGTACGTACGTACGTATGTATGTATGTATGTTTGTTTGTTTGTATGTTATATATATATATATTTGCTAACCCCCCCAGAACCGGTTAAAACAACATTTCCACTTTTTTTTTGCCAGGGCTTCTCAGAGGATTTGCCCCACCACACTGCCCGCATCTTCGCGCAGGCAAGGGTTGCCAGTTGAGCGTGACATGAAATGACAAAGTTAAGTCTAAAGAGCAAGATTAGGTTGTACAAAATGAGTGAAACACCGTCGTAAACTACTGTGCTTACACTCAGATGTATTCAATGGGGATATTTACAATAAAAACCACACTTTTGTGGTCGATTACTTTGCAACAAGTTTTACTGATATATACATATGCGAATGACCCTCTTCATAATTTACTTTTGATGGTATATTAACATGTATGCGTTATAGTAACATAGTTCGTGTAGGTCAAATGTAAGTATTGCAGGAACATGATACCTATAGGTCATCACACGCGACTCGCAATGAAACCTTCACAATTACCGGGGAAGGGATATAAAGAAGGACATGCTTGCTATGGAAAAGCAGATGACCAACAGAAGTAAGAGTTAGTTGTTTGGTATGGAATCATTGGGTCTGCAGATGTCTTGAGTGAGAAATACCGAAAGAAGCGAGATGTGGTTGTTTGGCATTGAGCGCGCAGATGTTTTGAATGAACTATTGCTTGCTGGAGTGGAGAACTGATGTGAACATGGTGGACATGGCGGCAAGCAAGCACAGTGATTTATGTTGATCCATGTTCCTTCAGAGGTCTAGGCACGCAGGTCTGCCAGCATTGTGGCCGTTGCATTCCACAAATTGGCACCTTTATGCCAATATGTCCACTGTGCTGCGCGGATCTTGCGTTTGAGGACACAAGAACCGACGCTGCGAGTGGCATGTTTCAAGTAGGCACGCAAGTGTCCCCAAAAGCGAAGCGCGACGAAAAGTAAAGCGCACCAGGCCCATGTTGTAGTACAAAGACCAGCGAGGCAAACTTTGGGAGCTGCTAATGGCTACGGGAGAAAAAGCATTGAGAACATAAAACAATTCGATTTTGTCGCGAAGCAAAAAAACAAATTAAAACAACAAAAACATATTCTAAAGGTCTTGGGGATGGGGGGGATTGGCACAAACCAACAAAAGCATCGAGAAAAAAAAAAACAAGAAAACCAATATTCCAGAGGTCTTGGGGATGGGGGGGATTGGCACAAAGCAAAAAAAAACATCGAGAAAACCAAAAAAAACAAAAAAACAAAAACAATATTCCAGAGGTCTTGGGATGGGGGGGGTCCCACCAAGAGTTTCCAAATATTGTTTTTTTGTTTTTTTTTGGTTTTCTCGATGTTTTTTTGGTTTTCTGGCCAAAAATGCAAAAACCTTTGGGAAAACAAAAAAAAAAACATATTCCAGAGGTCTTGGGGACGGGGGGGTAGAACCAAGAGTTTCCACATATTGTTTTTTCTTGTTTTTCTCAATGTTTTTTTGATTTCTCTCCATGGGGTCCTCCCCAAAGAGACTCAAAGTATTTTTTGTGTTATCATTACATGGAGGTTTATACTGTTTTTTTCTGTTTATGGTATTAAGTGGTGGACAGACAACTTGAAGAGCAGACAAGTTGAAAGGGCGTTAACCAAGTTTAAAGGATGTGAGCCAAGTTGCAGGAAGGTACAGAAAGTTGCTGCTTTGGTCGGTTCTGGGCAGGGTGACCATATATATATGTGTGTGTGTGAGTTACTATATATATGTGGTATATGTATATATATATATGTGTGTGTGTGAGTTAAAAAATAATATATGTATATGTTATATATAGATATGTGTATGTATGTATGTGTGTGTTAAATATATATATATATGTAATACATACACATTATATATATATATAGTATATTTTAGATATAATATTATATTATATTATATACGTACAATTTACATATGATAAAGCTATATATATATATACAGTATATATGTAAATGATCACTGCTTATTGGATCCTCTATAAGATCCAAGTTTTCTCTAAATAAATTCCCAACATGTCCAAAAATTTGATGATGAAAATAGTCGAAAAATGGACCAAGCGTCACTACCAAACGAGACCAAACGAAAAAGACCCCACCACTGCAATCCTCTGAGGCACAGGATTGCTAGGCGCAACTGTGACCCTCCAATGGTGGGTAGTCGTACTATCATCCTCGGTGCAGCAACTTAGGCCGAAGTTGCTACATCTTTTGGATGGAAATGATGGAAATCAAGTATCAAGTCATTTGGAGCTTTCCAAGAGGGGGTCATTGATCCCCGCTGATTCAATCTGTGCTGCTCCCAGTTCTGGCATTGCGAACTGCGGCTGAGAAGCTCGAAGATTGGACCAACAACTGGATTTCCCAAGTCACAGGGCATCTGGCCGGTGCTGTGCGTGTTCCAACGGGTGTTTTTTGGTGGGTAATTAATCTAAAAGACGGTAGGTCCAAGCGTTTGGCAAATCGTGGGGAAAATGGGTGATCCAGTTCCTCATCAGAAGCCTCGATCCATCGGTTTTTGATCTGACGAAACATGGTAACTTCTGGCAGCCAGGTCTTCAGGCAGTTGCACCAGGTGAGACAGTCATTATCCGCGGGAGCCAGTGGCAGTAGGGTGAAGCGTCGGAGACCATTGACCATTGACCATCATGATCTATGATGATCTATGCTGGTGTGCTAATGGTTGGCTATAACAATCCCATTTGAACCAGGCGGTCTAACAATAACCAACCAACTAGGGCATGCTGCGACCAAGGCTGGTGGATGCATGGGACATTGTTGATGTTTCATGATGTTTCATCATTCAAGCCACTGCTCCCACAGATGCATGTCTATATGCTACAGGTTCTATCTACATGAGACATTACGATTTCAATGAATTTACATGAATTTACATGAATTTACATGAATCTACACCAATCATGAGCCTCTCAGTCATCTTCCTGTCAAGATTCGTTCCACCTGAGCCTCCAGTGCAGCATGGACCACTGCACGCGACAGTCCCAGAGTACGTGCGGTGTCTGTGAGGAGGGTCTCCCACTCCTTTCCTCGAGTATCCAAAGTTCTTCTTCCTCGTGGTGTAGCTGGACTGACAAAATTACAATATGCCGTGATGGACTGAGCGATGTTCATCAAATACAGCTGAGCGCTTTGCGCCACCGATGGGGCCACATTGGGCCCCATCCCCGAGCGCTTCGACGACACGAAACGGCTGGGATCCTCTGGGGCCTCGTTGAGGATCCGAGCCAAGCTCTGCATCTCCCGGAGGGTCACTAAGGGACCTTCCGACTCTGCTGGGGTCTGCAGAAACTCATGGCACAACAAATCGGCTGCTCTCACTGGAGGATTTTGACTATGTGCCTCCAAGCAGGTAGAGACAAAGGCCAAAAAAGGGCCACTGTAACGCCGGTTGAACAACAAATCCGAGGCTGCTGGCAAATAGCCGATCTCTGCGGGTGCTTCAGGTGTCGCCCCACGGAGTTCATGAAGCAAGAGCTCCCGAGTGTCGCCCCTGGGGGACACCAAATTCTCCATTGCTTGGGACCCGTAGCTGCGAGCATATGGGATGGCATCCAACAAAACTTCCATGCCACCAAGTGCAGAAACCAAGAGCAGTAAACCAAGGTCAAAAATATCCACCACTGTTTGTTCCACTCCTTCCGGTGGAAATTCATGCGACGCAGCTACCTGACAGGTCTTGATTCTTTGCTCCAAGCCAAAAGTCAGCCGTGGTCGCCCACTTGTACTGAAGAGCACCTGTGAAGGTTTCACACATCCATGAACCACAGGAGGCTCGGCTGAATGTAAAACGTCTAAGGCTTGTAGCACACTGAGGGCGATTTCACGCATGGCTTCCTCCGGCAAGCCCCCACAGGCTTGGATCAAATCATGCAACGAGCCCAAGGGCATGTACTCACAGAGTATGGCCATAGGATAGCCCTGTGGAGCATCCCAAAAGGCCTCGCGCAAGGCCACTAAGAGCCCGGGATGCTGAGATTGTAATCTGGACCATCTGGAAAGCCAGGCATGCAACCAGGATCTCAGGTGAGCACGTTGATGTTCAGAGCCTGGGATCTCCATCAAACAAAACAACTCCAAAGTTGATGGGTGCAACATCTTTTTGATGGCAAAGTGCCCATGCCGCTGCGGACAGGAAGACAAGAACACCAGCGAGTTCAATCGAATTGTGGCATCCGGCGACTCGCCATCTCCTAGCCGAGTTTCGGGAACCCTGGGGGAATGCGCCGTCACAGACGTCACTGCTCCAGCTGCGAAACTCTCGGCCGGCGAGGCATGTCGTTCGTGTCGTTGATTCGCCTTCACGGGGCCGAAGGCCGCAGGCAGATTCTTCTTGGAGCGACTGGCCCGTGGTCCACGATGCGCCTCCATCGCCCGAGCCAGCGGCCCAACCGCGTTTGAGCCCACTTAGCCATACTGCCACGACGCCATGGTGAAATCACAGGAAGATAACGAACATAATTCATTCCATGGAACATGTGTGTGGAAAATCGTGAGAACACCATCCAGCAGTTGAGGCATGAAGGATAGTATTCTTCATCATTGTGGCCTTGAAGGCGCCTTAACGGGTCTATCTTCATGGATCATCACAGTGAGTGGGTCGCCATGGTGCAACAATGGTGCAAGCCGTTCTCATGGCACAAGGCACGCATGTCCAGATTCTGCCTTGAGCTTCACCGGTCCAAACTCTCCGTTCTTGCCAGTGTAGTTCTTGAGAATTTCCAAGCCCCTCAGATGAATGGATCGGTATAATTTGTACATCTATGTAAACCTATGTCTACGGACAAATGATTCTGTCCGTGCTTATGCTTATACAGTTATAGTTATAGTTTTAATTATACATGCATGCATGCAGCGTCGTGGTATGCGATGGTATGTGTCTGTCCTTGTGCCTTCAAACAGTTACACATGCACTTGCGTGTGTAATTGTGGAATGTAAAAAAAATGCATCAAATTGTCCATCTTCGCATTGGAAAACCCTCGATGTCCAAAATAGTCTGAAGATGTCTTCTCTACCCCGTCACCTTATCCTTCTATATCTTCTATCTCCTCCAAGCTTCCCAAAGAGATCTGCGATATGCACCTGGCCCGTCTCTGGACCGATTGTGCACTCACCAAAGCCCTCAGGACAACCGTCAGTCACCCTGAGATGGAAGAATTGAGCAACGCATTTCACAACGGTTCCATGCGTTGCGCCCACATTGGGTCATGGGAACAAGGGGTGATTTGCCAGGCCGATTTTCCGTCCATGCCGTCACGGCTCTGAAATGTGGGGCAGGAACTTGTCGAAATTCTGTTTGATCGAAGGGTACTTTGCAAACTCGCGGATTTTGCTGGCAACCCTGAGCTCGAATTTATTTGGATGGCAATGGATGGCAAGAAATGGCAAAACGCAACAGTCTCAGCATGCCAACAATTGAGTCTATGACAAGCCTTCAGGCCTTGTCATCCTGCAACTCACATGAGACCCCCCACCTCTCTCCCAACATCTCGCCAGATCTTGAGAGGATCGATGCTAGGAATTGCTGTGGGAGATAGGGGTTCTCCTTCGGTTGCCACTTTTCCTGCATGCACTTCCTGCACGGCGGCTGCAAAACTTGAGGCATGTCTATTGAACACAGTTGAATCATGTTGAGTCACTCAAATATAAAATAATATAAATATTCCCCTGCACCTAAGGGAGGGGAGTGGGGTGGGGGGGTTGGATTTCTTTTAGTTGTCCCAACCATTGCATTTCGGCCACTGCTTTTCATCTGAAACCTTCATCCAAAGCCACGCCAACCCGCCTGCAGAACTATCACTTCGTGTGGTGAGTCCCGGCGACTTTTTAAAGCCACTAGTTTTAAGCGAGGCGCTGCCTGTCCATTTTTTGTGATTTTTGGAGGTTTGGGGGGGCTCAGAGGAATGGAAAGAGATCAGGAGACGAGAGGAAGGAAAAGAAGAGGTACGAGTACTGTAGTTGAAAATCAGTGAAACTCAACAGGTTGGACCCATGTAAAAATACTTCAATTGGAGACACAGTGCTAGGTCGCTAGGTAGTGCACAATTCATCCCAAGTGCACGTGATGAAGAGTGACTTGCCCAGCAACTTGCCTTAACTGCAACCACTTCTTCGACTCGTCTGAAGGCATCACCGTGATCAGACCGTCCACCGCAAAATTCGAAGCCAGGGCCGAGGGCGACGAAAGCGCCTGGACCATGTCCAAGACCTTCTGCTGCTCCGCTGGTGGCAGCATAGCCACCTGAGGAAACACCAAACAACGAATGTATCCAAACATTTCCAAACATCTCCAACCATAGCCAACTGTATGTTTTAAGTTTTGTTTTTCGGCCGCAATTGCTGGATGACCCTGAAATAGTTCAGTTTGCACCAGCCATGGTCAGAAACATGCACAACCAGCTGATCTCAGAGGGTTTGTCAACCGGTCAGTGGCGCAACGCGCCTTTGCAAAATAGGAAATTCATGTGAGATATCTACTGATGGGAATTTCATATCGTACTGAACGGACAAGCAAATACAACATATAACAACGGAGAGAAATATATAACACTAAATACTAAATATATATATATATAACGGAATATATAACGATATACAACAATGTTTAACCATATAACACAGACTACAACATTGCAACACACCACTTAGCACCTACATGCACCTACGGCCCAATTTGGTTCGGTCCAAGTGGCATCCTCTTTAGTCGGTGAGTTCTCGCCCGTGAACTGCTTCACTATATCCCCCAACGGGTTTTGATCCAGAAGCGACCCGTACTGCGACACGATGCAGTTCTGCGGCTGCAAGGTTGTCCTTTGGATCGTCAGGGTCATCAGGGTCAGATAACATACCTTGTTAAAGTTGACATGAAAAGAAATCAAATGATTCCTGGGTGCATCTTGAAATACAGTATCTGAAATAGAGTATCCCAGTATCCGCTCAAAAAATTGCATTTTTTTGCTGGGAAAATGATGCTTATTGATTAACCCAATGGATCCAAATGGAATGGGATGCTCTATTTTCGGACAAACCCAAATCAGCCTGCCTCTGAAAGTACTTCGTGTAGCTGGAGCAGTCACCCTCAGGGGCCACGCGTGGATTGTCATGGCACATGAGAGCTTGCAAGCGGCAGAGATGTTGGGTTGTGTACCTTGAACAATCCTGAAATTGACAGTTCGCCCGAACAAAACTTCAATTCTCGTTTCATAATGATAATTTCTCAGATCTGATCGCAACCCACTTGGTGCGGTGAAAAAATAAGGTTATCTGAATTGTGGTTCAACTCGCGAACCCATCCTCATAGTACAAACCCTCAAATCATATCCCAATGGGCAATGGGATGTCTCCGTCAGGACAAAAATCTGATATATGACATCTGCAACGGGTTCAAACTCAGTGGGTGATGCCAGACTCCAATATTTTTCCTCGCCGGGTGAAAAGCCCGGCCTTGACTGTAGAGGCGCTGAAACATTCCTTAAACTCCTTTAATGAAAGTTCTTATAACACATGAGGATCAGACAAGAAAGCTTGCTGGAGCAGGATACTTGCAACCTTTCCCAAGGACCAGAGTCTCGAAAATGTTCACCAAGCGAATCCCTCCCCATGTTCATTGGCCACTGCCACAGCTGCCAAACAAGAATTATCTAGTGCAGAATCAGTTGCAACAAACATATTTATATATTATACAACTGGCAACGGGCCCCTTCGCCAACCTGTCAAACCACCTCCAATACCCAATAAGATTCCCAAGTCCTTCCAACAACCAAATGAAATTCCAAATGGCCCTCCCGAGCCCTGCAGCGGCCGCGCCGCACTTTATGGCACCACACGCTCCGACGTGTCTGGGTCTACCTAAGCCCTCTGCGATTGCTCCCTGAGCCACTGCTATCGGCACCAAGAATGTACCCCAGCTGAACGGTTATCCCAAACTTGACAACTCATTGTGCACACATTCAGCGACATAAGTGGCATGATGAACAACGGCTGGAATAAACACACTCCTAAAAGATTATCTTTCTAAGATCTTTTTGAAAGAATCACTGAGATTCTTATGCATGCAAGAAAATGGATTGAAACCGGCATCGAAGATTTCTCACGGTACTGGCACACCTATGAGTTTCTTCCGCAAGTCACTGTTGCTCAGGATTGGGTAGAGCAGCAGAAAAGTTAAATCTGCAACGCCTGGAATCGGAGACACTTCGGAACTGCACAAAAATCCACTGGCATTACTACCAACTGAGGAACATGGCAAAAACATGCAAGGCGGATTCCTCTGGCTTGGCTATGGGCTGCTGGTACCACTGTTGTTTCACCTTTTTATCAGCTCTTTGCTTGAGAATTTCGTCAACATCATGCAAAAAATGCACTTTAATTCCTTGAGACAAAAAGGACCTCAGCACTGCAGTATACATTTCTTTGGTTAAGGTATCCGCCATTTGAGCTGCGCTATGCACCCATTTAATTAATACCCCTTCTTTTAGGCGTTCTTTGATCACAAGAGCTTCCAGCATAATGCGATATTCCGAACACTGGAGAATGGAAGTCTTTTGAAGGAGATCATAAAGACTCTTGCAATCAACAACGGCGAAGGCACAAGGTAGACCTTGTTTGAGAGTTGCTTCGGGGTCTTTCCAGTTTAAGTTGGGATTCAAAAACCACGCCCAGTGAGTTCGGGTCCAACTCAAAAGGTCTAATGCCCCGGACAACGCAAACGTCTCGGATGCCAGTGTGCATTCGAAGTTTGGGTCTAGTCTATTTCTTCAGTGGTGGCCATGATTAGGCATCCCTTTTGCGAGTGAGCTTTTTCTCGTGTGGCGAATGCCGCATCTGAGAACGAAAGGAACCGAATCTTTTGGATGGGTAGGGCTTGGATCTTTATTGAAGTCTCAGCAAACTTTTTGGCTTCATTCAGAATCCGATTACCCTGCATTAAATCGGAAACAGTGGCACACGTGACGCGTGCTTGGAGGAGGCTCAACCTACAGGATACGTCTGGTCTTGTGTTCGTGGCTGCATACTGAAGGCTGCCTATGAGTCCTCGAAGACTTTGGAGTTCATCTTTGGTGATGGGTAGTTCAGGATTTTTACGTCGATCTCGGTTGATATTGATAGGTGGAATGTCATTAATGTAGTAGTCTTTCTGAGAAAGGGTAATGTCACCATTGTGGGATTGTTGTGCATGAATTCCAGTGAATGTGAATGACACAGCGCGCTGGCTACCAAAAGGGAAACGACGTTCGAGGTTCTTGATTGCCTGGTTGAAGACCTCATCACCTCCCCCTAGTCCATCACCGGCATGCACTCCTAAGATGCCATGGATGGAACTGGTCGAGTGTTCATCCTTGGACTCTTTCGGCAACACGAACACAAAAAGGGATCCATGGGCGATACTATAAATCCAAGAGATAGTAAAGCGGCTTTCAGTTCACAATGCCATAACAAAGGAGCGTTGATGAGGCCATATGCACCCTTCAACAGTTCGCACACTTCATCAGATTTTAGGTTCATCTTAATTCTGAGTTCTTCAGGGGGTTCTATGCCTAAGATACGTGAATCTTGGCGGCTCCCACGGAGAAACGCTGTGCGAATGTCAAATGAGCGCACAGTCCATCGATGACTTGCAACACACTGCAAGGCCAACATCCTGCTGTCGCGACCAAGTGTGGGTGAATCCCTGGGAAGCGAGTCAATCAGGGGGTCTTCATATCCCAAGATCATTAACCGAGCTTTGGCCTTCCTGGAAGTTCCTGTTTCGGCCTGTTCAATTTCATCAAAGGATTTCCATGTGAGTATCCATCTCGATCTCAAGAGTTGACCCTCAGGTACCTGATTACGCAAGATCTTTCGGACTGTATCGGTAGCTATCCATGAATCAATTTCTTTCTCCTTGGCTTTTGCAAAAAGTCGGGCATCCTCTGGTGAAAGGTCTTTGATCTTTACTTCAACTTTTTGTCTTTTGGCTGCTGATGCCAGTAGAATTTCTTGTTGATCGTATGTCTTCCCCACGCATTTTTGGATGTCTTCATCTGTCATCAAGATTTCGGCTTGGAACACTTGTTGTTCAACATGAGTGGACATGTGAAGTTCTTCAGGTGTGGTATGATCATTATGTCCTGGAAGAATTTCAAAGTGAGTTGTACCTGTCCATGGTTCTGGCTGGGGCAAATGGCTTTGTGGGCTATTTCTCCAAGCTTCTTTTCTTTCAAACAGACTACCGGAGACATGTCTACCAAGAATGGTACGCATGTTGCCAAGTGCATGGAAGGGAACTGGGCATGTGACGGCTTCATGAGGAAAGAACATATTCAACCTTGGTTGCCTGTGGTGTCGAATGAGTTGATTACCAGATACTTCCCAGTGGTCTTCACGCACTCCAAGGGCAACGAGCTCTTCCTCGGTGTCCGCAGGAACGGGTGTTTCAATCGCGTCTTGCAGGCTGTCACCATGGTGGGGTGTTGGTGGGATCATCGGCTCAGCATCAGGTTGCACTTCAGAATCAGGGTGATTATCATCATCATTGGTGTTATCATTGGGAGGATTACTTATGATTATTTCAGGCTCAGGATTCAGGAGTGTTATTATGGCCTTGATCTTGAGGGTTAGGGTTATTGAGTGGTAAACTGGGGTTTATGTTAGGGGGATTATTCTGGTTGGAAAGCTCTCAGAATTGGAACACCCCTGTGCCGCTACGCTCTGGCAGTTGGAACATCTGTCGGTCCAGGTCGGACAACGACTGCTCTTCATCGGCTGACAATTTTCGAACATGCTCAGGGGCGCATCTGAAAAGCTTGGCCAAACAAGATTCTTTCCTTCAACCATCAACACTTTGGTGGGCCCATGCCACGAGCCAGGTTCGGCTCCCTTGCCAGCTTTCCAAAACATGACAATTTCACCAGGTTGACAGATAACCCTATCCGGTCTGGATCTCGCATGCAAGGCTTTTCGGAGAGCACTACTATGTTCAGCACGGATGAAAGCGACACGGGCAGCTTCTCTCTTGGACATGGTTTCCTGAAATCTGGCTCCTTCAGGTGACAGTTCATCGAGTCCTGGAAAACCTGAGCTGCCTAGATACAGATCCTAAAACCGCATTTTTCCTAAACCCATAATTCTGGCGTGTAACCCTCATGTCTGGACATCGAGAGTTGTACCAGGCAGTGTTCAAAATCATGGTAATTTAGGATTGGGTGGTCTCCATGGTATTTGGAAATCATGTGCATCAAGATGGCTCCATGTCTTTCGGCTCTCCCCAACTGCCAGTGGGCATCGGTGGGTATGACGTAGCTTTCAATTGTATGCTTCTGCAAGAACTTGGAAAACATCTCACTGTTTGCTTCAGTGGCGCTGTCAAACATCATGCTCTTAGGGGGACCCGCCCATCTCAACCATGCATTGAAGAAAGCTTCAATGAGACCCTCAGTGGTTCTCTGTTGATATGGAATGGCTACATGGAAATTTGTGGCAGTGTCCACAAAGTGGTAGAAACCATACACTTTTCCTTGAGGCATGTAAGATGGTCATTAAAGTCGGCGGGCACTTTGAGCTTACTGGGACGAGCGACTTTTGGAAGCTGTTGTTCCACGCAGGCTGGACATACAAAATCCCCACTAGCTTTGACCTCTTCTTCGGACCATCCATTTCTGCGCAACGCCATCTGCAAGACGCGGATGTCTGGATGTCCAAGGTTCTGATGGATCTTTCTGATTCGTTGTTGAGTATGAGGTGGTAATGTCTTGAACTGGGGACCTTCAGATAGTGTCCTCATACAATTAATCCCTCGGCTGACATCCAGGACTCTGATCTCTTTGTCGGGATACAAGGCTTGAACAGCATTAAACATGGGACCTTCTCGGATAAGGCTCTTACCAACTCGAGGTGCACTTTTCTCGGCCATGTCAAGGATTTGTTGGATTTGGTGCTTCTGGTCTAGACTGGATGACGTGTCTGCAGGAACGGATGACCCTGCCGAACTTGGGGCACTGGCTTCCTCTGACGGTTGATCTATGTACAAGTGCTCAGGGTGGAACTTGCCGGCTAGTCTCCGTCTTTTTGGTTCTGGAGCGTCAGACTCAACTTCTGCTGCCAGGGCAAAGACGGATCGATATCCCAGAACTTGTTCTTGAATCTGGCTACTACATTGGATGGCACGACCAATTCTTCTGCCAAACACTGCTGTGTACAGTTCTGTGCATTTGGAAAGGGGAATCCTACCAAAACCTTTGACAACACAAGATCCGGCTATTTGGTCATGGTGATGGCATCCTACGCATTGACAACGTTCCAATTTGCGCCACAAAATTTTGGATGTGGTCCAAATTTGAATACGCTTGCGGATGAAGTTCTGGCTATTCGGATGTCGCAATGCTCCGGCTGAGCACGTGTCACAGATGACTCTCATGGTGTGGCGGACAATGTTGTCCATTTCTTTCTGGTGCACAAGTTCTGAACCCTGTGGTTGCTCAATGTGAAAATGGAATCGGTTGCCACGCCAATCTTGAGTGCGGAACAATGCATCACATAGCAAGAGATGAACATTCTCATCCTGACAATCGGCTTCGATCCGTTTGGCCAGTTGCAGTGACTTTTGGGCGTTTAAACGATTCCATTTGCACCATGGGCTACACTTAGGAGCCACCCATATGTCCGGTCTGACAATCCACAGCAAATCGCAGAGTTTGCAACGACCCCCGAAGGTGGAAAGATCCCCATGCCTCAAGCCAAATCGGACTGTAGTCAGGCCAAGCTGTTCACCCTGCTTAGTGATTTCGCTCTGTTCGGAGCAGTGCGCTTCCAGCAATTGAACCCTGGACTGGGACCAGTGACGTTGGATGTCCGTGATAGACCATGATGGAAACTTCTTTCGATAGTAGGTCCACATTTCTTCATAAACCCAGTTATATCGGCCTTCTTCAGCATGAAAGATCTCAGAAAAGTAGCTGGTGTCAACAACTTCATCACGGTTCTGAGCCAACACGGTTTTACCTACTTCATCACAAATCCATGACCTAAAGTCCAGTCCATGGTTGCCCTCATTCAGGGTTTCTGTGTGCTGGCTGTCGGCATCATGGCCTGGGTCAGTACCTGAAGTTGTTGAGAGATCATGTGCAGGGAGTTCTCTTCCACAGTCTCGAGGCGATAGTGCTGGCTCTCGAGCTCGCCCTTCACCAGACTGGCATGCTCTTCCTGAATCACACTCCACGGCTTTGAGGCCTCTTCTTCGGACCAGCTCCCCTGACTTGAGACGTCCACAGTTGAGGGTCTGGTCGCTTTGGCCTTGGCTTTCAGTTCCAGTGAGGTCGGTTGCATGATCTCGGCATCTTCCTGTGTCAACTCCAGCCTCCACATACGGATTGCTGAAGTACAGGAACGCCTGATGAGCATGTTTCTGAGATCCCTTGTACTTCTTCACAAACCACGTGGTGTATTTTGGGTCTTGGGTCACCACATCGATGAATCTCTGATTCAACTTGGCCTCTCCGAAAGCGATTCTCATCTTTGACCACTGGTCGTATGACATCTTCATGAACTCGTCGTTGACCTTCTGGGATGTCACCTGCTGGAATCGTTCGGCAAGACGGCTGGAGGCCATGGTCACAGAACGATGGGTTCGAATCGGTTGAACACTTCTTGGGATCACTCGGCGGCTGTGAAGAGCATGGGTTTATGACTGACGGCTGTGGCTCATCACCTACACTCTTGGATTCTTCTTCAACATGCATGGTTTCCTGAGGCTGACCCTTTATTAGTTCTGATTTCACGGCTGGTGTCTGACTGGCAGGGCGGACAAGTTCACAAAAATCAATCAGATACAACTTCTTTGCGGCCAACGTGAGCGGCATTTTGACTTGGATTTGAGTGAAGTTCACAACGTCCGCTGCAGTGTCGATCTGGGCTCCCAATGTGCGGAAAACATTGTTTGAAACCAGGAAAAGGGTCTTTGACTGGACCACACAAATTTTGACAAACCATCGGTCTAACGGCACCATGAGGGCTTCCCGACACTCCACTGTGCTGCTGTTGCCAAATCGGAAAATCGTATTGCATGCTACCTTCTGGACACGACTCTTCACACTGGGCGGCAAATGAGACAACAGTTCAGGAACTTGGTCTGATCCAATGACAGTTTGACTGGCACCTAAATCCACTATGCCAAAAGGTCCATGACTGACGAAAAACACATCATCAAAAGGCCTCGGTTGGGCCTCAGGCTGGGTAAATCCCTGTTGGATCTCTGATGCATTCCTCTTCAGAGGACTGTGGGTCAGGCTCGGTTCAGGGGCAATCTTCGGCGGAGGGCTTAGGTGGCTCTTCAAATTGCTCAAGACCCTGGACAGGAGTGGTTCCGTGAGGTGACCTGAGTGACATGTCGGATTATAATTATTACCAACACAAACAAAACCAACCGATCCAACAGGAACTTCAGAACTAACATGCAGAGAAACATCCATGTGGTCGGAGACTAAGATCATGTCATCATCGGGGTTCTCATCATCATGGGTCATGGCCATGCCGGCGAATGCTCCATCTTTGGATCCAGTGACATTGGACGGATTCGGAGGTGACACTCGGCTTTCCGATGTCCACGCTGGCCGCATTTGCGGCACTCTGACTCAAGAATCCTTTGAACTTTGTGCCAACGGTTTTCGACTCCTGAAGCTATTCTTTCCTTTGTTCTTACCCTTACCTTTCTGGGGATATCCATGACCTTTTTTGAGCTTCCCCAGAACCCCCGATTTTTATTCCGGTCCTGCAGTCTCTTGCGGGCATCCATGTACGTGTTGAAGCAGGCTGCCAGCTCCATGTCTCCCTGAAGTGCTTCAAGGATGCTGTCCTCAAACTGCAAGCACACTATGGCGTCAGGGTCGGACTCATCATAAACCAAATCCCCATCATCCCATGATTCACCAGTGTAGGCAGTTTCTTCATCCATCACAAAGGTGGGTTGTTCCTCCTCAAAGACTGCGTTCACATCATACGTTTTTGATCTTGAGGCACTTTTCGAACCAGACTGAACTTCATTGAAGAACTTTGATCCGAGCAGCTTCAAAGCAGATACAATGGAATCATATTCTAAAGCACCCTTTGAATCTACAATCAGCTTCTTCTTGTCATCAGCATGGAGGCCTGAATTTCTCAAAAGCACGTATGCTCGAATCTCAGGAAAGCCAACACCCATTTGAAGCAACTCCTCAAACTGGAAGTCGTGGCGAGCCAAATCCGCCCACACCGCTTTGGCGGTGAAGGCGTGCTTATTGGGGGGCAACAGCAACACTAAATGCTCAATGACATTTGTTAATATAGCAGTCGCTATATCAGCTTTAGCTGGGGGGGGGGCCAAAAACGGTTTCGCACCGAGACCAGAATACGGTGGTGTTTTCGACATTTTTCGAGGATTTTTGGGTGTCTGAGCGCAAGAGGGTATTGAAATGGAATTTTGGGTCATTTTGGTAGCTTTCCGGCAATGGAAAAACGGCCAAAAATGAAAAAAACATTTGTACATAGCAAGATTTTGCAGGGTTTTTGGATGCCAGAGCATTGAAAACACTGCAAAAACAAGTGTTTTGGACTGACGTTATAGCAAAAAACGTGTAAATTACCGTATGCTTGACTGGAAACATTACAAAAACACTGTCAAAAGCAATGTTTTGGAAGGATTTACTGCCTTTATGGCAAAAAACGTGTAAATTACCGTCTGTTTGACTGGAAACATTGGAAAAACACTGTCAAAAACAATGTTTTGGAAGGATTTCTTATATATATGTTGGAGTTGGCTACCGGCATTGGAACATGGAAAAATTGAAGAAAACACTGTAAATAGCGGTATTTTCAACGGTTGGGGAGATAAGGGAATTGGAAGCATTGTCGAACATGATGTTTTCGACCGGTTTTATGGCGACAAAAGTGTAAAGTACCGTGCTTTGAAGGAAACCATTGCAAAAACATGGAAACACATTCAAAGAACACGGGATTTGGGGGACTATCTAGGCGTCGTTGTCTAGCTATTTGAAATTCCATAGCTTGGGAAGCTGTCACGGCGGGGAAAAGTGAAAATTCCCTAGCTTGGGAAGCCCCCACGGGGGGAAAAGTGAAAATTCCCTAGCTTGGGAAGCCCCCACGGGGGGGAAAAGTGAAAATTCCCTAGCTTGGGAAGCCCCCACGGGGGGGACAAGTGAAAATTCCCTAGCTTGGGGAGCCCCCACGGGGGGAAAAGTGAAAATTCCCTAGCTTGGGGAGCCCCCCACGGGGGGGAATTCCCTAGCTTGGGGAGCCCCCACGGGGGGGAAAAGTGAAAATTCCCTAGCTTGGGGAGCCCCGACGCCCCCCACGGGGGGGAAAGTGAAAATTCTTAGCTTGGGGAGCCCCCACGGGGGAAAACCACCCTTAGCCCCTCTCACGGACCGAAATAAACCTGCAGTGTGGGCGGCCACCCCACGCGAAGCGGGGTGAATAGCTCTCATGAGTCTCGTCCGACCTTTGAGTGGTCGAAAAGATCGCCCGTTCAAAACGTTCAAACTTCTCCTCCAAATTGCTTTTCCCCCAGGTTCCTCCAAGGGAGGTAACTAAGAGTTGCGCCCCGTCCACAGTGTTCACCTTGAGTTTCGCTGTATCCAGTCGCATGATTTTCTTGAATGCACTTCCCTCACACAGCATGGCCGCCCGCGGTGCGAGCAAGGACAGATGCTCTTGGGGCCAAAGCCCAGCAATGAATTCAAGCTTCTTGGAATACTCATTAATGTCAGTGTCGCCTGGACGAAAGGCGGGGATCATTCCCCAAGGCAAATGGGACAGAGAAGTATGACCTGATCCTCCATGGTTTGTGGTTCCACTGGGGCCCGTCTCCTTGGATTCTTCTGGCATCCTGGATCTGCAGCTTCCAGAGGTTCACAAGACAATTCCTCCTCTGGCCGCGGTAGCTCCGCTATTAGTATAGAACTGGCAACGGGCCCTTCGCCAACCTGTCAAACCACTTCCAATATCCAATAGGACTCCCAAGTCCTTCCAACAACCAAATGAAGTTCTAAATGGCCCTCCCGAGCCCTGCAGCGGCCGCGCCGCACTTTATGGCACCACACGCTCCGACGTGTCTGGGCCTACCTGAGCCCTCTGCGATTGCTCCCTGAGCCACTGCTATCGGCACCAAGAATGTACCCCAGCTGAACGGTTATCCCAAACTTGACAACTCATTGTGCACACATTCAGCGACATAAGTGGCATGATACACAACGGCTGGAATAAACACAATATATATATATATGCAGAGCATTTCGCAGTGTCAGCCCTCCACCGTGGCCCATTTTGAATCATTTTTGAAGCGTCATTTTTTGCCGTGACTTGAGGGTCCCCAAAATCCAAATCGGTGGAGCCCCTGGAGCCGGGCGGCATCCAACCCATCCTCCACTTGGATGAGATCTCCACAGGAAGCGAACTGACTGGACCCGAAGTTGCCAATCATGTTGCCCATCCTGAGACCGTGAGGACATGATGTGTATGTAAATAGTGGTGTGCACTATGTATATGTATATGTATATGTATATGGTAGATGGTATTTGGTATATGGTATATGGTATATGTATATGATGTGTATATATATACTATATATATATGTGTGTGTATATGTATGTACGTATGTTGTATATTTACGTATATGTATGTATATGTACGTATATGTACGTATATGTATACGTATATGTATACGTATATGTATACGTATATGTATACGTATATGTATACGTATATGTATACGTATATGTATACGTATATGTACGTATATGTATACGTATATGTACGTGTATGTACGTATATGTACGTATATGTACGTACCTACGTGCCTACGCACCTAGGTACCTACATAACATTACATAACATTACGTTTCATTACATTCCATTACATGTCATTACATTACATTTCATTCCATTTCATTGCATTTCATTACATTACATACATATGTACATATATATATATATCATCTTTATCATATTATATACACACATCTAGGTACTACATCTGAAAGTTCCGGAGGATTAAAAGGATTCAATGGATCGGTGCATTGAAGCACTCAGACAGTGAACACAAGATGTGATTAGTGTGTACGTGCACGTGTAGATGCAAAACGCACACACACACACATATATATATACATATGTAATATATGTTTAAAAAAAACATAACACTTAATAGATCTTAAATTGATTTTAATATGATCTTTAGCAATTCCCCAATCATCGATGGAACTTGATGGAAGCCATAAAATTATGGTGCCACTTAAATCTCACCATTCATCTTCCACATCAAGCTACGCATCGCCCATATTTTCGATCATGATGGGCAACATGATATTCACCTCAGCAGTGCCCAACTGTGAAGGGCCCAAGCAATGATAAAGCGACAGCAAGGGCCCTGGCAAAGGCATGGCGCCCGGTGATGCGCATCAGAGCATCCACCAAGCTGAAACCTGGGAGGAAGAAGCCAAAGACCTTCAGCAAAACTCAGGGGTAAGATGTGCCAAAATCATCCAAAATCCAGCTGAACTCAGTTGAGATCTGAAAACTCCATCAGTCATGGGTCCAACATGCCTTCATGGTGGGCACCGCCAGGTTGGCCAACCACATCCAATGGCATTGCTCGAGGTAGGGCATGGTCAAACCATCGCACTCGCCGTGCATGATTTTGGTCATGGTGCTGAAACCAGCGTCTGACCCTGGACCAGCACCTCGAAAGACGAGACGCGATGCGAGCGATGCAAGACGCGACGCGCGGCGCCAAGGTGGGAGAAACTACCCATAACTAGCCATAACTATCCATAAGTCACATATAGCAAATAGTTATTTAATATTATGAATATATTGATGAACTGGAATTGTGATCCAGGTAATTTATGGAATTATGGGCTGAACACACAGCTCATGTGAAGTAGTAGTGAGTTGAGTGCTAAGTACCCTGACGAACCATCCTGTCCATGGCGTTCATGGCAGTAGTGGCTCTGAGCCCCACGTCGAACATGATAAAAACAATGACCTGGCGTGAAACCACAGCACTCAATGGATTGAAGGGAAAATCCATTGGAAAATTAAAAAGGCAAACCTGGTCAAACCATCACTTCTTCCCGGGTGTTCCTGCTGTTGCTTCCTTTTCGATCCAGTCTGGGAAATAGCAAATCCCATCAAAATCATCAAATCTCCTTGAATCATTAAGCTTCCAGCCAGAATCAAAGCACAAATGCCATTGCAAACGACCAGGAAGACCTTGCTGCAGGCTGTGCCATGCTGTGCCATGCTGTGCCATGCTGTGCCATTTCTAGCAGCGACATGCAGCGACCACTGGCTTCCACAACTGGCTTCGACTGGGCCAACTGGGCCAAGCACGTTCCCCATTGCAGCGCTGGAGGTGGCAAGAGATAGGAGGTATGCCAAGCCTGCGATAGTGCAGCGACCGAATCTTCAAAATCTGACCACGTTTTGGACATGTAGAGACATCCGAGGTCAAACACGATGCGCTGGCCTGCCCAATCCCAGCAAAGGGCCGCATCCCCAACACACAAAACTCACAATTTCAACCCCAAAGCTTCTTGTAGTAAAAGAATAGAATTCCATGTTCCTACTCAAGACGCATAATTGATGCTGTGTACATGCCTGAGCCCCCAAAAATGAAGATCCATAAAGAATCATAAAGATCCTGTTTTCTACTGCGTGATCAAATTTGAGAAAGTGTGGCATCCCTCGAAAGAAACCCGAAAGACTGCGACATATCACTGACATTTATGCACAACGCATATAATTCCGTTTAAATCCTTTTAATTACTAAGTACATCTCTTGAATTATCTTGATGACCAAAAACATCCAAAAGCAACATTCAAGGTGTAGCAACCTTGGGGCGTTTGTCTACACAAAAAGCGTAATACGGGATCTTAGCGAGAAATGCGAGAGCAGCATATGAAGCATGGCACCATTCCTCGATATAGGACCGATCCATTACAAACGCCATTGCAATACCCCCTTTAAAGAACAGCATGCACTGGAAAGGTGAGCTTTTTTCTTCAGAGAAATCAAGACTCGTAGTCAGTTCTGTAAATCAGCGGTTTTGTTCTCTAATTTTCTCCGATTTTCTCCGCAAAAAAGCGGAAACAACCCAAAAAGACGAACACCAAAAGAAACAGGCCTGGCAAGGGTAAAGGAAGGGCAAATCCAGGACAAAACATTTGTTGGTCCCAAGTCGCGGATGGCCTACGGTTGCTGGTACGAAGAGGATCAGCGTGGAAACGCTGGACTGCCAGTAGGTGCTGAAGGCATCAAAACCTGCACATTTTGTGCCATCAATTGGGTCCTGGGATGTGCTGGGCCATTGATTTCATATGTTTGGATAAGGTCAGTACTAAAATGTACGAACGATCAGTATCTTCTTCCTGGCTCAGTCAGGAACATCACTTATATAACTTATAACTTATAACATCTTATAACTATCGCCAGAAATCCTAACTAACTCCTAAGCCGCATTCTGTCCGGAAGCAGTTGGGTGATGTTGGGAGTCCGGCGATAAAAGCAGTGGCCCAGGGACCATAGTGGTGGAGGAAGGCGTAGAGGGCCAAAATGGGGAAGGCAGCGAAGAAACAGTCCTCCAGGTAACTTGGACATCGAATGATGTTCGGACCTGGAAACCTCACAACTGAAGATCAACAGAGAGCAATGGCACAGTCCCAAATCAGCATAGAGATCCAATATGCCCTTGAAGAGCAGCCCGAAATCATCAGCTGATGCTTTATGTCCTGCAAGAATCTCCACGAATCTGCAAAAATCGGTCAGAAGCAGTGCCATAGTCCCGGAATCACTGCAGTTTGCTGCACACTGGCGGCTCGTCTCCTTAGTCTTCTCCATCAGCGCAAAGCCCAGCACCGCCACAGGTACAAAGCAGAAGGCGTAGTTGCTCAAAGCAGACACCATGAAGGCTGCGTAGGTTTGGGTCTTCATGTTCCTCTGTTGGTAAAAGAGTTCTTCCGGGGGCGTCGCCGGCATGATCCTGGGACGGGTCAACGTGTCAATGCGTAGGTCAACCATGTGCTAAGAACCGTGTTTCCTAGACGCCAGGGTGCGCACATAACACTCTGAAACGTTTTCTGCAATATGTGTCTGAAGTTGTTTCAACGCGTCCAAACTTGATAAGCATGATTCCGCTTTTTTGAAGTGTTGGTTACGTTAAAAAGCGACTTCGCAGCACGACATAGATAGTCAGAACCCCTGCGCGCAAACCGCCGTTGGAAGTCTAGAACAAACATGAACAAACGTCTTTTTGAGGGCGAAGTTTTGGCTTGAATTTGGCAATGTATGCTATGTGCTGTCTGAGGCACTCCTCAGTCAATGCCATCTGAAGGCCAGTGGCCTCCGAGAGTTTCTCGAGACACAACAAAATAGCAAAAATAGAAGATGTCAACAAGACCAAAGACCAAAATGTGGCCCTGTAGCACCAATATCCCATCATCACTCGACTGGAAAGCCCAAACTTTAGATGTCAGATGCGCCTTCTGAAAGGCTTCCTTCACAGCTAAAGGATGGCCATGCGCCACGTAACTCGTGTTGGAAGCCACCACGGGGAAGCCATCCAGAAACAAAACACCTGGCCAGCGAACAAGACCAGCATGGACCAGCTGGATAGATCTGGATAGATCTGATTTTAGCCACGATTAGTGATGATTCATGGTAGCCACGGTTGGTGGTTTTTGGATGTTTTTTTGTGGTTTGAAGATTTTGAACGTGTTTCGATGGTTCAACCCATGCCCAAGGGATTGTAGTACCGCTCAATGGGGTTCAGTGTATTCAAATTAATACCATCCAAATGGATCCAAATGGGTATATGAAAACATGAACAAGGAAGCCAGAATGAACCTGATAAACCAGCAACCTGGTGCAACAGCAGCTCTCTGCCTACGTCTTGGGCTTTGTTTTTGCCTGCATTCTGGATCCTGAGGTGAAAAAAACCATCAATCCAATCCAGTCGCACCAGTGATACCAGAACGATCCACATCGGTTTGGACGTTTCGCATCGTGGCGCATCGTGGCGCATCGTGGCGCATCGTGGCGCCAAGGCTCAGGAGGTTGTCAAAAGCCAGCAGGAACCTGACCCATCGTTCTTTGCACTTTGTCGATGAAGCTGATGGATCCTTGGACCTGTGACGTGGCCAGGGGGAGAACACAGCGAGTTTCCATGAGTTCCCAGCCTGCAGCGGTCGATGTAGGCATCAGGGACATTCTTGATGGTGCTGGACACATCATCCCTGAAATGGGCCGTGATTGGGCCAGGATGTGCCAGAAATGTAACAGGACGAGGGGCGTGTAACAGGTGCGCGGATATGAAGGGCTGCCGCATTTGAATTTGGACCTGGGAGACAGCCGGAGGCAGGCGGAGGCAGCTGGGGCAGCCGGAGGCATTGCAGTCTATCTCTGTGTGAAGGCTCAGGTCTTCATGCAGGCCGGGTTTCTCTGTGGCTGGTTGCAGCAGAACCACGTCCGCTGCTTCCTTAACAATTTCAGACATCTTCGGATAGACACACAGCAGGGGCGATCCCACCCTAAATGGAAGTTTGCCGAAACCTTTTACAAAGTGTAAACAATCTTCAACGCCGGATGCTACTCCAAGTTGCAGTTCCAGCGGTTGTCGTGGCCATGGTTACCTTCAGATCACTGAGTTCGATTGAAATCGGCACACCTGCGAAAGTTCGGTGCAAACTCGCGACTCACCAAGGGGTTCTCACCATGCTGCCCTTTAGTCGTCCCTAAAAAAGAATTCAATGAGGTGAGGGCCATGGTTTCTTGCTGAACTTCTTGGTTCTTGCAACATTATGGTACGTGGCCAGAATGGACCTTCCTTTCGATATCGCTATGGATCAAAACACGGGCAGCCTGGTTTTTCAAACCATCGCAGGCAATCGTCATTCCGATGGTCCCAAAAGAAGTGACCCATCCTTATATCATCCATCGATGATACTGGTTGGTTACAAGCTATAAATCCTCTAGTACTCTCACTTTGTCGGGGCAAAATCGTGTTTAAAATCCAACCCATTGACAGAATGATTCACACATTGTAGATGGTATGGGGCATTTGCTCAGTTTTGCTCATACTTCCAAGATGGTAAAATATGGTAAAATATGATACACCATTCCACTTTAATCCTTTGGAGCATATTTGTACACAGATAAGTAATCTACATACTCACTTTGAACCAACTCAAGGCGCCTGCGGTCGGACGTCCTGTGAACAGATACTACACTGATCATAGCCATAAGGCTGAGATAGATAGACCTCTGTGAAATTCACTCCGGTCACACTCCTGTGCTGCCTTACGACAAAAGCTATCCACAGTCGAAGCATCTCTTGTATTTTACACAGGGCAAATCCCTGCCTGCCCGTTGGAGATGCTTACAAAATGAAAGGTGATACTTCGCACCTCCACTCGTCACGCAGATCTCCTTCGGGTAGCGAGAATCGCAGATCCTCTGCTGCTGCTCCTCATAGACTCGCTGCATTCGAGCGATCACCTCTTTCTTGTCCTTCAGGGCTGCTGCCGTCTCCTGATTCTCCTTCTTCAGCAGTTCATTCTCGGCCATCGTCAGGTCGAGCTGCTCCTTCATGGCTCGCATGTCGATTCGGTGAAGTCCAAGTGGTCCGACATGTTCATCTCCACGCAGTGAACTCGGTGCTGAACCACCATCACCTGAATCTTCTTCTCTTCGAGCCACTTTGATGCCCATGTTTCTGGGCTGTTCTTTCAGGTCGGCAATCCGGGCGTCCTTCTCCTTGTTGGCGGTTGTCATTTGGACAACTCGTGTTGCATTATAGTTCTTCTGCTCCAGGGCGTTGGTGATCTCCTGGTTGCGCTTGTCGATGGTGCCGCGCTTCCTTTCCATCTCATCCTCCAAGTCTTGGATCTTGTCCTCTGCGGTGGCAAGGTCGTAGTTGGCCTTTTCACAGTTCTCCTTGTAAATGCCGTTGTTGTTTGTCAGGACATTCTGATAGTCCAAAAGTCTCTCCTTCTCTGCCTCCAGGTCTTCGATCTTCCTTCGTAGATCGCTGATGTCTTTCTCAACACTCTCGTCGACCTCGATGGCGTCGTCCATCTCCACCTTGAGCTTCATGTCCATCATCTTGAAGACATAGTGCGCGATGTAGAGCCCGATCTTGCGCACGTAGTGCTGTTGGAACACATACTTCTCGGTCAGGATGGCTGCAATCACCACGGCATAGGTCAAGAAGTAGTACATCACGATGCCGATGTAGTTGGAGCTCGGCTGAGACTCAGGTTCACGGTTAGTGGCCTGTGCATTGGCCATAGATGCCATCCTGCTCGATGTATAAACGCCCATCAGGCCGAAGAGCACCGTTGCGGGTGAGGCTTTGACAGCCTGAGGATTCTCCTTCACATAGTCCAGCAGCTTCTTATCGTCCATCATCAAGGTCTGCTCGTCGTAGTCCTGCAATGGCGGCAGAATGCGACTGATCACCGGGTGATTGGCTACCCATGGCTACCCCATATATGGTTACCATCCCCGTAGTGAGAAACTGCAGCAACTCTTGACTTTGCATTGGTTTTGTCAATGCATCAGCTGTCATCGATTCGGTTGGAATCAAAGTTGTCTGGCGTATGCGGCCAGTGATGCGACCTTCGCGAATGCCCAGCACATACAACCTCTGGGCTTTATCTTGGGGTAAAACCTTCTGCCCAGTGCAAAGCTCGAAAAAATCTCTACGATCCATGTAGAAGTCTGAGGGCAAAGCTGGGTTTCCATTCTCTTGGATGTCCACCAATTCCTTCAGCGTCGGCTTGAGGGAAATGTGCATCATCTCTGAGAGTCGCACCATCACCAAAGTTGTGGATTCTGTTCCATTCACCATAGACAAAGTTTCAGCGTGGCTGGTGCTGTATGAAATGCGTTTTGCCCTTCCACCATGTGCATGCAAAACATGCATGACACCTCCATGCATCTTCACAGATTCATCATCATGGATCACCTCGTGCTCCATCGTTTGATCTCGCCAGTGGTCATCTGCAAGCAAAACCAAAATGCCTTCTTGGGCGTAATGACGACCATTGTTTGCAGAACTGGCATCATGTATGCAAACCAAACGTTGATGAGGTGTCTGAAATCGCCTGTAGTGCAAGGTGGCTTCTCGGCAATCTTTTGCTTTCACCAGCACTTCGTTGGCCATCTTCAGCTCCTTCACAGTCGCTGTAGTCACCTTTGACTGCAACAAAGAAACGTCGGCCACCAGGTCCAAACGAGTTGCGGTGACCTACAATAGGGCACCCAAAGCAGATCTGAAGTCTATGACCTCGGACTGTTCCAAACGTGAATCATCAGGTCTTGAAGGAATAGGAGCTGGCTTCATCTTGGCCACAAAGTCCTCTTGATCAATGGCGTAACCGTCTCTGGTTCGACGATAAGTGCATCCACAATGGCTAAATGGCAGGCTCTGTCTGGAAAACTTCTTGAACTTCTGGACGAACTTGTCATAGTGGTTGTTCAGCCATTTGGGAGATGCTGTGAGGGCCAGATCGTCAACGTGAGTGGTTAGCATCGCCTCCACGTTGTCAAGGCTCATGATTGTTGAGGGCCGCTTCAAAGAAACCAGTTCTCATCCAATTTGCTCCTCGCTGCACCCAAGTCCAAGATGTACTCGTGCAAGCATAGCTGCCAAGCCAGTGGAGCATCGTTGACCCCGTAGATGGGTTTCAAACATAGAAGACCATATTGATGAAGAAATTGTTGAGGAACCTTGAGGAGGTCTGAATACTTCTGCAAATGTCTCCATACGTTGAGAGGGGGAAACACCACCACCTGTCTTGTCGGTGCATCCAAACCAAGCTTCTTCAGGGACTCCTGGATTCGCTTGAAGTCAAATCCTTTCAAGAAAGCACCGGCAATGTCCCAGCTCTCCACGTCCTTGCCATCGTCTCGCGCCGCTTGCGACACCAACAGTCGTTGTGACAATCTGGTCGCAGTAGTGCTTCGGGTCGTCAGCTGTTGCTTCTGCGCATCGAAGCATCCCCGGGCACAAAGTCGAGACTTGACCTTGATGGAGCCGTCTGGGTATCGTTTGTGTTTCCGTACCCATTTGCAGTCGATCACCACCATCTCGTCGGTCAGCTGCAGTGAATGAATTGGCTTAAAAGCCTTTTCCTCCACGAACTGCTTGACTTCGTTGGAGTCTGCCAGATCGATCTATGGCCACATCTCTGCAGAAATTTGGTGATCTTCAAAGGTACTTGTCTCTTGGTCCACCTTGTAGATCTTGGCCGTCCGGAGACATGCAATGGCTTCGCTGTTGCACTTGTAGTCGATGGTGAAGAGCATCGTCTTGTTGTTCTTGCGGTCAGTGTCATACTTCTGCAGGAGGAAGTTCCTTGCAGCTGCGGTCAAAAGAGAGTGACCCAAACGCCAATCTTCACTGAAGCCAAGTTGTACTCGAAGTTGAGGAGTTGTGGCGTTGTACCAATGCCGCATGAACTCGATCTCGCTCTTGATGTAGGCAATCTTCTGCTTCTTCTTCTCAGGAGAAAGAATCACAGTGCGTGATTCTGGGCCTTCTCGTTTTCTGCTCTGTGGATCTTCTTCCATTGGAGTTGGGCTGGATATTTCAGGATCTTCAGGCTTGTCCTCGATGTTCTCCTTCTTTGGATGGACATTTGGATGGATGGCTTCTTTTCTGACCATGATGTAGTAGAAGAAGTAGAGGGCACAGATGTCCTCCTTGTTGTGGTTGGAGATTCGTTTCATCCGCAAATGGTTGTCGGTCTTGTGCTCCTGAATGGAATAGCTTGTTCCACCATGAATTCATGTGATCAAAGCGCCAATGGTTCCAGCTGGAGGTTTCATGGATCGAAGAGCTCGTCCAAATAGAACACCATGTAGAGTGCGACTTGTGAGGCCCTTGGAAACTGTCTCTGCTTTGGCAATGATGTTGATGGCCTCGTCGTTGTTCTTTGGCAGCCGCACCCAAGACTCATTCCGTTTGCGGATCCAGCCATAGAGGTACACCTTGTACTCGGACATGTTCTCCACGTACTTCATGAGCTTCCAAAATGCATCATCCATTTGAGGGGTCTGGACCTCCATGTGGTAGATGCCGCGGAAAGCTCGGATGTGTCGCAAAGAGACCAGATAATAGGGCCTTCCTTGATACTGTATGATGGCAACTCCTTCATCAGCATCAAGGCGTAGTAAAAAGAGCTGGTCCCCTCCATCCTTGGTCGTTCTTGACCTCCCTGTAGAATTCAACTTCGGGGGTTCCAGCCACAAGCTCGCCAACATCCAATTGCTGAGGCCTCGTTCTTGAAGCTCGTGCCATTCTGTCTTCAATGACAGCTTGTTGTGCTTGTGCAAGGGATGTCTGTCTGATTCGAAGAGCCCGTTCGAAGACTGTCAGATCTGTCTCAAGAGCTCCGTCGGTGTTCATCACGTGCTCGGAGTCAGGGTTGTAAAACTCCCGAGGCATGGTGCCGTAGACGGCCATGGATGGATCACACCACCATAGGACAAAGTCAGGTTCTGGGCCATGGCTGCTTCTTGTTCAAGCTCAAGTTCAGTTGGTCGTAGACCTTGTTGTTGAAGTTCTGCACGGAGCTTGAACATCGTGAGCTTGGTCAACTGGACATGCCTCTACACGATGCCTGTGCCAGTGTGCTGCTCTGAGCCAGGGCCAGAGGTAGTACCGCGAGGGCAACGGTTGATTCCCAAGCGTTCAAATTCTGCACCAGAGTCATGGCTCATCAATGCCACTTGCTGATCAAGCACCAAACGTTCAGGAGGCCCAAAGTGGTAAATCCAGAGTCCTGCAGGATGGCCTTCATGAGATGCTCGGGCTCCTGTCCATCGATGGTGCCACACTTCTTGAAACGTGTTGCTTCGTCGATCAGCAGCATGAACCAGGTGGACTCCCAGTAGAACAAATCCATCTGGACCGTCTCATTGAACACATGGGCACCTCGTGCTCGTAGTTGAGGACGATTTGGAAGTCTGATGTGCTTCCTGCAAATTGCACAGCACTTCACGGCCTCCTTCGCAAGGGAGATGACTTCGCCAGACATGCCAGCTCTTCGAAGAAGATTGGTGAAGTCCCAGCAGCAATTCTTTTGGCTCTTTCGTTTTCCCCTTGTTCCATTAATGCTGGAAGTCGTTGTAAAACTCGTCGCAGATTGTAGTTTGGTCGAGTCGGAGCCAAAGCTGCATGAGGTTGGACTTCAAATTCTTCTTCTCCTGGTTGTTGATCTGGTTCAGCTGACTCATAAGCTGGCTGCATCAATGCTTCGTCATCTCTTCCATCAGGTAGAGCTCGAACTGAAGGTTGTGCAAGAGGCTTGTCCTCCTTCTTCTTCTTGAAACTGGGCTGTGATGGAATCGATCTGGCTCTTGTCATAGGAGTTGATGGAGCTGGCACACCTTGAAACTCTGTGCCAAAAATGGTGACTATCCAGTCATCTTCATCGATCGCTCCATAGATCTGATTGTGACTGCATTCTCGTAGATCTTCTATACTGGATGTATGTGCCACTCCTTGACATGTCCTCGAATTTGTAGTCGAAGATGAGATGATTCCACGGCCAGAACAGGTTGTGCGTCACGAAGCTTGGAAGGACGTAGTTCCACTCGTACTCCACGGACCATTAGGTGTCCACCAAAGATCTCCTTGAAGATTGCTAGATGTGTGGAATGATCAATCCAGTGGTCGTACTCGATCTTGTTCTTGATGGCTTCTCTGACGTACTCCAAGGTCATGTCAACTGCTTCAATCAGCAGTCTCTTGAGGTAATGCTGTTGGGTCTGGTCAAGTACAGGAAAAGAGTGGTCGTGGATCTTGATGGATTCATAGTTTTCTCTGTCAGCTCGTTCTTTCCAATTGGCAAGTGGATCAACAGGTGTTTGCGACTTGCCTTTTCCTTCTGGACCGGTGCCAGCTGCCCAACGTCCATGTCGACATTCTTTGGGAACCATAGTGTGTGGAATGTCTGAGGGACAAAAGCGGCCAAGCTGACATCGGATGCATTCGTAGAAGTGTTGAACAGCAAAATGCCGAACATGTTCAGGCCATAGGCCAAGCTGGAGCAAGTTGTTGTTGTTGTGGAGGAGGTCAATCACTTCCAGCTTCATCTTCTGACACATGCTGCGAGGATAGGCTGCGGCCTTTGAGGTCATAGTCAATCCGCTGGAGTCAGTGCCACGAAGGTGAGCATGAAATTTTCCTTTGTGTCCAGAGCAGCGTAGAGCAGTGCGCTTCCATTTGATGTTTGAAGAGAATCCAGTGGCCTTCTGAACAGGGGCTCCATGTTCATCTTGAGCTCCAAGCATGCATTGATCCGGACGTTACCGTTTGCGATGTCCTGGAAGAGCTTGAAGTCGAAGTGGATTCTCAGGTAGATCTTCTTGGAAGAGTGCGCTGCCCAATGGCTGTTCCATGTTGTAGCCACGGGAATGCTTGCATTGTCGCGCACATGTCTCCTGGGTGAACTACAGCGATGACCGAGCAGCCAAACGTTCTTGTAGTCGAAGTTCAGGATTCAGGATCTTTTGATGACGAAGAGACACTCCATGGCACAGTCCGGTGCGATGTGCACCACTCCTGGTTGCAATTCAGCTTGGGCCTTGCGTAGCATGGCTTGATGGCTTTCATTCGCCAAATCCCAGCCATAGCGGAAGTCAACTGGGAAGCCCACAATGAGTCCAGCCATGAACATCACCAACCTAATTCGGCCAGTGCCGGAAAAGAGCTCCCAGAAGTGCCATCGAAGTCCTTTTCCTCTTGTGCGGTTGAACCACTTGTTGAAGTTCTTCGGAGTGAGTGGAGCCATACCCGTCTCCGTCTAGCACTCCTCAGGAAGGGCCTTGTACCGCTTTGTCAGCTTCGGCACATCAACGCCTTCAGGCAGTTGGTCCTCCTGGTACTTCGGGAAGTGCTCGTCATCTCCAGTTGTTGATGCCAAAATGGCAGGGGTTTCGTTGGTCATCTCTGCTTTGATGTCGTCGTAGTGCACGTTGGACTCCTTCGGAGTCAAAGAAGACTGATCAGCCAAAATGGCGTATTCTGTGAAACTGCTTGCTTCGGCTCGTCCAGCTTGAACAGCACTGTCTTGGTTCGGACAGTTGGAGCCGATTCCGATTCAGGTAGTTGTGGATCTTGCTGCGATAGTACTGAATCAGGTTGAGATTGAATTGCATCATGTTGGTGTTGAGGTTGTTGGGAGTGTGATGGCAAGGAATCAGGTTGTTGTTGTGCTGTAGATGTTGTGTCACGAGGTTGAAGTGGATGAGGTTGAGGTTGCACTACGGTTCGTGTGGATGATGCTTGTATGTTGATGCTGATCTTGCTGACTGGCTTCTGATTTGTTGCCATGAATGATGTCTTCGTTTTGATCACCCCGGTCACCTCCTGGCTGCAAAACGGTGACTGGCTTGTTGTAGTTGAGGAAGCAATGACGGACTCGATCATGGATGTCATTCCAATGTCTGGCACTCTCCTCAGCGACCTTCTGCGTGAACAGCATGACTTCCTTCTTGGTCTCCTTGGCCACGCGTGCTGTCTGCTCGTGGTCGGTCGGCAGGATGTAGTGCCCTGAGTCTGTCAAGAGCAAGCGGAAGATGCGGTAGTGCTTCTCCTCGCTGTCCTTCTCTCTTCCACCAACCATCATCAATCCATCTCCATTTGCAAACCAGTTGGCAAAGATACTGGCATCAAGGCGACATAATGTTGGGTTGCCAAACAATGCCGGGCAAGTAGAGCCAGAGCCACCAATGACATCGGCTGTGTACATGATGGAGTAGCCGCCAGCTTGTAGAGGGATGGAGATTTCTCCCAAAGTCTGGTGGCTTCGCCGCTGATGCCACTCACAGGGGTTGTCTTGCTGTAGTTTATGGAGACCTCATGTTGTTTGCCAAAGGGCGTAATGCAGTGGTCCATCAGCTGCTTCAGGGTGTCAGAACCTATGAGGCCAGATGCAGCTCCTGGGTCGATGAGAAGACCATGACGTTGTTCTCCACGGACATTGAAGTAGCTCTCCAACACATCTATCTGATTACCAGCATGGAAAACTGCAAAGTTGAAGGCTGTTCCGTGGCGTCGCGCTCCAAGGGTCCAAGAGGTTGTGCATGACCATCCGAAGGTTCTGCTGCAGCTTTTCTGGTTGTCGATCTTGCCCATTTGAAGTCTTCCTCTTCTGAAGAGGTGTGCATCACGAAGGTCTCAGCATGGTTGTTGTAGTTGGCGGTGACTGTGTTGAAGTGCCTCGTAGATGAGGTCGATGTAGTGGAGTCTGGGATGCCTTCGGACAAGTCGATCTTGGGTCTTGTAGACGATGAAGACGAGTACCAGTAGCGCTTGCCCTTGCCACTGGATCCATATTTTCCTCCATACTTTCCACCATACTTGCCTCCACCGTACTTCCCATAGCCCTTCGACTTTCCAAAGCCTTTGTAGGGTCTGTAGCCACCATAGCCCTTGCCCTTGCTTTTGCGTCCAAAAGCATAGCCTTTTGTCTTTCCTTTTCCATGTTCTTGTCGATTTGATGGCAAGGGACAGTCGCGGGCCAGGTGCCAACGTGAGCCACAGTTGAAGCATCCTTCTCCACCTTTGTTTGCCCTTGGCTCTTCCACCTTTGTAGTAGTCCTCTTGGATCTGCGTCTCATCCTTGTTCTCGGCATCCACAGTCTCGTTGGCTCCAGAAGGTTTCTATTCTTCGTGGGACTCTTCTCGCCAGCCAGCATCACCATCCCAGTAGTAGCTGCCGGTGTCATTGTCATAGTCGTAGTCCCACCAATCATCTTCTTCTGGATATCCTTCATAGCCATACCACCATAGATCATCCTCATTCCAGTCCTCCTCATAGGGCCCCTCATCCATGTAGTCGGCATAGAAGATGTCATGGTCGTTTTCTGTTTGGGCTGAGTCTCAAAGCCAGGCCTTTTGCATCGTCGAATCTGCTGTAGTCTCCGTTGACCTGCAACTTGATGTCGTCGATGGTCTTTGCTGGTAGTCCGCTGTGCTTGAACCAAAGGTAGAACTTGGCGACGTTGTTCAACTGAGTCCTGATCTGTCCTGCGCCTCGTCATACCTTGTCTCGAACTCCACAGCGTACTCAGCCAGGCTCAGCCAGTGACATCTTTTGGCCTTGCCTGGAGAGGCCAAAGAACTTGTCCAACGCTGCTGTTGCAAGATCTTGGTCACGTTGTCCGAAAGCTTGTCGGAGCGCGTGCATGAGGTACTGCACTCCGCTGGCTATGTGGTTCTGGATGATTGCACCAGTGTTGGGGTCCACCACCTCGTCGACAGCCAGTCGGGACAAAGTGTCAGGGCCAATGTCCAGCTGTCCATCAGGCATCGGGATCCTCAAAGACATTGCCACCTTCGCCGCCCGACCATGTAGTCTGCCGGCTATAAGTGGTCCGTCCGACAACTTCATCTTCAGCTGTCGTTGTCTTGTACCAGAGCTGCAGTTTCTCTAGGTACAATCTTAAGGGGGAACTAGGATCCCCAGGGGCCCAACCCGGTTGCGTATCCCTCCTGAACTCCTGAAGTGGCAAAGTCCCCGTCGATGTCGGTGGATTCATCGTGTAGAGCTCGTTCACCACTGCCACCAGTGCTCGTGGAGCAAATGCCGTAGGTCTCTGCAAGGAGGGGCTTGAAGAGCTCGTACGCCACTTCCACCAATGCAAGCAAGTGCCAAAGACCTCGACGGTGATCGGCCAGTAGATGGCGTTCGCCACGTCAGGAAGCCGTAGGCCTTCCGCAGAATGAAGATCAACGGAGAAGAGCTCGAAGGTCAGGTCCAGGAGCCTGCTAGTAGAGCTCTTCAAAGATGTAGCCCTGGATCGTGCCACAAGGAGCAACCTGCCGCAGAGGCTGCCAAAGATGGTGACAAGAACTTGGAGCAACCGCTGGAAATAGTGGCCACCCTCAGGTGGCAGCCTGTCACCACAGGCGGCAGCCGAAGGAGCGAAGCGACGCAAAAGGGCGAACGCTAATGGCAGGGAGCCCGGGACGACCGGGCTCCGCTGCCAAACTCACTTTGAACCAGCTCAAGGCGCCTGCGGTCGGACGTCCTGTGAACAAATACTACACTGATCATAGCCATAAAGCTGAGATAGACCTCTGTGAAATTCACTTACATATTATATTAAATCCTATTTCATACTGATGTTTATTCCGTTGATCTCGTTTTGAATGATGGGCCAGATCTAGCCAGTCATATTTACCGCCTGGGAATCCTGGAACTGAAGCGGAGGAAATGATCGAGGCGGCCAAGCTGGTGCCGAAGCAGAGCATCACAATCTGGGGCTCGGAGCTGATTTAGGGATACCCAAGGGGTTGTGTCTCCAGCATTGCATGCAATAAAAGGCGTGTAATGTGGAGTAATGTAATCTAATCTGATGTAAAGCAACGCAATGGTTCGTATGTATGCAATGTAAGTAACGTGATGTAATGGAAGGGAAAGTCGCGTCACGTCATGTCACGTCATGGATGTACTGAAGGTATGTATGCCTGTGCATCATGAGTCGGTGCGTACATGTGTCCCCTTCTGTCTGTATCCTTTATGTAATGTACATGTAAATACTTGTGTGTGTGACATATACACGCATCCATTCTTCTTGTCTTTTCTTTTACATCACCCTGAGATTCTGACACGGTCTTGTCAGAGCTGAATCTGGCAAGTTTCTGCAAAGTTAATGAGAAGTTACTGTATGGGCTGAGATAACCTGCGAGGCACAGGAGCAATACATCCCATGAGAAAGGTCTTCTTGTCTCTCATGGCTGTGAATGCCCGTCGCTCCAACAGAGCTCGAATTTGCTGGCCGATAGTGCCACCTCGAGTGAAACTATCGCAACATTGCAACAGCATTCGGCATCACAATATCTTCATGACTCCCCTCGAAATCTGAGGATCAAACACCCAACATAGAAATTGAGCACACAGCAGTATTGGTATCGTGCTATCGGTGCTGGACGGTCCCCATCCCACCTGCGTTGGGCATGACGAAGGTCGGTCCAGAAGCTGGTGCTTCTACTTCCTGCATGGCCTGTTGGAAGGAGGTTTCCTCAGTCGCAGTTGGCCCAGGGATGTTTCGCCGATTTCAGGCAGTCTCGGCCGGAAACGGAAAGTTCCACGGAAAGCCATGAATTTTCCTCAAATCGTGCCAGAAATGCTGTACCGAATCCAAGAGTCTGTTTCCTCCTGCTCCTTCTTGTTGCCGTGGTCGCCACTGGCAACTTTCAAAAAGACCTGGACAATGGTTTCCAAAGGAATCACCGAAAAAGAAAAAACATTTGAACTCTGCCCCTCTCGGAAAAAAAGAAACAGTCAAGGTTGGATAATGGTTTGGGGCACCTTGACATCTCAAATCCATGTCTACTATATAAAAATTCCCCGTCATGGCCAAAAAAACAAAGCAGATTGTATTAAACTACCCGTCCGCTTAGTTTCGACCTGATACATATCCTACTAAACCATATTAAGCCCCATTTTTTGGTGGTTAGTCATGATAAGTCCCCATGCTTGATGAGCAAACATGTTCCGTCCCCCGTCCCATCGATGAGGTGGCCTCCTCCAAATTGGAGACCGATACCCCGAAAGTGGCCACTGACAAGTCTGCCTACACCCGCGACATTTGGAGAGTCGGTCTGGGCACCCAAAAGGACCTCACCCAAAAACTCACCCAACATGTATGATATGCATATAATTATGCATATCTATCTGTATAATTATTTAACTATGCATATGTATATATATATGTATATATATGTGTGTGTCTGCTGATATGTATACCATTTGCATACATACATACCATACCATATCGAATCATACCGTTCCATACCATACCACACAATACCATACCGCACCATACCATACCATAACACTACACTACACTACACTGCACTGCGCTGCACTACACTACACTACATTACATGCATACGCATATGTGTATATATATATATATCTGTGTGTGTGCATTGTCTGTCTGTCTGTCTCCTATTTTGATGAAAATAATGAAAGTTGCAATCTAACTACCAGTAGTACCTGCGCGAGGCGGGGCGGAAGTTGCCTTAAGGATAAAAGAATTTTCTCATCTATAGAACTTGCATGCGCCGTGCGCCAGCCAAGCCCGTGCGTGCGTGCACTCTGCGAAAGTGGTGTCTTGTTTCACATGTCACATTTGAAGCTCCACTTCGCACTTCACACTTCTCACTGCAGTCTTCACACTTCACACTACACACTTCACACACACTTCACACTGCACTCTTCACACTCCACACTTCACTTCACACTGCACTCTTAAGACTCCACACTTCACACTCCACACTTCACACTGCTTCTTCACACTCCACACTTCATAATTCACACTTCACACTTCACAGTCCACACTTCACACTTCTCATTGCTTTCTTCACACTCCACACTTCACACTTCACACTCCACACTTCACATTGCACTCTTCACGCCCCACACTTCACACTGCACTCTTCACACTCCACACTTCATCTCATCTGAGCTCTTCTCACCTTATCCCAGCTCATCTCTTCTCATGTCATCTCTTCTCATATGTCATCTAAGCTTTCATGAATCACTTCCCAATACTACTACTAAGGAACTTGCATGCGCCGTGCGCCAGCCAGGCCCGTGCGTGCGTGCTTTGTACGAAGCTGTTGCAGTGTTGTTGTCCAAGAACATGACCTGCGCGCGACCCCGGTGCAATGCAACGTCTAGCAAACACATTCCTCACACTTCACATTGCATTCTTCACACCCCACACTCCACACTTCACACTTGCACTTCATTTCAACTCATCTCATCTGAGCTCTTCTCATCTCATTTCATGTCTTCCCATATGTCAGCTAAGTTCTTCTTGGCTATTTTCATATCACCTGAGCGCAGCTCAACCTTTTTCATCTCACCGAAGCTAGTCTCAACTCATCTCGAACCTTCTGCACGTCAGAAAGCTTAAGACAAAGATGCATTTACACAGAAGAATCTGTACAAAATACTTTGTCCTACAAAGCTTGCACAAAGCACGTCCCAGTACTACTTTGTACCACATAGCTTGCACAAAGCACTTCCCAGTACTACTTTGTACTACAAAGCTTGCACAAACCACTTCCCAGTACTACTTTGTACTACAAAGCTTGCATAAAGCACTTCCCAGTACTACTTCCCAGTACTACCAAGCTTGCACAAAGCACTTCCCAGTACTACTTTGTACTACAAAGCTTGCACAAAGCACTTCCCAGTACTACTTTCTACTACAAAGCTTGCACAAAGCACGTTCCAGTACTACCTTGTACTACAAAGCTTGCACAAAGTACTTCCCAGTACTACTTTTTACTACAAAGCTTGCACAAAGTCGTTCCCAGTACTACTTTGTACTACAAAGCTTGCACAAAGCACTTCCCAGCACAAGCTTGCCCGAAGTCGTTCCCAGTACTACATTGTACTACCAAGTTTGCACAAAGCAGTTCCCAGTACTACTTTGTACTACAAAGATTGCACAAAGCACTTCCCAGTATATACTACTTTGTACTACAAAGTTTGCACAAACTACTTCCCAGTACTACTTTGTACTACAAAGCTTGCACAAAGCACTTCCCAGTACTACTTTGTACTACAAAGCTTGCACAAACCACTTCCCAGTACTACTTTGTACTACAAAGCTTGCACAAAGTCGTTCCCGGTACTACTTTGTACTACAAAGCTTGCACAAAGCACTTCCCAGTACTACTTTGTACTACAAAGCTTGCACAAAGCACTTCCCAGTACTACTTTGCACTACCAAGCTTGCACAAAGCACGTTCCAGCACTACTTTGTACTGCAAAGCTTGCACAAAGCACTTCCCAGTACTACTTTGTACTACCAAGTTTGCAAAAAGCACTTCCCAGTACTACTTTGTACTACGACGCGTGCGCAAAGCACTTCCCAGTACTACTTTGTACTACAAAGATTGCACAAAGTACGTCCCAGTACTACTTTGTGAAACAAAGTTGGCACAAAGCGTTTACACACAGCAAGCTTTTACACACAAAATCTTTTACACACAGCAAGCTTTCACACACAGCAAGCGTTTACACACAGAACACTTACACACAGTGCTTTTACACATGGCAAGCGTTTACACACACAGCAAGCTTTTTAAACAAAGAAGCTTTTTAAACACAGAAGCTTTTACGCACAACAAGCTTTTACACAGAGAAGCTTTTACACACAGCAAGCTTTTACACACAGCAAGCTTTTACACACAAAATCTTTTACACACAGCAAGCTTTCACACACAGCAAGGGTTTACACGCAGAACACTTACACACAGTGCTTTTACACATGGCAAGCGTTTACACACAGAAACTTTACACAGAGACGCTTTTACACACAGCAAGCTTTTACACACAGCAAGCTTTTACACACAAAATCTTTTACACACAGCAAGCTTTCACACACAGCAAGGGTTTACACGCAGAACACTTACACACAGTGCTTTTACACATGGCAAGCGTTTACACACAGAAACTTTACACAGAGACGCTTTTACACACAGAGAAGCTTTTACACACAGGAATTGCAGCTCCAAAACCGGATCTCGGCGCCAAAGCGAAAAAAAGGCGATTTTGAAACACTTTTTAAAAGGACTTTTTAAATGAAAATTACTAGCGCCAAAATTGCGAAAATCTGCTGACAAATCACTTTCGCAGCCTTGATGCAGCCACTCCAATACGATTAACGAGATCCAGCTGCACAAGACAATAGTATTACGCATGCAGCCGCGGCAGCAAGCAACCTTGACGCAGCCATTACAATGCGTTTCGCAGCATAGTGTTGCAAACCTGCACATCTCAACGCACATGGCAACACCAGATGACAACAATCATGCAGCCATTCCAATGCGATCTGCAACCACAGGTTCAAGAAACGCAAAGAACTACGCACACAGGAACAAACACAACCGCCGCACACACGAGGTACCTTTCATCGCCGGCTGCAACCACTTTACACAGAAAAATACAAGGTTTCGTGCTCCGGCTTCCTCCCCAACACAAGCCCCATGCAACATTCATGCAGCCATTACAATGCGTTTCGCAGCATAGTGTTGCAAACCTGCACATCTCTACGCACAGTGTTGCAAACCCGCACATCTCTACGCACGTGGCAACATCAGATGACAACAACGAACCAGCCATTCCACTGCGATCTGCAACCACAGATTCAAGACACGCATAGAACTACGCACACAGGAACAACCACTCGTTGCAGAACACAGAGGAGGAAGCCACCGCGTCCGGAACGACCCCAGCCGCAACCGCCGCACACACGAGGTACCTTTCATCGCCGACTGCAACCACTTTACAAGGCAAAATACAAGGTTTCGTGCTCCGGCTTCCTCCGCAACACAAGCCCCATGCAACATTCATGCAGCCATTACATTGCGTTTCGCTGCATAGTGTTGCAAACCTGCACATATCTACGCACGTGGCAACATCAGATGACAACAATCAACCAGCCATTCCACTGAGATCTGCAGCCATTGGTTTCAAGACACGCATAGAACTACGCACACAGGAACAAACACTCGTTGCAGAACACAGAGGAGGAACCCATCGCGTCCGGAACGACCCCAGCCGCAACCGCCGCACACACGAGGTACCTTTCATCGCCGGCTGCGACCACTTTACACAGAAAAATACAAGGTTTCGTGCTCCGGCTTCCTCCCCAACACAAGCCCCATGCAACATTCATGCAGCCATTACAATGCGTTTCGCAGCATAGTGTTGCAAACCTGCACATCTCTACGCACGTGACAACATCAGATGACAACAACCAACCAGCCATTCCACTGAGATCTGCAGCCATTGGTTTCAAGACACGCATAGAACTACGCACACAGGAACAACCACTCGTTGCAGAACACAGAGGAGAAACCCATCGCGTCCGGAACCACCCCAGCCGCAACCGCCGCACACACGAGGTACCTTTCATCGCCGGCTGCAACCACTTTACACGGAAAAATGCAATGTTTCGTGCTCCAGCTTCCTCCGCAAACCCTACGTCACCTCTGATGAAAAGTCTCACACCAAAGTCTCACACCAAAGTCTCGCACCAAAGTCTGACACCACCCTGCATTTTTTGTATTCTTATGTCATGTAAAGTCTCACACCAAAGTCTCACACCACCCTTCATTGAGTGTATTGTTACAGGTAAAAGTCATCCGTAACTCGGAAGATTGCTTCCCAACTTCCTTTGATTAGTCTATGTTAATTATGTTAATTAATGTTTTCTCCACATGTTTTTTGTTCCGTGTTGAGTCCTGCCTTTTGCTTTGCTAGACCAGCCAACATGGAAGACAATTCGCTTTCCAACTCCATTGGGACATTCACCAAGATCTCTTTGCCAACACCTGGCGCTGGTTGTCGTTCGTCGGGTTTTAACCCATGAATATAAGTACGAATAGATAAAAATAGATAAAAATAGATAAGAATAGATAAAAATAGATAAAAATAGATAAAATATCTGACATAAATCCTGGAAGACGATCCAAACAAACTAAAATCAAGCCAACCAGAGTCAAAACGTAAGCTACTGACACGCCTAGTTATAAACCAAATCTCAGGACAGATTAATAGACCCCCACAATAAAACAAAACAAAGATTCCTAATTTTGCGGACATGTCTAAAAACCCAAAGAAACGCCAATTCTAATTCAGTTTCAAAATAGTGTAGATTCCAATTCAAATTTAAGTGGAGGTGCTTAGAGCCAAGTCTCATTTAATTTCAACTCCAAACATTTAAAGTCAGTTTAAATCCACTTTCAAGTTAAATTCAATTCAAATTCAAGCAAGTCAGTTCAAATTAGAATCCGTTCGAATTGAATTCACAATCAAATTCAACTCAAATCAACTCTAAGCCAAGTTGAGGTCAACTTAGAATCAACTTAGATTTAAAAACAGTATCTAAGTATCTACGTCTAAAAATCCAAAATCTTCTCAAAATTGAAGCTCAAAAACATATTCTCAATTAGCAAGAAAGCTTTACCTGACTCCATGTCCGGGGTCTCAAGAAGTATGTTTAGGCTTCAACTTGGCTTGAGGCCCCAGAATGCTTAGCGGGGATGTTCATCAAATGTGGACATTAAATTTAGGTGCCTTCAAAATACGTCACCCCGCCAAGACTTCATTTGAGAACCAAAGTGGGGCACCTTTTAAAGTGCATATAATTCGTCTGGTAGGTTAAAAGTGGAGTGGGGGGCATGATTGAAAGATATTGAAAGTAAGGGGGAAAAGACTCCACAGCAGATGTTCCTGAACCATTCCATCCGCTGCAGAAGCCACAGTTTCATCAGGTTCTAAGCCCCAGACCGCTGATCTCGGGCCGTTGGCCCATGACGGAGTGCACCAGCTTCTTCACCGGTTCATGGTCATCATCCCTTTCTTTCATGACCTGGCACACCAAGTGGATCCAAGCGGTGCCTAGGATCCATGGTCATGATGGTCAAATGCACCTGTGGTGTTGAGCCTCCATTCAATCAGAATCATCTTTCCAACGAGATTTATATACCAGCAGCTTCCAAGGACCCACGCTACGATTTTAGAAGCTATGTTATCTAAGGGTATGCCAGGGTATGCCGTAGCAGCATCCCTTAGCCAAACCAAAAAATCACAACAGGATACGGTGATAATTAACGATGTTGATAGCACCATTTTTGGGAGAGATGGTTGGAGGCGAGCTGGAGGGGTGCCATAGTGACACCCCTTACAGTAGCCTAAGGGGGTGCCGTAGTGACACCCTCCCCCCCCCCGCCGACACGCGAATGACACGTTCGCCATTTTTGGGGTGCCAAAAAAAAACAACTCAAAATCATCGCTTCGGTGCCCTAAAATAACAACAAAGATGAGATGTATATCCCAGATAGCCCAAAACAGAGCTTAGAAATTAAGGGGCGTCGTGGTGAAATATGCGATAAATCCCTGGGCATCTCAAAGGAAACCGGAACAACCACCTCAAAACCCATGACAACCACAACCCATTGCCGATGGCTATTCAACTTATCTAATACTTTGGTGGGTTTGTTTGGAAAATCTTCCCGCATCTATCATCCAACTCGTTCCGAGGCGAATGGCAATGGTCAGCACGTAGCCACATCCAAAGCGGCGTTTCAAGAAATCCCCAGTGCCGCAGGCTTGAACTGCACCTGGAAATCGTCTGTGTTGGCACAAGATGGGATGGGAATGTTTGCAGCAGGCCTGTAACTGCAGTATCTGTCGAAGGCTTCGTATGGTCGTCGAATCATGGGTAACATCGGTTTACTGCTTCAAAGCTACCAACCCGGTATCCAACCCGGTCATTTGTCCCTGTGCAAGTCACCCCACCTGCCCTCATGATGGCCACACGATCACCGAGAACACCCGCTTCATCCATGAAGTGAGTTGTGAGCAGCATCACTCGACCCTGACCTCAGGTGACAGAGTTCCGTCCTTGCTGAATCTGGTGAAATGAGCCAAGCCCCGCTGCAAGAATGGAACGAAAATATGGAATCTATGTTGAAAAAACATGAATCAACCGCGATGTTGAAATCGGCCAACAACCCCCCAGTTTTTCATCGTTTTTCCTTGCCCAGTAGCGCCGGAGCTTCAAGAAGTCCCACAGGCCGCGGCGACTGAAGGGGTCCATGCCACTAGTCGGTTCATCCAAAATGACCAACTTGGGATCTCCTGAGTCAAGAAGCATCAACTCATCATCAACTCATCAACATTGATCAAGTGCATCAACTGTTCGTTGATGCCAATGGCAATTTGGTAATTTGAGTCTGATCCCAAAAGCCTGAGTGAATTCCTGAAGTTGAGGGCCTCCCGCCTGAGAATGCCAGGCCCACCGAGAGCTTTCGCTTCATGCCCCCGGAGAGGGATGTCACTTTGTAGTTGGCGCCTCGCGTGAGGCATCGCTGGGACGGAAATGTCGCCCCGATATCTCAAAAGCATGAGATCAAACGTGGCTATTGGGCTGAAATGGAAAAATCATCCTAACCATGCCAATCATCCCAACATATCCCAATACAGTAATGTCCCAATCATATGGTACAAAAAGTCGAAAACTTCCACCGTGTAATGACGCGCAACTACCGCGACGAATCTCGAGCGCGTCCAAGTTGCGAGTCTCGAGTCCGATGTCCGCCACCAATTTGAAGACATCGGCCTCTTCGCCTGGGGATAGCCATGATAACACCTTGCCCAAAAAATGGTACAGTAATGTACGATGCATATTATATATATAATAACGATAATAATAATAATAATAATAAAAAGAAGAAGAAGAAGAATATGTTTTTGCTATTTTTTTAGTAGAAGCATTGGTATTAGTCTCAAGCATTATTATTGTTAATAATAGTAGTAGTACTACTACTACTACTATACTACTACTACTACTACTACTACTACTACTACTAGTACTACTAGTAGTAGTAGTAGTAGTAGTGGCAGCCTTTGTTAATAGCATCATTGCTATTTATAGATATATAAAAATATATAAAAATATCCCCCTGCAAATTTACCCCCCTGACCCAAGGCAACCATTTTGTAAGGGACCCAGGAGTTAACCTTACAAACATCCATGGTTAGGGGTTTACAAAATGGGTTGGGCACCAGGCTTGGTGTGATTCCCCAGCAAACACCGGTGAACCCCAAAAAAATCAAAAATCGGCTCCTTACAAAATGGTTGCCCCAAGTTAATTTCCAGGCCCCAAACCCAATCATCTTATAAGCTTGTCTCTTAAAAAATGGTTTGTTTGGAAACATGTCTTACTTGTACAAGTCCAACTTTCCCCAGGGAACCCCGCATTTTTTTCCCAGTCCCCAAGGTTTGGAAAAACAATCCCAGAAAGTTTGATATCACCTTTTCTGGTTGGTTGACTTAGTGGTGTCTTGCCGGTTCTTCACACATCAATGGTGGAACCCCGAAAAAAAATAGAGAAGAAACCCTGGTTCCTGGACATGGCCAAGATTTCAATACCCTTTTTTGCACTGCCTGAAATAAACCCAAAATTGCGTTATGAAATGATTGGCCCCGAGTTCATTTTGTAAAGAAAGTTGGCTCTTACAAAATGAATCGCCCAGCAAAAAACACTCTTTTGGCATGGTTGACCAGAAAAATGTCCTTACAAAATGCCTCCTTTTGTTAGAAAAATGCCCCTGGAATGGAACATGGGTCAAGCCATTTCATAGTGGAAATGTACACAGGGATATAAAAATATATAATATAACTATGCTGTTATCATTGATCAATTTCGACTGTAGAAACGACCAAGCTCATTTGGTGACCATTGTTGTTCCTGGGTTTCAGTTTTTGACGCATCTCCATCCCATTTCCCGTGGTATCTGGGATCTGGGATACCAGGCTCCGAGTTCGACCCGCCAGGGTCGAAAAGAGATCCAGGTGTTGGACCACCGTCATGGCTGGAAAGAGCACATCGTGCTGGGGACAAAAACCCATGGACTTTCGGACCTCTGCCAGATCTTTGGGAACCTTGAGGTCAAAGACCGCAATGCTTCCTTCGCCAGTCACGAAGTCACAAGCTGGTGTGAAAACGCTGGGAAAACACCAAGACGCCAGCCTTTGGTAGGAGCTGTGAGGCCGCAAATGGCTGACATCGTGGTGGATTTGCCTCGCAACACGGCACCAGGAACAGCATGGAACAGCATGGAACATGGGCCGATGTGGGATGATGTGGGCTGCCAGGTGACCTGCTCCATTGTGCCCCAGCAGTGCAAAGATTTCGCCCGGGAACCTGGTGCCATGGATGCCATGGATGCCATGGATGCCATGGGTGAAGTGGACTCCTCACATGATCTGATCTGAGCCCAGCTGCATGACCAGATTCACTCCATCCACAGCACGGATCTCTTCAGAGTAGATGCCCTTGAAGTAAACGCACAGGTCCTTGGTGTGAGAGATTATCTGAATCTGATCGAATCTGCCTGCTGATGCTCTTACTGTCATCTGGATCCACTTGCTGGGAATGCTGGCCAGATCTTGCCAGCATCCCTGCACAAGACCACCTTCTGCAATGTATACTTGCCTGCCAAAGCCGCACCACATGCTGCTAGGCTTCATCCACCTTCACGCAATTTTTTGCCAGGATTTGTGCCATATTTGTGTGGTCCACCTTGGCTACATCCCCACGGTCACCCTGCAATGCCCTGCCCACCCAGATCTCCGAGGCCCAGGACTTGTTCAATCAACGAACTGCGGCCCTGGATAGACAGGGTCTCATCCACTGATCTCCGACCTCGAAGCTCAAAAAACCGAGTGATGCTGATGGCCTGATGGCAGCTGATGGCTGCTGGGGGCCGCACCTGTTGGAGCGGCTGCAGCAGTTGGAGCGTCCGCTGCTGCTTGGGATGGTTGCCATTGGGATGGCATCTGTGCCTTGGTGAACTTTGCTGTTTTCGCCATCTGCATCCACTGAAAAACCTAGGGGCCCGGGCAGCTCCATCTGCGGGTGTTTGACCTGAGGATGCCGACCACACTCAAATAAATACACAGCATTTTCCATGATAGATCCTACCATCCTACCTACACCGCTGAATGCATGTCGATCGGATCAGTCTCTGCACATACGTGCCCGAAGAGGAATGCATGGGGTTCATCCTGGCTGCTTGCTTTTACCTTTGCATCTTTGAATCTCTCTCTCTCTCTCAGCTAAGCTAAAGGCAAGTGAAAAACAACCACTCCACCAGGGCAGACAGGAATATATACAATATATATGTAATTCTGCACATATCATGTTGTTATAATTAATTTTCTATGTGCAGAATAACGCCTACGTGAAACGTGTGAAGTCCCGAGGAGAGCACCATCCTGCAGCAGCCACGGGTCTCGTGCCTGGCCGCTCCCAGCGTGGTCCCCCCACCGTGGTCCCTGCCGTGGTCCCGTGGAGCCTGGCGGTCCATCAGCTCGGTGCCCTGCTGCCCGGGAGTCATCTTGATGACGCCATCTTCACCTGGTCGGGATTCACATGGGAATCAAATAGGATGTAGAGATGGGATGTAAAATGATATAAAGATACATAAAGATGGGCAAGTTAAATCTGATGCGAATGACACTATGGCGACAGATCAACAGGTCATAGATGGTCATAGGTATCTGCTCACAAGGCTTCACCTTGGATCCATCCTTTCCAGTACGCAGGATCGCAAGGAAACCACGGCTTCTGGGCAACTCCCTGGTGCGGTATGACCTCCACACAGGTCGTTCCACTGGATGCCACTGGTCCCATCCCATGGGTCCCATTCCCACCTGATCGAGGTATAGCCACAGCAAGATCCAAAGGATGCAATCCACCAGCAGAATGAAGAAAGTGCCGGCGAGAGAATAGCTGCCCTGGCACAGAATGGTCGGCATTCGTTCCTGTTGATGTCAACATCTCATAACACGTCTTAACGCACTCAAAAGCCCCCAAGTATATTTTCCCTATAGGTCAGTATAGATCCCGAGTAGCGTCTATAGATATCTCCAGCCATAGTGCAGTGCCAAAACTCATCCAAGCTGCGTAATCGTCAGGCCCGCTCCATTGGTTAAATTCCCTTGTGATGAAGACTGTCAAGGCCTGACAATGGCCATGGCATATGCCAGACCGGCCGTGGTCGACCATGCAATGTGGCATTCACATCTGTAGCACCCACCTTGCCGTAGGTGAATTGAGGGAAGAGCAAGAAGAGAAAATCTTTGCCCGAGGGTGGCATGAAGGAGAAGCAGCAAATGCAGATGTAGATCACCATGGTCAGCAGCTGACTGGTCAACACGGTGCTGAGGAAGGTGGACATCACGAAGCCGAAAAAGGCCAAGTTGCTAAAGAAGAGAAAGGACTTAGCGCACAGAAAGGCTAACAATGGGCTTCTGGCAGCCGGGTATAACCCCAACCAATATCAACTATATATATATATATACATGTATGTACAATATCTATACATTACATAATAGCCATTTGACCGGGCATCTGTGATGATTCACCAGTGGATTTAAGATGATTTATAGTAAGGTGTTTTAAGATTGTGTAAGATCATTCAAGATGATTGCAGGACATGACACGACATGGCGACATGACGTGGCATGACACGAAGCTACGTGGGGAAGGGGTCGGTAAGTTGAATTGAGCGTTGTGGTGGCAGTCACAAAATATGATGGATGTTGGTTGAGAAGGGCGCATCAGCAAAGTGCAGGTGTAATGTTAGTAAACCAATAAACCATCCCCCAAATAATCATAAATAGTTGTTGCCATAAACCATTCCCAAATGGGTGGTTTATTGTTGTTTTTCCCACATTAGTGGGGATGTGGGTTCAAAAAACTGTTGCTATCAATTTCGGACCTTCTATCCTCGGGTACAGGAATCAAACCTAGGGAGATTGGAATGCCCTGTTATTGAACATTGTGCCCTTCCATTGCCGTGTTTGTTTACTTGGGGACCTCGGTCAGACTATGTCAGACTCATGCATGGTTAGTAAGCTGTGGTATACTCCAATATATCCCGGGTGTAACCATGCATAACCACAGATTTGGGGATCAGGTGCTGATGGGATTCAACTGGCTTCGTGAAACTGCAAGGGGTGTCTTCCTGATTTTGGAGACCAAAAAAGAAGGGAACCTCAGCCACGAACGGAACCAGTATCCATATCTACGCCAGGCGGCATCCCACCAGAAGATCGGAAAGATCCAAAAGTTGCTGAAGAAGCTGAGGCCGGGAAAGAAAAACCACAAGATGGAATTGGCCCAGGCATACCTGAAGCCATTCGAAGTGCGGAACAGCCACAGCCAACAGAGCCAAACTCCTAGTCATCGTTGCCCTTGTGTCATCTTGTGTCACGTCAAGCTGTGGGCGCATTGGACACTGTTCAAGCCATAGAGAGAGAGAGAGAAAGAGAGAGAGAGAGAGAAATGAAGGAAAGAAAATTAATGAAAGAAAAGGAAAAGAACAGAAAAAAAAATAAAAGAAAGGAAGAAAGAAAGGAAAGAAAGAAAGAACGCTACCAAAACGTGGCCAAAGGACGCAAAAGCCTGCAACATGGCATAGGCGATCCAGTGACCATAGTAGGCCACGCCACTGCAGCCCACCACGCGCAATCCCTCCTAGTGCTCCGGCAGCGAGACGGCCCTAGCACTGGTTGAAATGACCCACCAGTCCGTTGGGGATCACTGTACCATCATCCATCATCCCAGATGCAGATGGAAACTAGAAAATATATGAATAGTAATATGATTGTGCATATATTCTTATAGCTAATACTTGAAAGTAAAACAGGAATCACATGCAACGTATTCAATCAATTCAGCCAAGAAGTCCAAATGATTGAACCACCAGCATTTAGATACAAGAAACAGTGATCTGTGTGAGTGACACAGAGACATGGCATGGTGTGAAACTTGGAGTTCCACAACACATCAAGGGAAAAAAACCCTCCTTCAGAGGGGCTGTAATGTATTTATTCTTCATGATTTTTCCCGGGCCTCTCTAGTTTGCCCTATCCATCCCAGTAGCCATCCCATTTTTCGTCCGTGTCCTTCCGCTTTTCCTCACGTTCATTGACCAGCCGTGAAACCGTCATCAACACATTCATCATGAAAACGATGGACACCATGGCCTCGGCGGTGGTTCAAAACGTCGAGTCGAACCGCTGAGTCGCCTGGCGGAGTCGGCGCTCGCTGAGTCCCTGACACCAAAGAGACTGCCCCACAGACTTCCTGGCAGATACCGAATGCGGCCAGTTGTCTACACCCTAATTTATGTACCCAGTTCAATATACCTAAAGGATCTTAAAGGGGAACAATGCGATCTGAACCCTAAGGGGGACCAATTTGAAGACCTCATACAGTAACATGTGAACTTTTTGGAATAACCCGAGCAATAAATAAAAGGACCGGATAACCCCACAAGTCAACTTCTTCCAATAATGAGCCAGAAATGTTGTAGCGGGAACGGGGAAGGAAGGAAAGACAAAGGGACAGGTGGAGGAAAGATGATGTGTGACAAAGTTGTGTGTGTGAAAGATGATGTGGTGAAAGATGGTGTGTGACAAAGCGGTGTGTGAAGGATGGTGTGTGAAAGATGGTCTGTGACGGTCTAGGAAAGATGGTGTGTGACAAAGTGATGTGTCAAAGATGGTGTGTGACAAAGTTGTGTGTGAAAGATGGCGTGTGAAAGATGGTCTGTAACGGTGTAGGAAAGATGGTGTGTGACAAAGTGGTGTGTCAAAGATAGTGTGTGACAAAGTTGTGTGTGAAAGATGGTATGTAAAAGATGGTGTGTGACAAAGTCAAGTGCGAAAGAGGATGTGTAAAGGATCGTGTGTCAGAGATGGCGCATGAAAGATGGAATGTGAAAGAAAGGGTGTGACAAAGTTGTGTGTGAAAGATGGTGTGTGACAAAGTTGTGTGTGAAAGATGGTGTGTGACAAAGATGGTGAGTGAAAGTTGGTGTGTGAAAAATGTAGTGTGTGAAAGATGGTGTGTGCAAGTTGTGTGTGAAAGACAGGGTGTGGCAAAGTTGTGTGTGAAAGTTGTGTGTGAAAGAAAGGGTGTGACAAAGTTGTGTGTGAAAGATGGTGTGTGACAAAGTTGTGTGTGAAAGATGGTGTGTGACAAAGATGGTGAGTGAAAGTTGGTGTGTGAAAAATGTAGTGTGTGTAAAAGATGGTGTGAGAGCTAGCCCCAGAACTCCTCCAGGAGGCTCTGTGTACTGCGCCTACCACGCAAAAGGCAGCCGCGGGCCAGCGGCGGCCACGCGCGCCGCAGCTCAGGCTCTGTGCTGCGCCTGCCACGCAAGAGGCAGCCGCGGGCCACCGGCGACCATCCGCAGCTCCGCCAGGAGGCTCTGTGTGCTGCACCTGCCATGCAAGAGGCAGCCGCGGGCCAGCGGCGGCCACGCGCGCCGCAGCTCCGCCAGGAGGCTCTGTGCACTGCACCTGCCACGCAAGAGGGAGCCGCGGGCCAGCGGCGACCACGCGCGCCGCAGCTCCACCAGGAGGCACCTGCCACGCAAGAGGCAGCCGCGGGCCAGCGGCGGCCACGCGCGCCGCAGCTCCGCCAGGAGGCTCTGTGTACTGCACCTGCCACGCAAGAGGGAGCCGCGGGCCAGCGGCGGCCACGCGCGCCGCAGCTCCGCCTGGAGGCTCTGTGTACTGCACCTGCCACGCAAGAGGCAGCCGCGGGCCAGCGGCGGCCACGCGCGCCGCAGCTCCGCCAGGAGGTCTGTGTACTGCACCTGCCACGCGAGAGCGAGCCGTAGTGATGAGTGAGATGTGAGAAGTGGTGTAGTGATGGTGATGGAGATGTGATGAGTGAGATGTGGTAAGTGAGAGAGAGAGAGAGTGAGTGAGTGAGTGAGTGAGTGAGTGAGTGAGTGAGTGAGTGAGTGAGTGAGTGAGTGAGTGAGTGAGTGAGTGAGTGAGTGAGTGAGTGAGGCGGCGCGGCGGCGGACGGAGGAGAGCGGCGGGATCCAAGCGAAAAACAAGAACCCCACACAGTGATGTGGGGAACACCCCTAATTTGAAGGCGTACTTTTTTTAAAATTCGCAACATTGTGTCATTAGGTATGAAAATTAAAGTACAGGTATGATTTTGATATGTTTTGTATGTTGTGTCTTCAATTTTCCATGATGGGGAAATATACTTTGGCCCACCCTTTGAAGGATCTCAAAACTGTCGGGGCCAAACTGCGCAGTTCTCTAGGCCCAACCAACTGAAAACGGATGGACCTACAAATAGCTGGTCTTTTGCGAATAAGACTCGTCAACCATCCAATTTCATCCAGAATTTTAATCTGTACCCCCATGACAAAACAATGCGCCATTTCGGGTGGCTTCTCCTACATCGCCCGAAGTCGGCGGATGGAACTTTTCCTCCAGCGTGGGAAAATCCACCGCCATGAACTCTGCAGTGGCTCCAGGATGAGCTCCTGGGAGGCTCTGGAATCCTCTGGATATGGGTAGGATATGGGTAGGTCTAACCAAAGATCACCCAATAGTGTAATCATAATTCCATATAATTCCAACAAATGAGCCACTCGTTGATTTCTGGAATTGGATGGAATTGGCATATTACACTGAGTGTGAGAGTAATTCATCAAGAAAAGAAATTCAAGAAATCAACTTCTTCCTGAAAGGCCTGCCCCGCGGGAAAGACTTGGCAAAGGGCAGGCACTACACAAAAAGCACATAGAAAGTACTTTGGCAGTTGGTGTTTTTGTTCCCTTGGTTCTCATTTCTTGAGATACATTGCTTTTCAGTATATACTGACTTGTTTCTGAGCATCTTGTCTGTCAGTAATACTTGGCGTGCTTTTTCTGCCTCCCCGTCTATCTTTTCTGTCTACCAGGGCGTGTCTGAACACTTAGCAGCTGCATTTCAAGCCCTACACTTGACTTCACATTTGCCCTAAGACTTGAGACTTCATTTGATACTTGTGGCTTAAGACTTGACTTGATACCTCACCTCAGAATACCTCAGACTCAAATTGATACTTCAGACTTTGACGGCGTGAATTTGACCTACCTGGCGACGTGATGCTTCACGTGAGACTGCACCACTGCCAAGTCAGGGCTTCCGTGTTTTTGACTTGGAGGGGAGAAGAAAAGGCCATACCATGCTTTGTGGTCTTTATTTATCTTTATTTAGCAGTCTGGCTCCCATTAGCGATCTAACTTTGTTTTGACATGCAATAATAACATAAATTAGTACATGTATATCTATTATATATATATTATATATATACACAATAGGTCACAATAGTATCATTGATATCATCATCACCAAACAAGTCACCCCAATCCGCGCCCAAACAGTGCAGATGGAGCTCGGCCACGGTCCTGCATAAGCGTACTGGAATTTGCCTTGCAAACTCTTCTTGGCCACGGCGAAATCGCCCACCAAAATTTCCAATGTCATGGCCATACTTGGTGCATCTATGCTCCTGAGGGCATTGAAGATCGACAAATGAAAAGGGCACCCGGCCAAGGCAAATAGCGTTGCTGCGCTCTTGTCTAACTATGTCATAACTGAAGTTTGCTGAGCCCAGAACCTCTGTGAAATCCAATAGCGATCTACAAGCGATTCTCTTGTACCTTTGCCATACATGCTGCCTCAGTGTGCCAGGTGTCGCCATGGCCATGGCCATGTCCCGCCATGTCCCGCCATGGACCATGGCCCGGCAAAGGGCGTCAAGAAGCCGCCACTTTCGTCCATTTGCTCGCACTCGGCCTTGTTTTTCATGGTGCACCGCGTCTTCATCATTGCCGAATCCTCAGAAGAATGGATGCATTCGTGGCCCATGCGGATGCGTGGCGTACGTTGCTGAATGATCCACCAGATTGGGCCGAAGCTTCGGCAGTCGAGATCAGTCAAGAGCAGTCAAGGCACCCCCTCTCTACTTCTGCTCGGTACGAATTCCCTGGCTCAAGTGACACCGCCCCGGTTGCATCATGTTTCATCACACATTGCTGTGTGTTGCTGTCCTTTGCTGTGTTCCAAGCCTGCTAGAAGAAGAGAGCCATCCAATAGTTCGATTGACATGGATCTTCACTTTTTCTGGTTGATCGCCGAATTCCACCTCAAGTCTCCACAGGAACCTCTGACGCAGTTTCAAGGATTGTTTCAAGGTGACCACTTGGTCACCGTTTAGTCACCGTTTGGTCACCGAGGCGCTATAGCACAAACGCCATTGTTTGGCACTTTGCCCTCCAAGACCACCAAACGGGTCCTAGGGCGGCAAATCAAATCTGCCCCCCCCCACACCGCCTGTGGGTTGCGACCGGAGCCACGTGCAGCCCAAGAACGCAGGTTTGCATTTTGGTTGCCAGTTCTTGCCGGTGTCGGTGTTGAGGATTGCTTGCATGCCCTGCAAATGGTGGCATGTCACACTTAAATTCTCAACGTGCAGAACGCCAGGTTCTCACAAATTACAAGTATCCGTCCCAACTTACCCTGAGTTGCACCTATTTGGAGGTGGGCATGATCAAATCTTTCCGAACTTATCAAATCTACGAAATCTTTTTTCCTGACCATATCTGTCCACAATATTGCAACCTAGGCACCGCATCCACGAAGCTCTTGAATTCCTGGGCAAAGCTTCCCTGCAGCAATATGGGCGCATTACAGCTGCTGCAGGGATCGAAATCATTATCTGTGTTTTGGATGAAGATGCCCACCAGTGGTTGGAAGCTGCCGCGATGAAAGCTGCCTCAGGGGGGAAATATCCGGAAATCACTTGACAAAATTAATTTGACAAAGGCATTTTAAGCTTTTCTGGGGTCTGCATTTTTAACTGATGAACAATTGAAGAGGTTTTTGCGGCTGGTCCGTGAAACATGTGATGATTTTACCTTCAACAAATCGGGGATCTAGCATGATTCAACACACACATCTGTGTCGGATCCCATTGGTTTCCCGCCTTGCCATCGATGAACATATTCCAATTCCATCTGAGCAAGGAACCCATGGACTCGATGAAGCAAGGAACCACCGGTTCAAATATGGTTTGGTCTGAAAAGTTCATAGGGACAACGAGGAAAACATTGATATATATATATATATACAACAGGGATAAACCATTGGGATCCATTGGGATCCATTGGGTGGGTGCCTGTCAACTTCATGTCAGCGACGGAGCCAGCTGAGCCTCCACTTCCTGGTTCCATGAGATGAGGCTTGTTAACCGCAACCAGATGAGAAGGTTGCACAGGACCTAAAGTTGCAGTGTCCGCTGAAAAGGGCTGTTGTATGCTGTATAAATGGAAACCGACCTGAAAACACAAAGCGAATTAATGAAATGAATGAAATTGATGATATGGATGGACTTCAGGAAGGCCCCAAAGGCCCAAAATAGATAGTGTGACATATATGATTTGTGATGAATTGAACTGTGCCACAATGCTAGCAGGGTCTCCCTCTAGGATCCTCTAGGCCATTTCCAACGAAACGTTGGCACCTCACCCGTCCACAGGAATTGGATAACTTGGGGTTGCCAGTGCGGTGGTGTAGCCGCTGCATGCTATAGCTATAGCCACCATAGCCCCCATAGCCCCCATAGCCACATCCAAGTGACGATGAATGTGCAACAATACCTGAGGCCAGGCATGGCTTGGTTCAACGCTGGAAAGATCTGGAAAGGGCAACCGAGGCTGTCGAGGCTGCCGAGGCTCATGTGTTTACAAAGGCTGCGAGGACACTCTGAGAACATGTCCACAAAGTCCTCCAACGTCAAGTTGCTGAATAACTTGCGATCTGGAAATAAACATGATTTTCCTGGATTGCAGTAGATATTATATATATAATATAATATAAATATAAAATAATATAATATAATATAGTATATTATAATATATATATATACCAGTAGTACCGCACAAGGCGGTGGCGGAAGTTTCAAAAATAGGAAACCTATAGGAGAGATTGGTTGTTGTGAATCAGGGATGGCAGAGCGAAGCCACTGATGGACCGAAAGGTGCTTGAGGTCTCCTCTCTTTCTCTCTCTTTCTCTGACTATCTACCTACTTACCAACCTATCTTCTATGTATCTATCTATCTATCGATCTATCTCTCTCTCTCTCTCTTTCATCTAATTACCTATCTATCTATCTATCTATCTATCTCTCTCTCTCTCTCTCTTTCATCTGTCTATCTGTCTATCTGTCTATCTATCTGTCTATCTATCTATCTATCTATCTGTCTATCTGTCTACCTGTCTATCTGTGGTGCAGCATCATTCAGTGTAATGTAGTGTAGTGTAGTGGAGTGTAGTGTAGTGGAGTGTAGTGGAATGTAGTGTAGTGTAGTGTAATGTAGTGTAGTGTAGTGTAGTTGCGTAGTCGTAGTTGTATTTGTAGTGGAGTGTAGTGTAGTGTCATGTAGTACAGTGTAGTGCAAGGTAGTGTGGTGTAATGTAGGGTAGTGTAGTGGAGTGTAGTGTAGTGTAATGTAGTGTAGTGTAATTTAGTGTAGTGGAGTGTAGTGGAGTGTATTGTAGTGGAGTGTAGTTGTGTAGTTGTAGTTGTAGTTGTAGTGTAGCGGAGTGTAGTGTAGTGTAATGTAGTGAAGTGTACTGGAAGGTAGTGTATTGTAGTGTAATGTAGTGTAGTGTAGTTGTAGTTGTAGTGTAGTGGAGTGTAGTGTAGTGAAATGTAGTGAAGTGTACTGGAAGGTAGTGTAGTGTAATGTAGTGTAGTGTAGTGGAGTGTACTGTAGTGTAGTGTAATTTAGTGTAGTGGAGTGTAGTGGAGTGTAGTTGTGTAGTTGTGTAGTTGTAGTTGTAGTGTTGTGTAATGTAGTGTAGTGGAGCGTAGTGTAGTGTAGTGGAGTGTAGTGTAGTGTAGTGTAATGTAGTGTAGTGTAGTGAAGCGAAGCGAAGCGACATCTGAACCTCCAAAAGTGGTCCGAACCCCTGGTGTTTTTAACACTTCGAAATGTGCTTCGCGCCACAACCGCGTGCACTTTTTCGACATCCGAACCTCCAAAAGTGGTCCGAGACCCTAGTGTTTTTCCCGAGGGCGTCCGAGCGAAGGGTTCTTCTAATAGTTGTGTCTGTCATTTGCGTCTGTCATACATCTTCACACTTTCACATCTTCACATCTTCACATCTTCACACTCACACACTCACATCTTCACATCTTCACATATTACATCTTCCTCTTTACATCTTCACATACTCACATCTTCACACTCACGCACACACACACATCTTTACATCTTCACATACTCACATCTTCTCTTTCTCTCTCTCACACTCACATCTTCACATCTTCACATCTTCACATCTTCACACTCACACACTCACATCTTCACTCACATCTTCACATCTTCACATACTCACATCTTCTCTTTCTCTCTCTCGCACACATCTTCACATACTCACATCTTCTCTCTCTCTCTCTCTCCTCTTTCCTCTCTCCTTTCTCTCTCTCCTTTCTCTCTCCCTTTTCTCTCTCTCTCGCCTTCTTTATCTTTCTCTCTTTAGGCCGAGGGTGGTGCCGGCGAGGAGTCACGAAACGTCAACCCTTTCGCACGAAACGAGGGCCGATGCGCAAAAACTGAGGTAAAATTGCGATTTTACTTGTGCCGGACTTGTCCCGGAGCAACCCTTTCGCACGAAATGAGGGTCGATGCGCAAAAACTGAGGTAAACTTGCGATTTCACTTGTGCCGGAGCAACCCTTTCGCACGAAACAAGGCTCGATGTGCAAAAACCGAGGTAAAATTGCGATATTAACTGGTGTTGGATGTAAAAGGGTGTGAGTGTAAGAGTGTAAGCGTTTGTGTGTAAGAGGGTCTGTGTGTAAATGGGGTCCGTGTGTCGCAGCTTCTGTGTGTCAAAGGGTTTCTGTGTCCAAGTGTCTGTGTGTAAAAGGGTTTGTGTGTAAAAGTTTCTGTCTGTGTGTAAGAGGGTCTGTGTGTAAAAGTGTTTGTGTGTTTGTGTGTGTTTGTGTGCAAAAGTGTTTGTGTGCAAAAGTGTTTGTGTGCAAAAGGGTGTGTGTGTGTGTGTGTTTGTGTGTGTGTGTTTGTGTGTGTGTGTGTTTGTGTGTGTGTTTGTGTGTGTGTGTT
>CAMXCT020000592.1:49514-63844 GCA_947184155.2 Cladocopium goreaui | reverse complement strand
TGTGTTTGTGTGTGTGTGTTTGTGTGTGTGTGTTTGTGTGTGTGTTTGTGTGTTTGTGTGTGTGTGTTTGTGTGTGTGTGTGTTTGTGTGTGTGTGTTTGTGTGTGTTTTTGTGTGTGTTTTTGTGTGTGTTTTTGTGTGTGTTTTTGTGTGTGTTTTTGTGTGTTTTTGTGTGTGTTTTTGTGTGTGTGTTTTTGTGTGTTTTTGTGTGTGTGTGTTTTTGTGTGTTTTTGTGTGTTTTTGTGTGTTTTTGTGTGTTTTTGTGTGTTTTTGTGTGTTTTTGTGTGTGTGTTTTTGTGTGTGTGTTTTTGTGTGTGTGTTTTTGTGTGTGTGTTTTTGTGTGTGTGTTTGTGTGTGTGTGTTTGTGTGTGTGTGTTTTTGTGTGTGTGTTTTTGTGTGTGTGTGTGTTTTTGTGTGTGTGTTTTTGTGTGTGTGTTTTTGTGTGTGTGTTTTTGTGTGTGTGTTTTTGTGTGTGTGTGTTTTTGTGTGTGTGTGTTTTTGTGTGTGTGTTTTGTGTGTGTGTTTTTGTGTGTGTGTTTTTGTGTGTGTGTGTTTTTGTGTGTGTGTTTTTGTGTGTGTGTTTTTGTGTGTGTGTTTTTGTGTGTGTGTTTTTGTGTGTGTTTTTGTGTGTGTGTGTGTTTTTTTGTGTGTGTGTGTTTTTTTGTGTGTGTGTTTTTGTGTGTGTGTTTTTGTGTGTGTGTTTTTGTGTGTGTGTTTTTGTGTGTGTGTTTTTGTGTGTGTGTTTTTGTGTGTGTTTTTGTGTGTGTTTTTGTGTGTGTTTTTGTGTGTGTGTTTTTGTGTGTGTGTTTTTGTGTGTGTGTTTTTGTGTGTGTGTTTTTGTGTGTGTGTTTTTGTGTGTGTGTTTTTGTGTGTGTGTTTTTGTGTGTGTGTGTTTGTGTGTGTGTGTTTTTTTTTGAACCCCATGACTATTTAGTCAGCAGGTCGAGCCCTTCACATACAATATTCGTATGCGGCCCAATGCCGGTAGAGTTGCAGGTGCCTACCGTTGAATGGGACTTTTCAGACCAGTATATGCTCCGTGGAGCTTTCTTGCATCATCCCAAAAGTTCCACCGTCAATTGTGGTGTGAACGGATGTGCATGGAGAAAAAACAAATTGAGGAAATTGCTAATGTGTGAGAAGCTTCAGGAGAAAGAAAACGGAACTACTCAGAATGGCTCAGTGGAAATTGCAGCAAGGCATCGCCAGATGATGGGGCAGCTCAGAGCACAAAGTAGCCATGCCCAATGCTATAGCGCAACGGCTGCTCGAAGTCAAAAGAGCCGCAGCAACAATAGCGCCAGCGCAGGAGGTATCCGCAGCCTAGATGACAATCTTCTTTTTTTTTGGGGGGGGGCTTCTTGTTTGATGGGCTTTATGCCTCTTGGCCCTCTTTTTTTTTTTGCCATCTTCTCGGGGCTAGCCAGGGGTACACTCCGGGGTGCGGAGGGCATGAACAGGGTCCTTCCAGCCTGGGGGCCAGAGTCATGGGAAAGATGCGGATGCATCCATATCGTCGAAAGCGCCAGCTAGGCAAGTCAAAAAAGTCAGCAAAATGCCGTGTCATCAGAGTTGCCAAAATGGCATTCGAATCGAAGGAACCGTCTAGGCTTGTCGGCAAAATGCCGTCTGTTGCAAAACAGCGTGCATAAAAAGAGAACACTGAAATCCTAGGAATGAATTTATCAGCATCACATCAGAAGATCTGTGAATTCCAAAACAGTGAAACTATGTGGCATCAGAGCGAGATCTCTTTGCAGCAGGCTCAATGGCAGTGGTGTGCTCCTCCGTAGCTCCGGCCGAGGCAGCCTCCAATGCACCAGGATTTGGATCAATTGCCTCGTTGGAATCTGCACTGGGAGAGGCCAAAGAGGCTGGTGTCGGCCGTTCCAAGGAGGGCAACGGAGCAGTCTGTCGATGCATGGTCCTGACAGCAATGTCATTTGGTTGGATGAGCCAAAGCATTGTGATGTTGCGCAAGATGTCATCACTGAGCTCTGAAAGTTGATCAGGAAGCTTGTTGTCATCGTAAACAAGCCATTTGCCATGATATCGCAATGCCGTTCGATGATGACCAGTATTTGGTGTATGTCCAATGTGGTACGCAACAGCAGCAATACAAAATGGCAAATAAGTGACCTGGCCCTCAGCATCCGTAAAACAAGGAAAATGAACAGTGTCGGACATCAGTTGAATCTTCTGAGTGCATTTGACGTTCTGTCCCTCTAAGTGTCTGTCGAACATCAAAATGAGACATCGACGCTCCTGATTGCTTGCTCGACAAAGACCTAAGTGATCATGCCAGTGCTCAATCAAATCTGTGAGATTGCAAGTGTCGGCAAGGTAATTGATGAACCTGCGCAAGATGGGAGCGTATCTGTCACCTTTTTCGCTGTCCAACATCGGATGTGACACTTGGGTGATGTGCTGGAACTTTGTGCACCAGCGACAAGAAAGAAAAGTTGGGCTCAAGCGATCAATGATGAAGGCTGTAAACTCCAAAATATCTTGTTGCACCGCAAGGTCTTCAATCTGGAACGCCCCAAAAAGCAGCCACAAGAATGGCTGGAAGCCCCTCAGATTCAACGGAAACGGGTTCCATTGACAGATTCCCCTCATAAGTTCGAAACCAAATGCCCAGCATTGAGGATTCAGACCCTGACACAGCAAAGTACACCAAGCAAGAGCGATGAGTGCAGCATTGACAAAGCACATGGTGGAGGTGTCATTCTCCAAGATCCTCACCAAAAATTTGGTCTGATCATCTACATCATCTTTCCCAGCTGCTTCGCAAGTGCTGTTCTTTGTTGAGTCTGTGGCCGTAACGTCAATCTCACAAGCTGCCAAATGCTGTGATATGACACTGTGCGCAAGAGATTCCATAGCTCGCCCTGGGTTCGGCTGCCCACTGTCCAAAGAAATGGAACTGCCTTCCCGGTTTCCTCTGCCAACTGAGCCTTCGAGAGGGAATGGAAGCGAAGGGTGATCTCCGGCTCCGACTGGAGTATCTGATGGATCGTCTGGATGATACGGCTCACCTCGCCAATCGGCAGCGGCTTGTCCTTGGTCGGGAGCAACTGCTGAGCCCCTGCATCCCAACGAAGGAAGGGCATCATCTGATTCACATCGATGAGATGGAATTTGATGCAGTCCTTGACCACATCTGCGCTGGCTGGAGCCTGCTGTAACTTGTCCAGGCGGTCCTTCAGAGTCTCGATCGTCCGCAAGGCCATGGAGTGCCTGAGGCTGATGGTTTTGCAGCCCTTCTGCCATTCCAAGTGACAGGCCATCAGAATTGGCAGCAAGCTGCCCTCCCCCGGTTGGATCCAGAGGACAAATTCGTATTCCTGAAGCAGGACATGAAGACTGTCCTCGTGTCGAAGAAGGATCTTGGCCATCACTTGAACCATCGCCTTGGTGTGATCTGATGCCGTGGAATTGGAGTCGTTGCGCTCCTTTCTGCGAGGTCGCTTGTTGGGCTTGTTGGTGTCTTCTTCCTTGATTCCCAAGCTTCGAAGCTGATCCTGCGTAAGCAGGTTGGCCCAAATCGAACTCGCCTTGTCGAGAGCGTCGCCCATTGGTGAGCAGGATGGCCAAGTTCAACAGGGCCGGACAGGGAAAATTATCCTCATGTAGGTCTGAGCCGCAACATGGACATGGCTGACAAATCATCTGCAGCCGTCGAAATACCCACAATGTGTTGTATTGCTTGTAGTCATGCTGTTTCACGTGTTGTGTGAGAGCACCCGGCAGAATCAGCAGCTTGTGGCAAATAAGACATTGTGTGTTGATAATTTCAATGATCAAGTCATCATGAAGAAGCTGAAGACCACATGTGATCAGGGAGTCAAATTCACTGCCTGAGGAGTCTAAGTGCCTTGCGTTGTGCATCACTCTCTGATGGTCTTGACGTTGGAAGGCACACTCAATTGCCTGGAGTGATGGCCATGCAGAATGGTCAAGTTGCGGCTTGTAAAGCACCGGATGCATCAGAAAGGCCGCAAGATGTTGAATCAATGGACAGCCAGGCAAGTGAATCTCTGGGACAGGATCAAATTCCAGAATGTCTAAGGTCGGCAGCAGAGCCCCGCAGTGATCGCAATGTGGATCTTCAGAATGTTCCGCACTGAAGATCCTGCAAAGTTGCATGACCACAGGATGCAAGTCATTGGGTCCCAGCTGATGTTCCAACCGCAAATGCACTGTGATGTACGGCAGCGGTACAGATTCACCACAAATGGTGCAGTAAGACTTCAGCATTGTCATCAGATCTGAGTCTCGCCAAAGATTCTCAAACTTCCTGGTGATCAGCCAAAGGGAAATCCTTTTGAAGGCATTCAGGGGCAGTAAGTCACCAATATGCGAGAGCAATTCAGTGGCACGGAAAATCCACGGAAGCATGAGTGGCCAGTGAGCCTGAACTCCCAACATCGCAGCCTGGAGCAATGCAGTGCATGTATGACCAGGAGTCCCATAGCCTCTAGTAGGGTTACAGGCACAACCAAACTCCTGGAACAAGGTCCACCGCAGGAGCTGCAGGTAAATCGAGCTCTCAGCCACGAGTCCCTCATGATGCTGATGGACATGGAGTGCAAGGTCATCGCCACACCTGCAGATGAAGTCACAGAACTGGCAGTGTAGAGTCAAAGCTCGCTTCAATTCCGGCAGTCTGTAGAGAAGATGTCCAAATCCAAACCACAGCAGTTGCTCCATTTTCTCCTGTGACTTCAGAGCAAGATCAGGAGGGAGAGCTGCAGCATCATGACATTGTTCACGCTCCCATTGAACCCTGGCCAAGGAGAACTGTAGGAACACCATGCAGAGATGCTTCACCCGATGTTGAGGGGGATCACAGAGACATCTTTGGACACAATTCAGATTGATCATCAGTTCTGAGGCTCGTTGTTCCATCTCGGCCCATTCAGAAGGATGTCCCTGTTTGAGATGTCTAGATAAATCTTGACGCCTTCGAAATGTCACACTGCAGTCAAAACACTCCCTCGAAATGAAGTGAAGGATGTCCGGATCGCTGAGCACATCTTCACAGCGATTCGTCTGTACTGCCTGATCGAAAAGGCACTTGGCAGTGACACGATTCCAGTTAGAATCTTGCAGCGCCTGTTGCGCAGAATGAAACTTCTGGATGTGCTGAGCCAGGCCATGTTTGGTCGTATAGGCCTTGCCACAAATGGCACATACAAGCTGAAGTTGCATGTCGATGTCGCAATACACAGCAGCTAAATCACGTTCTGTAATCAGCATAGCTAATTGTCGCCAAATAATGCAACGATGATATTGTGCAAAAGCAATTGAGCACAGCTTGCATGGATTGTCGACAAGCACATGTTGACAATAGTACTGTAGAACAGGCAGATGGTTCTTGTACGTCTGGGAATGATCATCACTCCAGTGTCGCATCAGTCCCGTCTGAGTGATGTGAAACTTGCCACACAAAACACAATGATTCAAGAAGTACATCAGTAGGGAGGCATGCAGACAAAGATCAGCTACTTGATGTGCCCGAGCAAATTGCAGAAGCTCTTGGACCCGCAGTCTGTGCTCAACCTGATCAATCTCCTGCAAGTCAGCAGTACAAATGTATTGCAGATGATAATGAAATCTATGCCATGTACTGAATCGCAAGTGACATCTGGGACAGGTAGGTACGCTGGTAACAGGTTGATTCGACATAAGGCGTAGCAGACCTGATCGGCTGCCATGTGCCACTGTGCAATGCCTGCGCAGGGCTGCAAGTGTGAGAAACACATGATGACAGTCAGGGCATTCATGCTGTGTCTGGACCTCGTCAAACGTCCGGGCTTCGGTCACTTGCGCATGCACTTTCGCAATGACCTGCAGTAAGTGATCATAACAAGGTAGCGGCGTGAGTTTCAGAATGTCATCATCCTCCAACTGTTGATGTCTGTTGAGTGATCGACGGGCAGTCTGAAGGCACAGATCACGCAGTCGCATCAAGGGATCCGGCAAGTTACATCTGCGAAGAAAATCTGAATTGCTTTCATGAGATAAGTGAACAGGATCACGGTGAATTCTGCGTAACTGCCTGATGCTGAATCTGTAGAATGAGAGCAATGTGACCTCTGTGAATCCCGTGGCAATGATACCGTATCTGAGACAAGTGAATATGCATTGGTACCACAATTTGACACGTTGTGTCGTGGTCATCCTTTGTGTGTAGAGCCAGCGGTGAAGTTGGTGAGCCGACTGATCACTGTGCTTCAATCGAAGGGACATAGTCTCTTTTTCAAAGTTGTAGTAGGAGAAAACCACACCAAGATATCTGAATGATTTAACAAGGCGTATCAAGGTGTGTTTCCCATGTGCTCTGGGAATCTTGAGAAAAGTACCCTGTTGTGTTCGCACAACATATCGTCGTTGCATTTTTCCCACCAAGCGCCCACGCATGCGCATGGTCACCGTTGTCTTGGTCAAATTCACTTCAAGATGTGCAGATTCAATCAAATCTAAGAGTTTGCCAAAGGCGTTCACCAAGTTCAGAAAGCTCGCCTCATCATGAAAAGTTTGATGGGAACAGATGTCGTCAGCAAAAATTGTAATGCAATACATCAGAAATTCAGGTGAAATTGTGTGACCAATGTCCAACATCAGGGCTGAGATGAAAACTGTCCAAAGGCATGGTGCTGCACGGCAGCCTTGTCGAATGCCACGTCTGGTTGTCACAGACCTGAAAGCGCCTCGGTGTTCAAATTCATATCGTGTAGTGTTGTAGACGCATTTCAGGAGAGAGATCAGGTCAGCTGATATGTCAAGTTGTTCCATGCTCTGGAAGAGCCTGGTGCGATCAACCATGTCAAAAGCCCGAGTAAGATCAAGGCTCAGCGTCATTCCACCAGTGAGAGGAGGAATCATGAGTCCTTGTTCCAAGCTATGAATAGGGTGACTCAATGCATCCAATGATTGACGAACCATCCGACAATGATGTGCTAATCTGTGGATTGCGTCCTCTGTACCACGGCCTCTGGCATAGGCAAATTGTGGCAACCTGTTCAAAAGGGTCTGAATCTGTTGTTGAATAGCAGATGTGACCAAACCCATCGCCGTCTTACCTGTCGGCTCCAACAGGGCAATAGGACGCAATTCTGATGGATGTTGGCCCTTCTTACCTGGCTTCACTAACAGGGCAATTGTTCCAATTCCCCAAGATTCAGGAAATTGCTGTCGACCACAGCAGTCATGAAATAATGGGTCAAGAAAATTTGCAATTGGCTCAGCCCCATACTTCCAGAACGGAGCAGGCGAAAAAGAAGGGGCCAAGGCCTTGTTGGATGGCAATGACTGCAACCCATGTGCAAATTCCTGAGGTGTGAATGGCCAGTCAAACTCAGGGATACAGGTAGAAGGGATTCCATCTGAGTACAGGTCATGATACCATTGTTGGAGCCAGTCAGCAGCAGCGTCAGATCCCAGTAGTTCACCTTGTGAAGATCGCAACATGATTCGCTTGGCTGGTTGTTTGGGTGCAAGTGATCTGATATGTTGAAATAAGGTGAAGTGATCTTTCGCCTTCTCAGCTTGATCAGCCGCATGAAACACCTGGTCAAGTCTTTGCTTTCGTGACTGTTTGGCAGCAAGGTTCATAGCTTTGCGCGCAAGATTGCGTTGACAAACATGATTCCATGCAGCAAAGAGCCCGGCCAAATCAGCAGTGTGGATCTTGCGGAGCTTCCACGTGTGATCCTGAAAGCGCTTGAATGGTCTGGCATCAGTGCGTGGAGGTCTGTCAGGATTTGATCGTGAATGCAAGGAATTGACCTTGATCTGCATGAGATGTTGATGTAGTGAAGATAGATCAGGTTGATGTTGTTGTGCAAGCTCATGGACAGTGTCATGAACAGTGGTAACAAAGTCCGCAAAAACAGAGTCTCGATAGAGGCAATGTTGATGCAATTGAAGGCGCTGTTGCCTTGTCCATCCCAATGGCTGTGGTTTGTGTGCAGGGTACCAGACACGCCTCAGTGATGTCAGCAATGGCACATGATATGCTCCTGTTATCGGCACCAAGGTGAAGTCACGCAAATGCTTGACGTCTCTTGCTAGTTGATCAGCATGAATACGACGAGTGCAAATGTAGTCAATTCTGGAATGTTGGTCACCGAATTTATAAGTTGCAGTGTCGTGGATATTCCAAGTATTAAGTGCACTCAAGTCAAACTGCAGTAGGAGCTGGTGCCAGTGATTGACATCTGAATGTCTTGGGCCATGACTCCTTGTGTCTCCACATTTGAACGTTGGGATCCCCACAGCGTCGGAACGTTGGTCTGTCGAACAATTAAAGTCACCAGCCAAAACCAAAACATTCTTATGGGAAAGAGTTTGCAATAAGGCAAAAAGTTGATGCCAAATCTGCTGTCTTTGTTCCATGTGCGAGGGAATGCATGTGAACTGATATACGTTGATAAGATCAATGCATCTGTTCTTGCCATGGATACGAAGTTGAAGCACTCTTCCAGGGACATGTTCATACCAAGTCAGTTCAGATGGATTGCAAATTCTTTTAGAAACCATACACAAGAGACCAGCCTGCTTTGATTGAGAACCCGAGTGTACCATCATGTACTTCTCCGAGACCCAGTCGCGGGTGAATGGCCAGTGAGTTTCCTGAAAGAATAAAATGTCGATGTCTTGGTTGTCCAGCCACATCATCAGAAAATCCCAATGTGAAGGTGGAAGCCCGTTGCAATTCCATGAAAAACAGGTAAAACGCTGTCGCAATGTTGGCTTGGATGGTTGTACATTCTTTGACTGCTGATGGATTGGAGGAATTTTCACAGTAGTGCCCAGTTGGGTGGCAGTGTGCAATTTCCCTTTGTACCACGTCACTCCGTGTCGTTCTGCCCGATGGACAGCTCTTCTGAAGCTTCTCTTACAAACTGTACGTTTCTTACTGGTCTGAAGTGATTCGTAAATCTTTTGGGGCCCCGATCCATGATGTTTCGCAGTGTTAAATGAATGTCGAAATTCAGAAAACAAGTCTGCTCTCATGTCATCCATGGTGATGACACAACCCTCACCCCACTTTGGACTCCACCAAGAATCTAAATGGAAAGAAAGCAACAAAATCGTCAAAATCTGTGCCAACATGTCCAAAGCCCGGAATTGGGACCGGGGTACAGCTCGGAGTGTCGATCAAGTCCAAAAGCTTGTCACTGTGTACTCAATGAAGAACTGGAAGTACCAATAGTGAAGATACACCCAATCAAGGGAAGCTTTATTCCAGCAGGAAAGGGTGAAATACAAGCAAAGAAAGATGTCGAAACCAGGTGTAGGCAGCTGTCAGCAGTGAAGAATTATAGTCTAAGTAGATACGTGCAAGGTCCAGTGAAATGCTCAGGGAGTCCACCCCAATTGCAAGAGGACCTGCTCAGGATCCTTTCAGCGCTGTCAACAGCAGAGCCGCCACAGCACCGATCGTCAACTGAGACAGCAGTTCGCCAATGCACCGCGGGGCAATACGAGCGGGTGGCAGTGGCTGCAGCAGACACCTAGGATCAACAGATCCTTGATCGCGGCACTCGCGGCCGCACAGGGGCTTGTGTGTGTGTGTGTGTTTTTGTGTGTGTGTGTGTTTTTGTGTGTGTGTGTTTTTGTGTGTGTGTGTGTTTTTGTGTGTGTGTGTTTGTGTGTGTGTGTGTTTTTGTGTGTGTGTGTGTTTTTGTGTGTGTGTGTTTTTGTGTGTGTGTGTTTTTGTGTGTGTGTGGGTGTGTGTGTGTGTGTGGGTGTGTGTGTGTGTGTGTTTTTGTGTGTGTGTGTGTTTTTGTGTGTGTGTGTTTTTGTGTGTGTGTGTGTTTTTGTGTGTGTGTGTTTGTGTGTGTGTGTGTTTTTGTGTGTGTGTGTGTTTTTGTGTGTGTGTGTTTTTGTGTGTGTGTGTTTTTGTGTGTGTGTCTCATCTGTAAAGATGTAAAACTTCGGCATGTTAATTTTGTTTATGCAGGGGGCCAGGAACCCATGACTGTCTGTCCTGGCCAACGAAGACCAGACAGCATGGGGGTGAAAACGTACCTGCGATTTTTTGAACTGTTGAACAAGCTGTCGTATTCATTATTTTGCAATCATTGCGTGTGAATGGCGAGGGGCTAAGCCAAGTACCCCAACACCATGATTTTATTTCTCCACGGTTGCCACAACCTGTATTTTCGCCGAAACCATGTCGCCGACAGTATTTGTGATTATTTCGCCGAGCCACGTCGCCGATTGTATTTTGATTATTTTGCCTTGTCATGTCGCTGATGTATTGTTGGAATCTGGTTTGAACTCTGTTGGACAATATTGGATGTTCTACTTCGGTTTCGAGAAGTACTACAAGAGTCTCTAACGTAAAACAAATGGTCTAGGCTGGTTTGCACGTTTCAGGATTCAGTTCCTGCCGGATCATATAATGATCCATTCTTGTCTAGTGTGATTCCTATGGTGACTCCGACATGGTGCCATAGGGCCATTTGAGGCAACCCCAGTTGGGGTCAATGTCGACTGACCTGAATTCTGAATTTACACTTTTGAACTAGTAATTCATTTAAGTAAAGTGCAACAGATGGCCTTGCTGTTTTTCAGCCATTTTGAGATCTCCTGCTGCTCCGGATGTCCCAGGGATCCCAGTGATCTGCGCTCTTTCAAGTGAAGCTGCTCTGAACAGCCTGAAACCTCCGTTTTTAGCAGCTATTTTCGAAACTCACCTGACTTCATGGCATGACAAGGAATAAAGGCAGGTTCACGCCTTCCAGGTGTGGTCTCTTTCTTTTGGTTGTCTGGTGAGGTTAAACATATTGTGCACCTAATTCGTTGGAACTTGAAAGCCGTTTTATGCCCTTGTGGCTGACTGGAACACGGGCCTGGATTGGCACAACGCACGACCTTTAGGTTTAGGAACTGAATCCTGTTGTGAATCCTGTTGTGTGACTTTCCATGGTAGTTTTTCTCTACCTGAGCGATGTACCCGTGGACTACTCCTCCGACGTCATGGCCTACCCCGCCGCAGCCTGCGACTCCATCTTCGACGTGGCCACCGCAATCAGCTTCTATTGCATCTACACCCAGGCCAACTATGACATGGCCAACGACAGCACCACCTCCGACCTCAACTCCTCAACCTGCATACCCTATTGAACCACAACAGTATTCGATCAATCCACCTCACATGCCCGGAACCACACCAACGCCAGTTGAACATTTGTTTGGACAACCTTCGGCATTACATCCTACGTGGCCTTCTTCGACTTCGCCCCGGCCGACAGCTTCCACTATGCCGCCACCGTCATTCACTTCCCTTGCAACGGCCCCTCATGCAGTACCAGCCCCACACCTGGTCCCTACTACACCTCAACCATTGGGCCCCGACACAACTACCTTCCATTCCGCTTCACCAGCTTTTGCAACTCCAACGGCACCGGCTTTCCCAACGACATGGCCAACCGCTCCGGCTCCAGCTCAGACACTGACCACACCACCCATACCTCTACCAGGATCACCTTACCCACCTCGAGTTCTTCAACCTCCAGCAGTGGCTACCACGACATCAACAGTTCCTCCAGCTGCCCCTCAACATACGGCAGTCAAAGCAGCCCCAAAGGTTCGATCAGAGAAGAAACCCGACAAAACACGCCGCTCAGCTCCGAAAGCTCCATCGACCCCATCAACTGATGCTCCTTCAGCCCCAGTGACTACACCTCCACCTTCAATTCAACCGGACTTGGCAACATTGGGCTCTACGACTCAACAGCTTGCGGAATCTGTTCGTCTTATCCAAGCCCAACAGCAGATGATCCTTGACTCCCAACGTCTTCAAGAACAACGTCAACAGCTTCTTCAACAAGACAGACCACCGACTGGCCCCGCACCTCCACCGCCATTGCCCGCTGCGACGCCACCAACGCCTTTGCCTCCACCTGCCCCGAAAGCCAGACCCATTGAGCCTACCGCTCCGGACCACACTATTTCAGAGACTCCACCAGCACCCATTCCTATTCCTTCGACATCACCACCGCGAAGACCCAGATCCAGGACGACAAGAAGATCACGTTCCCTTCGATCGCCTGCACTAGCCCATCGCCGACAACCTTCACGTCACCGTCCAGAACGACCTCGGTCTCCTCTTCCTCGGCACAGATCCACCACCAATCATCCCAAGGATCGCAGAACACCTTCCCCTTATCGACGACGCTCACCACTACCTCATCGACGACACCGATCACATCCTACACCACGCTCACGAACTCCCCGTCGTCACCATCGAAGCCATGAAATTGTATTGAGACCAGCACCACGTCCTTCGGATCCTGCTTTCATTCCCACACCGGACTTTGATGATTCCTGGGGCAATTGGAACAACAACGATTATCCAGAGACTCATCGCCGTGGCACACATCGCCCCAGATCACCTCCTGGACCACCACCTTCTGACCCACCTTCACATCCACCGGCACCTGCAACCGCCCCACTGGGAGCCGTGGCTTTTCGTCTACCTGATGGCGACAGCGAAACCTCGGAGGCAGCAGCGGAAGCATTTTCAATCTCACAGTTCGACAAAAATGACATCGAAATTGACGAACTTCTTTCGGCTGCTGAAGACCCACAACGAGTACGATGCCTGACAGAACTGGACCGTGATCATATAGTATCACTTCGTACTGAACTTGACCAGCCCACCAAAATCCTCTTCAACAATTTCGTTGATGAGATGTTCAATCAGTTGGCCAAACCCTATCGTACCATGAACAATGACCTCATTTTCATCAAAGCCAGTCAGGCCACTGTCATGAACATTGCCAAGGCCTTCGCACAAGCAAGACTACTTGACTTAAGTCTGGCAAGAAGAACACAGGCCTTCTATGTGGAGCCGGAGAACCTGCTGACCATCACGGTGCCAACGGGGTTACCCAAAAAACCTATCTATCGTGGTGAACACGCGGGCACCTACCTGAGCTATCACAAAACGAGTTGGGAATCAGTTGCCAAAATTCTTGCTGAAGACTGCATTCGCCCAGCTAGCTGGACAAAAAACGAAGCTGGCATCCCGACCCAATACCCGTGCTACGGATTCTTCGGCATGTCCTCTGAGATTGCGGACATCGATGACTTACCAGCATATTCAGTCAAACTTTGCACCTCCCAGCTCTACAAGATTGGCAAAGGACAAAATCCATCCGGCCTGCTGGCCATTTGTCGCTCCCCAAAATGCATGCGAGCCCAATCTGGAGGAAACGACCAAATCCAACGTTTGTGCGCTCTACAAGGCATAGCCAGAGGAAAAGACGGTGCTACGGCAATGAATTCCAGTTGCGCATCAGTATGCTATGTCGCTTCTACTCACTCGGTTTTCCAAGGGTTGATTACCCGAAATCCACAAGACGCACATGCACCAACTGCCACGGCACCACGCGAACCTCCAGAAGACCCACCACTTGATCATGCACCACCTGCACCATCAGCTACTACCACCGATACACCTGCACCTTCCAACCCACCATCGACCACCCACACCAGAGCAGCTGCCACCCACTATGAGACCGCGGATCACGCAATGCCAGACCGCAGCCGTCATTACTGGGACAACAATTCAACATGGGACGATTCCACGCATGATCATCGGGGCAACTCTTATTCCTACCGTGAAGGCCGTGCTCGAGATCAACATCGCGAAGGCTCCTCTCGGTCTTACACTTCAGCGTATGACTCTCACAGATCTCGCTGGTAAATACTACATCATTGAGGAGTATTTTTGAAACCTGTGCTGGCTTCAATGACGAGCACTATTGAGCCAAGTGGCCCCGACCGACCTTTTGGAGCAACAATGCTTCTCCCGACATCTCGGTATTCACCGCCACTTCTTCCGCCAAAATTCGTTTGACCTGCTGCCTGCGATCTCAATGATGTTATCTCTCAATTTTTATAATCTGCGTATTCTTTTCTTCGTTGCGAACACTCGATCGAATGGCTGGGGCTAAGCCGAGCACCCTGTGAGACACACTCACAATTTACACACTTTGATATTTTGAGAAGCTTCACGTCAATGTCCCGACCATGGCTGGGGCTAAGCCATTCACCCCACAGTGTCACTATACATCATGTCTCACACAAAAAATGGGCCTGTGACCCTTGTCGAATTGTATTTTCACCCTTGCCGCATATTTCAGTTGGCTTATTCTTTCTTCGTTCGAGCATCCCTTGGCTACTGTCTACACCATGGCGTCCCAGGGCTTGATTTCTCAATTCAGCCAAGAATCACGGGATATCCCTGCGGCACAATCCGATCGCTCACGCACTCCTCGACGACCTCATCATGATTGGCATCCAGGG
>CAMXCT020000592.1:35000-49414 GCA_947184155.2 Cladocopium goreaui | reverse complement strand
CGACCTCCGTAGTTGGCCTCTGAGCCCATGTAATTCAAGGCAGCATAAGGCACCTTGGCTGTGCAAATTCACGACAACCCCAATGTCAACAATGACAAGATGCTACAAGTAGCTCCAGATGTCCAAGTTGCAGCCAGGTCAATATGTCATTGAATGATATTGAATGAATGTGATGAATGGCCAAGTTTGCATGTGAGTTGAAAAGTTAAGTACCTTGCATTGTCCGAAGATGATCAAAAGATACATATAGATTGCACTTATATAAGTACCGTGTATGTCATACTGAGTATGTATTCAAAGTATTTCAAAGTGCCAAAAGTACAAGACCTGCCAAGGCTCCCCCTCGAATTCGTTCAAGAAGTTGCGCAGCTGCTGTCGAGAGATTTCACGGTCAGGCTCAGAGAATCCGTAGGCAACGTTCCAACCAACCTAAATGTGTCGAGTATTGTCGAGTACCAGTTGCTGCTATCGGGTGCTACTGGCACTTACACACGTTTGGCTCTAACAAGCAAACGTTGAAAGAAGCTTAGCATCATGCCGGGCCGAAACCACGTCGCTCCAGGATAAGTCCGTGGAAAAAGCACAAACCAAACAGCCTTGCATGATGGACTGTGCAGGAGAGGAACAGTTCCAGGATGACTCCTTTTGCACTCCACAAATTTGTTGAAGTTGTCCTTTGCACTCCTTTTCAAATTTGTTGAATGTATTCAGAGGCAACTCTCAGAGCTTGATTCAAATGCTGACAAGATTCATTTTGTGGAATTCTTTTGGCTTATCGCAGCTGTTGAACCTTAGGCGTCAATTCATCCATCTTCACCCACTACAACTACAACTACAACGTCAGCGAATGCAGCAAGCAAATCAAGCAAAAAGTTGCACAAAGCAAGCGAATCCGTTATATACTAGCATCGAGAATCTCCATTACTCTCGCACCAAGGTACCACTCCTCGTCAAAGCCCAAGTACGCTCGCAGCAGGGCCTGCTTCAGTCCCTTTGGAGGCTCAATGGTCATTTTGATACCTGAGTTTGACTCATTTTGGCTCGCGTGCAGCAACTTTGTGCCTTTGCCTCTAAATCTAAATCCTCTCAAGATATGCAGCTTGCACAATTGCAACAAATTGCTCTCTCCGTGATGCTCTATCTAAATTGATCCGAATTGCCCATCTGCAGAATCGAAATTGGAAACGCAGGAGATGGACACGCTGTCAGCCAGAGTCGGAAGTCCTGTCTCAGTCAGAGCTGTTGAACACAAGAACAGGGCAAGCACGTGTTTGCAAAACTGTTCCTTCTTGTGCTTAGAAATGTTCTGCTTCTTGCAAAAAACAAACCTTGACAAGTACGGACAGGCTAGCGCAAAGCGCAGCAGTGGCAAAACACTGTTGAGGCACACCTGATTCATGCTGTCCGGATCGAACTTTTCGACCTCAAACACAACAAAGAAATGAAGTTTCTTGACACAGCTTCAGCAATTCATTCAGCAATTGCACTTCCAACAAGCTGATTGGCTGATTCAAAGTCTTGGGTCCCAAACAATTGATTCCAAGGTTGGCATGAAGCTGGGTGCCAAGTGGCAATTCTGCAGCAAGACCTGTCATTGCTCACTGCCAGAATCTGTTGATCAACTGCCTGTTTGTTTGCCAAAGTCGCATATATAGATGATTGTTTATCGTGTTTATGAGTGTTTAGACATTTTCAATGTATCTGGAATGTCCATGAATGTCATATTCACTCTCATCAGCACTATATATCATTCAGCACTATCATTCAGCACTATATCATCTATATGGGGATGGGTCAAAACCCTGGTACCCCTTTTTTGTTCACATCAAAATAGCTGGGTTAAAATGGATGTTCAGCCCATTAAAAATATGCTATTCATTACGGTAGTGATCCATAGCCATATCATCTATATCTGCTCAGCTCCCAGGAACGATCAGCCAGGAATACCCATTTTCCAGACTGCGATCCTTCGTTGATCCCTGCGATGGCCTCGCAGAAATGAAACCAGCCGGCTGATTTTTTTACGACCTGACCCATGACCCAAGATGACCCAAGATGACCCAAATAGTATCCTTATGATATCCTTATGATATCCTTATGATATCTTATGATCTTTAAGCTTACAGGACCTTGGAATCCTTGGAATAAGTTGTGCAAATTGCTTGGGCAAGTTGGTCAAAATTTGACAAGCCCTGAAACTCTCCGTGCCTTTGGACCTTGACCCTGACCCAAACTGATAGGATTGATCTTTGCCAACATGTCAAGCCTCAGAATGCATGGCCACGTTGCAACTTCGGAGTGTATGATGACAATTGATGACAAATTCCGTGACAGGTTACAGAAGCTATGCATATCTATGCACATCTTTGCATGCCTATTCTTGTCCGCATTCTGTTTACAAAGACCACTTTTGATCCATGATGATCCAAGCGTCATCTCCGCGAGCTTCTGGATGTCCGCCATGGGATCGCTTCCAGATGCCAGGATGTAGATGAGCCTCAACACGCAGCGGGGCTGCAAATCACAGCGCGGAAAGTTGGCTGATATGCCGTTGAATGCCCTACAGATCCCTACAGCCATTCATAGTTCTGTAAATGTCGGCAAACCATCAGAGTTTTGATTATTTTGTAGTTTCAAAGTGTCATGCACCAAAATTCAATGTTGTGAATCCTCGTGGTGTTATGAGTCATTGAGATGTTTGAAGGTCCTGCTCCGTCCTGCTAAACCTGGGCTGTTGTTGCTTTCTTTCTGGCAGGCGCTCCAGCGACTTGAGCAGTGTCACCGAAGTCTTCTCTGAAGTGTGACATTATTATATAATATATTAAATTATATATTAAAATGCAGGCCATCTTTTTAATCTTTTTGAGCATTCGGAACGCTTGGGCTCTGCCCAAACCATCCCAAACCCTCTTGTAGGATGTTATATGATATATGCAGCCTGGCGCACAAGACCCGACAAGCAACCCAACAGTTGCGGCCCGTGGGTATGGAGGCAACCAAGAAACGGAATGGCCGGAACTGAGTCCTTGTAGCAAACCTCAAGTCAGTTGAGTCGGTCATGGGAGCTGGAGCTGGTGAAAGAGGGTGAAAGGATGTATTCTCCCACTGCACTTCAGGCGTATGGAACAGTCCTTCCACCACATTATCCACATTTTCATACGTGTTGCCTGTGGGTCTGACTGGTCTCTAAGCAGTTTGTTTTTGTGTATAGTCTTGGGAGCCTCCAAGTCCAATGGCGGTGGTTCAAGGAAGAAGGTACCCAACTTCTCCTGTCAACGCAAGAGTCGAATGGGAATAGTGGGAGGAGCAGGTCTTCAATAGGCAAATTCCGGCCGTAGACTGCTGTGGGCATTTTAGGCATTCCATTCCATTTTAGGCAAGAAGGTTTGAAACGGGCGCAAATTCCTGCACCACAGTCATCAGAGCGCCCACCGTGCTGTCTGGTCGTAGAGCAAACAGCAAGAGAGCCCTCTGAATTGGAGAGCACTTCCTCACAGGAAACAGCGGGATGGATGTTGCATGATGTTGCTTATTGTAACCCTCCATCTTCCAAATAAATATCAAACACAAATGAAATCAGTGCTGCAGGGACCAAACATGTGAAGCTTGCGGTAGTCAGGGCACAGCTTGAAGTTGTTTGGCCACTCGACATCTGCAGGCGTGTCGCTGTCAAAGACTTCCTGTTCCAGAGACTTGTCATTGGATCATGTAGAATCATGTGAAAAACACAATACAACACCATACAACACTTTTATAATCCTTTGTGCACCTTTGTGGAACTCTTGGTTGACTAATTTGACTAAGAGTTCTGCGAAATTCTGCGAAGTCTTTTGACGATGTGCAGTCCTGCCATAGTTTGATGTTGGCACTGAACTCACCCACAAAGCCATCGAAGACATCGCCCAGAGACATCAGCTGGTTGATGCGGTTCCAGCTGACCATTGTCAACCATCCTCACCATCGAGTCGATGGACAGGTGTTCAGTGTCAATGTCTAAAAGCGCCTATTCTTTACCTGTGGGTGGCCAAAAAAGTCTAGATAGCCTCTAAATCTTCATGTAAAATGGAAACCAACAAGGTAGTAAATGGTATTATAGATGCTATAGATGCTGTAGATTTCATTAGATTTCTATAGTCTATAGATGCATATAGATGCTAACTTAAATGCTACTTGTAACAGTCCACCAAATCAATGGCTCGATAATTGCCAGCATTCGCGAACGCATGGCATGTCTTGGCACATCTTGGCACATCTTGGCACGTCTTGGCACGTCTTGGGTCCTGAATCAGCGGGCTTCTCCTCCTTGGCAGGTCCAGGCAAGCCCGTGAGGAGCGCCATGACCTCATTGAGCTTCAGTTCTTTCTCCATCTCTTGGCACTTCAGCGTCAACATCACCTTGGCACAAACGAGATAGAACGAGAGGCCCAGATGGCCCACAAAAAGGATACAAAAGGCCCAGAATATATCCCAGTCTTGGATCTGAGCTGAACTGAGATGTGAAATGTATTAGAGTGTCAAGAAATGTCTTCGGTCATGATCTAGGAAATCATTGTGCGAGACATCCGAAACCTGTCAAGATTTCAAGCTGAGTTGCTGAATACAGGAGTTTGTCTTTCTCAAAAAGGCCGCGGCAAACCATGACGAACAACAGCCTCAGAGATTGGGGGTTGGCCAATATTCTGGCAAAGTCGCACTCGACAAACATTGTCTCACTTCACTTTAAAATTAAAAACGGACTCCTACTCAGAGGGCTGGATGTACAAATGCATAAGAACCCTGCCATTGGTACCATGGATGTCATGCATGTTTAATCGCACATGTTCTGAAATCACGTTGTTATGTTGACTGGATTTGATTAGGATGACCCCTGAAAGCGTTTAACCTGTGTTAGCACTGCTTTGTCAGAACCAACTTGTTCAACTCTGCGATACATTTGCCTTGTCTTGATCGGCTGCGTAGCTAGCATTCAACTCGATGCAACTAGGACAAAAAGGTGCTCTTAAAGGTGCAATGCTCAAGGGAGCATTCTCATGAATATCATGATGCAAATGAAGACATTCAGTGAAGATCAGTGAAGACGAGTGGCTGAATGAAGGAATTGAATAGCTCCACGAATCGCTCCTCTTTCGATTCCTTTGGTTCAGCCATCCTGCAGCACAGTGGCATCAGTGGCAGTGGAATGCAGTGGAAAGCAATCAATTGATTTCCATCGGCAAAAGCCGAAAGAAATCGAAAGAATGCCACAGGGAACCACGCTTTGATGGAAGCTCGTAATTGAATGTTGATCGTAATTGTAGAATTTCGGTGACATGAGCCAGCCTGATGGATTGGTTGAACATCGCAATAAACCAGTCCAAGGAGAACCTGAGACGGGAGATGCAGATTTGCAGCAACAAATCTCATTTCACGACAACTCCAAGCAATCCTTCGCCCCTATGAACAGAAATGCCAAGCTGCTGATACATGGGATCCACGATGCACAAATCGCAGATGATGAAATACAGAGCAGCACAGCGCAAAGCATGATACCTCGCTCACTCAAAGTCAAAGGAGCAAGGATTGATCGGGAATCACACAATTCGAGCTGCTGTACCTGTTCCCAGTGATGCAACTTCTTATCAAATGAAGTGAATTTTAGGTGTATTCGGCGTCAAACAGCTACAGCTACAGGTGACTTTGTGTGAGGCCGAGCAAAAATCCGGGTAACCGAATCTTGCAAATGTATGATTGTATGATGCATCATGACTTCTTTGCAGCAAAAGTGCTTGTAGACCTGACGGACTTCAGCGATTTGCACTGCAGTGATCTCCTGTTGCTTCACCTGCTCCTCAATCTTGGTGCCCATGATTTTGGAGCTGGACAGCGTCTCAATGAGCTCTTCATCATCCAGAATGTTGCCTGTCACGGAGCATCAGCACAGGAAATGTCCACATTCCGTGCCCGGTCCTGAATCCTACACCCTACACATAAACACTAATCGGCTGAGGGCAACCAACTGTCCGTCGTTTGGCCGAAACATGCTCATATTATCTCATATCCCTGAGTCATCTGTAGATTCTGTTGCACGCTGAATCTGAATAAAGGCTCATGAAATCTCATGACTATGTTTGAATTTTGATGTGCTTTATTTCTCATTCTCTGTTTGTATATATTTGGCCGTGCACCTACCTGACTCCACATATTACAGCAAAATGGAGCAAGCTATGTTTGAAGTCTGATCTGCCACCGCGTGTCCCCCCCTCGATTTGCGGGGGTCATCCAGGCACATTGTTCATTGTTGTACAGTACCTTCCCTATGAATCCCTATGAGACTCAAAGAGTTTGTGGCTGGCTCATGGCCTGTAGAAGAACTCAATAGCTGCAGGATCTTGTCTTCCAAGTCTTTGAGCTGTGCTTTGGCCTTTGCAGACTCAATGACCAAATTCACTCGCTTTTCCTCTGTGGCTGGCTCTTCTGCCGCCACCACGATTCCAAGCATCTGATCTTGCAGACCGTCCTGCACTCAGCTGCCTTCAGCCTCTGCTACCAATTTCAAGAGTTGCAACGAATAGAACACAAAAACTCTTCAAGGGCTCATGCAACGCAGAGAGAGAGAGAGAGAGACAGAGACTCTACTGATAATTCAGCATGTCATGTCCAAATCTCCTGTGTGGCCATGAAGTTCAGGATACTGACTGCCACGCAGATTTCAGGCGGGAAGTGCGGATTAGGAAGCTTGGTCGTGATGTACAGCCTCAGTGCATCTCAGTGCAATGCTGCTGTTTTGCGGAAGTTCGTTTGCAGGAGGCCCTATATAGTGATTTGGGATGTTCAAAACAACAGCTTCACAATGCTTCACCTATCTTTACATTGCTCCTGATACATCCTGAATCATCCTCATGCGCTTTCTTCAAACCATCCTCTCTGATCACATCTGATCACTTCATTCACTTTCAGGCGAGCTGCTTGAAGTCCTTGGACCATTCAATGGTCGAATCTCCCAACCTCACCATGGTGAGGGTGCCTTGCTTGAAGGTTGCCTTCTGAAGGACTGGATCCAAGATGGCATCAAGGCTCTCTTCCACGTTTTCCAAAAGAACAGGTGTGCCAAACTGGATGCAGTTCTCCAAATCTCGGATGTAAGGCATGTTCAGTCGGAGAGCCTGGAAGAAGGAACCGGAAAACCCAAGAAATTCACTGCTTTGTTATGTTTATATTCCGATATATCATACTCATATTATCTCATATTCTACTATTCCATGAAACTTGAGGACGCGACTTGGGTGCATTTCACATTTTGAACCCTGAGCCTTAATGTCTGGATTGCTCTTCTTGGTCCACTTGTTGGCCTGCATCTGTGGATCAATCATCAATGGCCAACGCCTAGAATTGTCCAGGATGATCGCATTGTCAATGGACAAGGCATCGTTCGGCAAGTAATCAATGACCCACTGCCGGATCTTCACTTCATCGCCGATACTCTTCCTCAATATTGGCAGAATCGTTCAGGCATTCAATTTAGCACACAGTTCAGACACATAAGACTTGACGCAGGGAAGTTACCACGTCTTCGTGTTGACAAGAAGTGTACTGTATCTACCCAGTTGGATGTTCGAATGATGTTCGATACAACACATCATTTCTGATATTTCTGCTGTATGGCAAGCGCGAGGAAGTGCACCTTGAACCGAAGGAATCGTTGACTGGAAGGCCATCTATGTCAACGAAGCTGTTTTTTTTCTTTTTTTCATCTTTCACACGGCAACTCACAATTCCTTTCTTTTCCGGATCTTGCCAAGGCTCGACAGGCTGAACTCCTTGCTGGCTGGGATCTTCAAATCCGACAGTTTCTGGAGCCATCCATCGCAGGCCTCCTTTCGGTAAGCACCAGTGAACACTCCCAGGTAGGCAATGATGCCAGAGGCGATCAAAATATCACCTGTGAAGGCACTGTGAAGGGGCGCAAACTCAAACTCAAACAGCTCCAATAGTTTTAGCAAGTTTCAGCCAAGACTTCTCCAAAGTTTCTATATTATATCATATTATATCTCCTACCGGTCCTACCTTGGTAGACCAATGTAGACCCCCCCGTCAACATACCCCGGAATGAATATAATCTATTCTGACCCCAATCTGGAATAATTCCTTAGGGCAGGGGATGTACCATATTCAAGTTTTCTCAATGGGATTCAACCTGAGTGTTCTTGTATAAACTTATAAACTCTGTTTTTCTTGCAGACCACCTGTCAGGTTGTTGTAGTCGAGACCCAACTTCTTGCTCTTGGCTGACCAGCTAGCTTGCTCTCCGCCCAAGCCGTCAATCAGCTTCTCAGCCCGAGCCAATTTGGCAGCACAGTCCTACCGAGTCCGAATAAAAGGCTTCAGCTGCTTGTGTTTGCGCATGTGGCACTATACAGTACATGTCTAGAAACACTGCTGAACCTAACATGTCTAGCAGAGTGGACTTGTGGCTCATGCACGTTGGCTTCAGTTCCTTTTCAGAACGGTGTTCACCACATTTGCCAAATGCATCTTTGAAAGGGAAGATTGAGCCTGTCAGGTCTTGTGGCTACAACACACACTTATCACACTTTACAATATCTGATCAGAATAGCAACTCATATACACAGAAAATGAGTTTTGATTGACGGCATTTCAAATCATTTCACCCTCCGAATCCGAGTATTCCGACTATTCCGAGTCCTTCTGATTCCTCTGCAATTCCTTGGCCTTTTCATTGGCTTCATGCAATTGTGCTTCGAGGTCTGCCACCATATCCATGACTTCCTTCAATTCTGCCTGCTTGGCTGCCACAGTGGCTTCAGCCTCAGCCACCTCAGCCTCAGCTTGTGCCAACTTCTGCCGCTTAGGACCCACCTCTTTGGCCACTTTGTCGTAGACAACCATGGCTCGGACCCATTTGCAGATACCCATGGCAGCCAAAGATCCCTTCTTGATCTTCTCAGGCTCGAACTCAGGGTCATCATACAGTGGCTTCACCTTGTTGATCACGGAATCTGGAATGTTGTCCTTGTCATAATTTACCATCCTGTTGATCAAAGAAGGATCCACCAACAGCTCCTTCTTTGCCGCCTCCCAGTAATCATCGACCTTTCCCTTGCCATCTGGAGCTGCAACCTTCACTGGCTTCACTTCAAACATGATGCACATAGCTTGGGCGGTGAGAACCACACCAGCAGGTGGGGTCTTCATTCCTCGCACCTCACCCACATCACCTTTGGACAACTTGCTGAGTGCCTCAAGGGCAGCTTCATAGGCAGGCAATGCAGCTGCCAGATCCTTCTCACAGTCAGCCTTGATCGCAGCTGCGTTAGCTTTTTGCACGTTGGCCTTGGCTTCTTCCTCTTCCACCACAGCCTTCTTCTCCACCGCGCCAGCCTGCTGAGCCTCGACACGTTCTCGCATCTCCCCTGTCTCCTGCGCAGCCTTCTCAAGGACGGGCTCCAAGTCATTCAGCTCAATCTGCAGAGCTGAGACCTGTTCTTTGGCATCGTTGATCTTGTCAAGACCTGTGTCATATCGCCACTTGCCTTTCTGGACGATCTGTCGCCTTTCCTTCAGGGTCGAGATGAAGGAATTGATCAGCTCCAAATAGGAGGTGGGTGTTACATAGAAATGTCGTTTGGCCTCTGCCAAGAACTTCTCCGACAGGCTGAACACAGACTGCTGTGCTTGCACCATGATCTTTGTGACGTTTGTGCGAATGGTGTCGTCAAAGTCCAGGTCCTTGTCCTTGGACAAGAACTGATTGGCGACGGCTGACAGGGCATCTGCAGGCCACTCATGGAACCAGTCAATGGTACAGCAATTCACCAAACTTGGGAAACTTCGCAATCGGTTTCTGAAAGCTGAGCCAATGGGTGACATGCAAATGACGATGTGCAAGTTCTTGCGGCACTGCTCTACATACCATCCAAAGATCTCAGCAGGGGTGTTCTTTCCCACGGCGTTTGCACCCTTGCTGCACTTTTCTGTGATCTCAAGCCTGTCCTCGTTGGCATACAGGTTTGGCACTTCACCAGTGTTCAAAATGGATGACACCTCCTCCAAGAACGCTTCCTTGGCAATCTGTGTGTCCGAGAACAAGAACACCGTGTTGATATCCTGGGAACCGCTCTTCATAAGCATTCGCTTCATGTCTTCATGCCACTCGTTCATGCCATAGCCCTTGGACATCTCAATCTGGAAGAGCTCGTACTGTGCAACATATGTAGCCAGAGTGGTTGTTGCCTTTCGGCCACTTCCACCCACACCCACGAGCAAGGCATTGCCCAATGGGAGTCGGAGCACTCGAATGACTCGGCAAATGTGCTGGATGAAGCTCATGAACAGCACCAAATCCATGCGAATCTTGCTTACAGAATTGTAATCCTCCAAGCATTCTTGTACCTTTCCTGCCAGCCTTTCGTGATCCTGCATTTCCACATATGCTGATGACTTGGGATCACAGAAATCTGCAAAGATCACAGGCTCCAACTTCACAGCTTGGTCATATGGCCTTTTCAGGTGCTTGTCCATATTTCTCTTGCACAGGTTGGTGAACCAGTTCATGTCCTGCCTTGTGGTCAATCGATCTTTGAAGACTCGCTCACACTCATGCAGCCAACACTTGGCCAAATCATCGACCTTGGGCAAGGACTCTCTGCTGCACTGACAAATTCCCTGGAAGACCTTGGACACGTCTCGCATGTTGAAGGTGTAGTGGGACTTCGCCGGTGTGGGCAAGAGCTCCTTCAGCACAGTACTGTAGACCTCCAAGGTGGCAGTGACAGCACCAGGAGCAGCTCCAAGCACATCTCGTGCCATGACACTCATGAACTTGTTAACCACCGTCACAAAGATACGGCTCAAGCTTTCTTCGTCGAAGGGAGTCACGAAGAGCAGGTTGAACCAACGCGAGTAACGATCTGTGATATCGTTCTTGCCGCCTCCTGGAGGGCACATTGCAGCCAGCATGTGGATGTCAATGAGCTGTCGGAACTCCCATCCCTTGCGGTCGTACCAACCATATCCCATTGGTGTCAGGATGAACATCTGACGCAAAATCTCAATGGGCGGCTGGGCACCATACTCTTCCTTGAAGGGCATGTTGAGATCATCAATGAAGACCAGCATCTTCTTGTTGGGAGGTGGTCCAAATGTGCCCTTCTTACGCTTGTCCAACTTGCCGTCAATGACATCCTGCGTCTGGTTGGCAGTGGTCTGTGCAGAGAAGGCAAAAGCATTGGTTGAATAGGAGTCGGCACTGAAACCCTGCAGCAACATGCCCTGGATGGAGGCCGTCTTGGCAGTACCTGTTGGACCACTGATGAGAATGTTGTAGCCTTTCTCGATCAGGGTTCGGATCAGGAACTGGTTTCGGCACGTATCCGATGTTGGCACCACAATGGTGTGGTACGGTGTGTCCTTCGGAATGTCGAAGCCTTCAATCCTCTCAGTCCAAGGCTTCCACTTGCCTCCCTCCACCGCATCCACGAAAGAGTCATGCAGCAAGCCTTTGCGCGGGGCTGATGGCATGGAGCCACCACCAGTGATGTCGACCTTTGTGAAGTCTGCAACAAAATTGAATTTCTGGAGCAAGTCCTTCTTGTTGTCCATGCAAGCTCGGATAATGTCGCAAACAAACAAACGACCATCAGTGTCGGTGCAAGCACCACATGTCCAAGTCATGGTGAACCAGAAAAGTTGGAAGATCATGATCTCTCGGTCCATGAAGTTCTGTCCCAGGTCCATGTCGTCATCCGGCTCCTCACCTTCAGGGATCTTCACCTCTGGCTTGCAGAAATTCTCCGTTGTGTCGCACATCAAAGCGTCCATCATTCGTGTAGCCATGCAACAAAGCCAGCCATCAGATACCGGGAAAGGAGTCTTGACTTTGTGAGTGCACTCCAGCATGACCTCAAAGTAGTTGTTGAAAAGCGAGAAAAGCTGGTCCCTGTGTTCTTCCTTGAGGTAGTCCGGAATTGTCAAAAGCCAGGAATCCACAATGGGCTTCCACCCCAGGTCTGTGTCAGGTTCCAGGAAAACAATTCCTACTCGGGACACAGTGGCAGGGGAGGCATAGTCCAAATCCCTGACCTCGAAGAGCATGGTCGTGACGGTGGACAGTTTGATGATCTCTCCACTGTTCAAGCACAACTTCTTGTTGTCATCCAGCACCGTGTTCATGTTCTCGATCCAAATGGCATCGACAGGGCCATCAAGGACAACCCACTGTCTCTTGCCATCTCCAAAGGCTTTCATTGCCTCTCGGACAGCAATGGCTAGCACACCATCTGTCCACTCTTGGGTATTGAGATCGCTCTCTCCGTACAGCTGTCCCTGGGTAATCGATTTGGGGTTCATGACATATTGAGTCACAGGCACCATCTCCTCCCCATCGGCCAGCTCCCCAAGGGTTTCAGCGAGGACATTCTTCACATTCGTCTTTCCGCATGGTGGGATTCCTACAGTCATGAGACCGTGGCGCACCAGCACCGTCTCCCACAGCTGGATGACCTTTGTTGTGAAGGGCTTCGTAGGTTGCAATCCGCGCTTCTCCGCAATCATATCGATTGTGGCCAGAAGTTTTCCAGCGTTGCTGGGGGGCAACTCCACCCCTGGGAACAAATCTCCAATGATACCCTTGAACAGTGGTAGGTCTGCTGTCGTGAACTTGGGCAGATTCACATCAGTGAAGGATCGCAGGGCAATGACATCTTCTGGATATTTGTCGCCGTAGGTTCGCTTGCCGTTTCCACCTGCCACCAGCAAGGCGTTCAATCCTCGCATTCCGAAGTCGTAGTGCCGCTGAGGAGAAAGCTGCTCTGATGACAGCTTCAAAGCCATGGTTGCCTTCGTGCCAATCACTTTTGCATCTGAGTACCCGAAACTGTACAGTCGAATCTCTGCAATCAAGGCATAGTTGGGCACCTGGAGTAGCGTAACACAACAAAACAATGTCCAAAACTTTTGACATTTAAGTTACATGGACGTCTCCAAAAACTCTGTTAAGGAACTGGTCAAGCCTGGGAACTATGGCCTACAGAACTTGCAAATGAATGCAGATTCGCAGTTGCAGTCCGAGCACCATCATGGCACACGGCCGGAACAATGCCTTCAAGTTGTCTGGCAGTTCGGATCGCCCAGCATAACCTGGATTCATGGTGATGTTCACAGCGCAGGTGGGAACCTCAAACGCTCACGACTGCTGGGTCTGGCGGGTGATCATCAGGTGTCGACGAATTGCTACAACATGTTCTCGGCCTTTCTGGTTCCCATGATTGTCTTCATTGATTGAAATTAGTGGCTTAAGGGCAGGGATGTTGAGAGATGTTAAGAGATGTTAAGAGAGTGTGTTCCAGTCTGGCTGTGTCTGGGTGTCTGGCAAGCTTGATCTCCGTCTCCTCGAAGACGAACTTGTCCACACGTCGCTTGATTGCCAGTGAGATCTGCTGAATCTGTTGCGCCACCACCGACAACACCTCCAGAGAGATTCGATTGAACTCATCAAAGCAGCACCATGATCCACTCGAGGCAAGTCCTGTCCGAAGGGCGCATGAATTCCTCTTGAATACTGAAAAGATCTCAACGGTGAGACTCACAGGAAAGGGCGGTTACAGCTCCATCTTGTTATGTCTGTAGTTGGAGCCGCAACTATATGCAACTAAAAATCCAGATTCAATTGCGTCAATTTTGCGTCAATATCTGATTAGAGCTATGCCTTCTTATTTCACCCTAATCTGCGCTGCTTCTTTGGGGAGTGCCGTTTATGGCCTGCCTTTGAAAAACTTGGCCAGCTGCAAGTAGTCCATGGAGTCACTACCTAGGCAGAACATCTGTCCCAAAAGGGCACTTCGCACAGATTTTGACCAAAAGATCAAAAGCACAGTCAGCTTATTCAGCCCACGCCAGGAAGTGTCGACTGGACTGCAAAGCCAGGTGACAGTTGAAGACCACACACCTCGGTATCACAGCAGGTGGTTATCACAGACTGACACCCATCTTCTGCTAAGGTTCCGGCTGGATCGCCAAAGCCTTGGCCAAATCCTTTGTACTTTCGGTCTTTCCGGTTCCAGCCGGTCCCTCTGGAGCTCCGCCGTAGTACAGAGCGAACGCACCTTGCAGTGCTGAAACTCGCTCCAAATATCTCCAAAAAATCACAAGCAATGCGGATTAAGCGGCTCAATCATGGTCACAATATGTCACAATGATATTGATGAGACATTAGGAGACTTGAATGCAGCTGGGATGCCCATCAAGGTTCGGTAGCATCTGTCCGTCAAGGGAGTGATGACCAAACGAGGGGAGTTGCCCAAATATTCAAAGCCATAGAGCAACGTGGAGTTGACCTGGGCACCCCTTTCTTGGCCCAGCTGCAAAGGATAAATGGGGGCCTCAAATCCCTACGATTTTCATTGAGAGACGTTGCCAAG
>CAMXCT020000592.1:0-30000 GCA_947184155.2 Cladocopium goreaui | reverse complement strand
ACTCTGGACAATGTCAAAATGTGAGCAAGATCAATAGCCAGAAACTAAAAACTATGGGAGAAAGCATCAAAAAACACAAGTCCACGCACGGGATGTCGTTCTCAACAAATTGTGTGTGAGTGTGTGCAAAAACAAACTGTCCTCGCACCAGGACCACAATGTCTTCGAGCTGCTTGAAGAGCTTCCTGACGTCCCGGAGTGTGTTTCATACCGCGTGAATTGAATGTGCAATTGCCACGGCCACAGCTCAGTCTGATCTTCAGGCCAGAGACACCAAGACCAAGGGATAACCGGGTGCAAAGTCACCACACATGTACATCCACTGCATTGCACTGCTGTTATATCAACGTGTCACCATTTATTCAGCGATGTTCTACAAATGTATACAAATGCTATATATAGTACTGTAGTATACTGTAGTAATCATGCCGCATCGACATCTAAAGCGCCAACAAGATGCTTTTCGTACTCTGCAATGCTTCCAGACTTCAGAGCCGATGTGACCTCCTGTGTCCAGAAGATCATGTCCTGGGCGCAAAATGAGTTTTGCTTCCACCATCTTCAGCCTTCAGCCTTTCCCGCGTTTCCAAAACTATCGTGCTGTTTGATTTTTGTCATATGCTCTGGAGATATTTTGGCAAGTCAAGGCAAAAAACTATATATGGTAAACAGAAACCCAAAGATCCGCAGAAAATCACTGTTTCTGCTTCAAGTATTCAGAGGTGTGATATGTGTTGATGAATCTCGTACCGTCTCTACTTGGCAATACTTGGCATGGATCATATGGATCTTCAGCTGCATCTCGGGTACTGAAAAGTACTGAAATTGGTCAAGACTCTGTAGCCAACACCACCTGTCCAGGCCATTCACAGCACCACCTCATACCATGACAACGGCTCTTGTCGGACAAATCAAGTGTTAGGGAAGTCAATTTAAGAAATATGCTGTAATATATGCTGCATGTTTCCCCTCATTAAGTCATTAAAGACTTTGAAAGAGACTTGCAAAGTTGTAAGCCAGGCATAGCTTTGAGCAATTTTGAGCATAGCTCTGAGCACAGCCAAGCTTCTTGACGCGGTCGGCACTGGGATACGCTTTGTTGGACTTGTCCGTGACCTCTCGCAGGATGTCCATCATCGACTCCTCCACTTCAACGAGCCAACACTCCACAGCACCAACGTTGCCCGGCTTCATGACATCCACTTTGTTGGTGAAGTCCACGGTTTCACCCTCTCCACTGGTCATTGCTTCAATGACTTCATTCCTCGGAATGAGTTGAATGCATTTTGAAAGCATGTCGCATCATTATATGAGCCAAAAATAGAGGCGTTGTTCAATTTGTATCAATTTGTATTATTGTTTTGGAGAAGTATATAGAATCTCTGCGACTGCACATCCGTCTCTTCTACCTCCATCAAGTATCAAGTACAGCACGTATCAATAAACAGGTTTGTATTCTTGAACCAGATGCAGATCAGAAAAACCTTCAAGAATCAAATCATTCGCAAAATGATGTGAACGGTGCTTGCTCGCACTCAACACTAATGATCTACCCATTACATCCCATTACCGTTTCAATTCCGCTCGGAGTGAAGAAGCAGGCTGAGGTCAGACTAAGTTAGCAAAGGCCAACCCTACCGTGCAGCCCTGGCACTTGGAATCAAAGCGAACCTTTGCAATGCCTTCGAAGGCTTTGTTCAAGTGAGGTTGCACCAGAGTTGGATCCTTCAAAGGAATCCCAAGCTGCACGTTTCTGGCTATCACATCAGCATGGGCGATGGCCCTCCGATCACAGCCTTCCACTCCACAACTCCACAACCCTAGCCAGCACTTTCCTGATCCCTATGCAATCAACATCAATCAACTATCCGGACTAAACGTCCTTGGTCTCTGCCAAAATGGACAGCAGGTCGGCATCGTTCAAGAAGAAGAACCGCGGAAAATACAACCTACAATTGGATGCAATATTGCAATGTTCAATTCAAACAAACAATGAGAGGTGTCATTGCAACCCACGCAGTTGAAGTCTTGCAAAGAATCTTACGGTCTTCCAACATGCCCTGCATCTGGAAATGTGCCAAGATTTACCAAACAGTTTGCCTCTTGGTCTCGAGGTAGTCTTTGAGTCCCTTCTGAACTTTCTCGATGGTCACGTTGGCCTGTCAGCATCAGAAATTCATGAGTTTCCCTATTCTCCCAACACTGGCACATATTATACATGGCATTGGCGAAATGTCGAGGAGCAAATCAAGCATATTATATATCATATGATATATGATATATGATATATGTATATGTATATGTATATGTATATACATATATATATATATATTAATATATCTGTGAATTGTCAGGTATCTATGCCTTGATGTGACTTCAGCATGGATCATGAATCCAGGATGGACCACATATAACCTCCATGGGGCCTTTTTGGTTCAGGCCGTGGTGGGAGGGTCGTGGACTTCGCTGTAGGATCGGCGATGGAGCCTTGAGCGGTGAGTCAAAACCTTTTGCTGCGCTTTCTCTTGGTGTGGGACACCAATTCATATCTCTTTGATCGACAGGGTCATCATCCACTTGATTTGACAGGGTTCATTCAATATTGATTTTCCTGACAGGGTCAGATTGCTTGATTGGTTGTATCCTCCGCTACCAATTTACATTGGTAGCGGAGCCTAGTGCTCCAGCTGCCTTGGTGGACATCAGGGACGTCCGTTTTCCTTTGGCAACTGTAAGAGTGGTGATTCAGGGAGGCCGAGCCCTTTTTGGATTTGTGTGCAGTTACAACAGTTTTGAGAATGCCACCGCCTCAGGAGTCAGATTTGCCTCCTGTGCCGGATGATGAAGCTCCGACTCAGGTCAGCACTCAGCTGCCTTGGAGTCAAATCCCGAAGTTCGTCCCAGGGACGACAAATGTCCAGGAGTATACGCAGAAGCTCAAGTTCCTTGCGGCCTTGTGGCCTACGGATTTCCTGGATCAATTAGCTCCTAGAGCTGCGTTGTTGGTGGAGGGTACGGCGTTCAAAAAGATTGCCCGTATCCCACCTCAGAAGTTGAAGGTGAAATCGACTGATGGCATTGCAGCCATCGTGGAGGCGATCGGAGGTTCTTGGGGCTCCACAGAACTTGAAGAAAGGTACGAGTTCTTTGAAAGGTCATTGTACGGAACAGTTCAACGCAATGACGAGTCCCACGACAGTTTTTTGTCTAGGATGGAAGCCAATTTTGTTGAGCTCATTGCTCGCAACACGACACTGGAGGAGGTTCAGGCCTACGTTCTCTTGCGTCAATCGACGCTCAGTGCGGATGACAAGAAACGCATCCTGCTCGAACACGGTGGAGAGCTCAAGTATGGGCCGGTAGTCAAAGCCTTCAGGTTGTTGGGCAGTCGATTTTTCAATGAATTTCAGACTGGTCGCAGTAGTCAGAAAAACAGGGTCTATGATGTCAATGTTTCCGAAGCCGATCAACATGAACATCATGCTGCTGCCGATACTGGTCATCATGAGAAGGCCTTTTTCACTCATGCCGATGAACATGAAGTTGAATTGGAACCAGATTTCATTGAGGCACTGATTGCTCAGGATGATGCCGATGCTTTGACCGTATCGACGTTTGAGGGAGAGTTTGAAGATTTCTTGCAAGAGACACCAGAGATGTACGAAGCTCTCACGTCGTACATAGAAGCCCGTTCCAAGTTAGTGGAAAAGAGAAAGAGCCGTGGTTTCTGGCCTGTGAAAGGAAAAGGCAAGGGGTTCAAGGGTCGTGGCAAAAGCTTTGGCAAGAGGTCAAAGGATCGGGAAGCGCTGTTACAGCGTATTTCAAAGAGCCATTGCCGACGTTGCGGCGCCTTGGGTCATTGGAAAGCCGAGTGTCCCCAGGCTTCCCAATCGGAGAAGTCAGCCATGCCTTCGTCTTCAGCCACTGCCCATGTTGTGTTCGAAGAGAGGCCTCAGGAGATTTTCCAAGCCTCGACCGACACTGATGAAGTGATTTCCGAAGATGAGTATGAACTTCCGTCTGTTGACGCCAGTCCGCACCCAGTTGTTGTTGCCGAAGAATCATGTTTTGTCCTCAATCATGAAAGTCGTGCAGTCGGGGTTGCCAAGTTGAGTCGTAGGATGTTTGAGTTCAACATGACTAGGCAAAAGTTTAATACTGTCCCAAATGCCTCCGCATCCGTGCCATGTTCACGATCGTTGCCCAGGAAATGTCCGGACGATGAGGAGTCACACCATGCCACAGTTCAGTTGAAATGCCGACCGTTTGCAGGGTCTCGCATAGCCGAATCTGTATATAGCAGCTTGGAAGACTTCTGTACACATGCCATTTTGGACACAGGAGCTAGCCGCTGCATCATTGGAGACAAAACACTCCATCGCCTCAAGCAGTCGCTGCCAGAATGCATCCGATCCCAAATCCGTCAAAAGGATAGCTCAGTCAAGTTTCGTTTTGGAAATAACCAATCTCTTACCAGTATGTATGCAGTTCAACTTCCTTTGAAACATGCTCATGGTAGGAAGTTGTGGTTGTCAGTTGAAGTTGTTCGTGGTTTGACACCGTTTCTGTTTTCCAAGAAAGCCTTTAAGATGTTGCAGGGATCACTGGATACGCAAACTGACCAGTGTGTTTTGTCCAAAGTTCAAGATCAGCCCATTCCGTTGCAAACGAGTCCCACTGGTTTGTATCTCATCGACATGTTGGACATTTGCCAAGGAGATGCCACCGCATTCACCCATGCGGGAGTCAAGCAGTGTGTCACCGACCATTCCCATTCACAATTCGGGGTAAGATGTTCTAATGGGGATAAGTTAGAACTTTCGAAAAGTAAACAATTTTTGGGTTCAGTTGTAGGGGTTTCTCAACTGATGCAAGACTCTGCCACCTCTGCCAAGAGATTTTTGCGAGTCAGAGACTTTCGCTCAAAGAACCAGGTGCCACCGTTCCCACAGCATTCGTCCGCTGATTGCCATCATGCCGCCAATGGTCAGTGCTCTCAAGACCATTGCCGAAGCCCTGATCCGGCTTCTCACCATGCTGTTGCAGATCCTAGTGCAGCAGCTCGAGAAGCAGGAGATCCTTGCCGAGATGGAGATCGAGAACGAGCCGGAGACTCATGCCCACCTGCAGGATATGATGCGCCAAATTCAACAACAGGGCGCCACACTGGAAGCCCTCCGAGAGGAGGTGGAAGTTCAAAAGAAGACTCCAGAAAAGAAGGTGAGACCTCAGCCTGCAGCAGCCCCAATGAGCATTGCCTCAATGACCTCCGGAAGTTCCACGCCATTGTCCAAGCCACAGGTTCCAAATGTCAGTCAGCGAAAGAGTCGGGCACCGTCCGTCGTTTCCCAAGCTGCAAGCTGGCAAGAGATCGAAGCCGAGGAGGAGACCATTTTGGTCCAGGAGATGGCCCTTTCAGTTCCCGTGGAATTGACTCAAGGGCGAGCCTCGGTGCCACCTGCACCAACCTTGCCGCTGCCTGGAAACCTGACGATCTCAGAGTGGGGGACCAACATGATCAACTTCGGCAGGAAACACAAAGGAAAGACCTTCTCAGAAGTGATGGAGAAGGATCCTGGTTACCTGCAATGGAGCCTGGCCCGTTACGGGTCCCTCATGCCGGAGCACCAAGATTTCTGCCGATTCGGACAACTCTGGTTGACCCACAATCACAACGAGATCTAAATGGACGAGACGCTGAACCTGCTCTACTGAGTGAGTCTGAAGGCTTCCATGCTGCCGTCCAGGCCACAAAAGACATGCTGAAACAGCCAACCAAATTTCAAGACAAAATTCAAATCCATGATCAAATTGAACAGGCCATTCACCACATGGAAGATTTACTTTTCACAGAGATTTCCAACAAAACCCCACATCAAAGAGTATTTCTCCTAGAGGTTTACGCAAATCAACACAGTCCTTTGACCGAAGCAGTTCAGAGAATGGGTCTCAAAGCTCTCAAGTTCACTAAGGAAGATGGAGATCTGGCCACATTTGCCGGTCGTCAAAAGCTTTGGGATGTCATAGAGAAATATCAACCAGAGCACATCTGGATGGCTCCTGAATGCGGTCCCTGGGGTGGCTGGAACCACTTAAACAAGTTTAAGAGTGTTCAACTATATGATGCCATCCAAGCCAAGCAAATTTCTCAGCTTCCTCATGTCAGATTGTGTGCCAAAGTTTGCAGGTTTCAAATTCGAAACGGCCGCCATTTCCATCTAGAGCAGCCTGCTGGATCTGGTCTCCCTCATTTGAAGATGTTTGAATCCTTGCGTCAGGAGACAGCCACAGCCCGCTTTGATATGTGCCGTTTTGGTTTGCGCATCCCAAAGACCAACAAGTACCTTCGCAAACGTAGTGTGTTGCTCACTTCTTCAAAACAAATGTTTCATGCTGTTCATGATCAGAGATGCACAAATCAGCATGATCACCAGAACATTGAAGGGAGCATTTCCATCAATGGCAATCGGCAAAGGCTCACCAGCTTTTGTGCCACTTACTGCCGTGGTTTTGCCGACATGATGGCCAGAAATCTTTGCACAAACCATCACAATCATGTAGGATCTGATGAACATGCCATGGCATATCATGCAGATGGAGAAGAAGAAAACCTGGAAAGACCGACCAAAAGACTCCGCAGTGATCAGAGTCTTTTCAAAAGACGTAGACTCTCTCAGGTTCCACCGGTTGATACCCAAGATGTTGCAGCGCCTGATGTTCCAATTTCTGGCCATGAATCCTCGGATCCGAATCCTGGGACAAATGTTTCTGGACCAGTAGCACCCGTGATTTCCAGGTCCGAACCTTGGAAAAATGTCCTGGATGCCGCCAGATCATTTGCTCCTCGTGTTGGCAATGCCCGATGTCCCACAGATTCAACAGCTTGGCAACTAGCTCAGGAAATTGTACAGGACTCTCTCAAGTTGTCAGACATGTTTGTTTGCAGGGGTACTGAGAGATATCAAGTTCCTCTCCTAGCCCCACCGTCACACCAGTTTTCCCTGAGATACACCGTGTCTGTTCACAGAGAAACATCCGAAATCCATGACCTGGGGTTGGAAAACTGGCATAACTGTACCAGAGCCCAAAGGATAAGAAAGAGCATTCCCAGCCATCTCACGATCACAATGTTTGGTAGTTTGCCAAATTCCGAATCTGTGCCAGCGAATGCTCGTGACCTTGGTCTTGGTGAAGACGGCCCGGCCGATGAGCCTGAATCTGCAGTGCGTGCGACTGGAAGCCAAAATCTTCCGTTGGCTGTGCATGAACGTTCCAACAGCCAAGCTTGCGAAGGTTGGGCACCGCCACCAGTGCCCTTGCATGGCCCAAAATTCCGCTTGCTACAGCCACAAGAGAAACAAGATTTGATAAAGCTTCATAAGAATCTAGGCCACCCAGATCCAAATGTCCTTTCACAACATCTCAAAGCAGCAGGGGCTTCTGAGCAAGTTGTAGAAGCAGCCAAGGAGTACATTTGTGATGCCTGCGTTGAAACCACTAGATTTAGCCATCAAAGACCTGCCAAACTGCACGAACCCAAGGAATTCAATGAACTCTTGGGGATTGACGGTTTCTTTTGGACGGGAAAGAAGGGTTTTCAAGTCATGATTTTCCACTGCATTGATGAAGCTTCTTTGTTTCATTTAGGACGTCGCTTAGACAACCGACACTTGGAACATGTTATCCCTGCGTTCAATGATATGTGGATGTCTTGGGCCGGTCAACCTTCCGGAATTTATTCCGATCCCGCAGGAGAATTTTGTGCGGATGCATGGCTCACCTTTTTGCAAAGGCAAAGCATTGAACCACGCCTCTCAACCGAGGCCTGGCAAAAGGGCAGAATCGAAAGACATGGCCAGATTGTCAAGAACATGCTTCACCGTTATGATCAGGAAAAGACCATTGAAGATGTTCAAGAATTGGATATGGTCCTCCGAGCCTGCTTTCAAGCCAAGAATGCCTTGTCTCGACAAGATGGTTTCTCTCCAGAGCAGATAGTCCTGGGTAAATCCCCTAAAGTCACTGCCTCCTTAACTTCCGATGAACAAGTAGCATCACACAGTCTGGCCGATGGTTCTGACTTGGACTGCGAAAAGTTTCGACGAAACCTGGAGGTTCGTACACGAGCCAGAAAGATGTTTCTGCTTGCGGACAATGACGCAGCCATCCAAAGAGCACTCCTGCGAAAATCATGTCCTCCTGTTGACACGTATACCATAGGTCAACATGTCATGTACTGGAAAAAGAAGAATACCTTTGGTCGTCGTGAAGTAGGACGTTGGCATGGGCCCGCCAGAATTGTTTGTCGTGATGGTTCAACAACAATGTGGATTGCTCACGGAGACAAATTGCTGCGGTGTGCACCAGAAAACTTGCGTCCAGCGTCCCTGCGGGAATGGAACAGTGCCTCAGTTTCCTTAGACCAGCAAGTCCAGGATTTGCGCCATCTCAGTGATGCTCAGAACCCAGGGGTGCCACACAGAACAAATGCCCCAGGGAATCAGGAAGATGAAATGTATTCACCCGGTAGTTTTGCTCCAGAACCTGCATTGCCTGTCAGTAACCAATCCAGCGTACAACCTGAAAGTGAACTGTTCCCAGATCCACAAACAGATCCTGCCAATACACCCATAAACGATTCTCCAGATAATTCCAATAATAATAATCCCCCTCAACTAGAAATCAACGATAACTCTCCCGATAATGCCATTGACCTTGATGCCTCTGAGAGTCAGGAAGATGGACTTGAATCCCATGCGGATGTTCTCACATGCCACGATGTTTGTCATCTTGAAACTGATACAACCTTACATGAATGGAATGTTTTTCATGCTGGAACCCAAAGTAATCAGGTTTGCCTTGCGGAAGACGGTATGCCCTTTATCGAGAATCCTCCAGAGCCTCTGGATCACCAGTGTTTCATGTTGGAAGTCCCCATGTCACGTCAGGATATCCTAAAATGGTCTTCTGCAGAACATCCGGAGGAACTTGCACAGGTTGCCTCTGCCGGAAAGAGGGCTCGTGCCGAAGTTCAGGTCAAGGATCTGACTCAGGCTGATCGAAAACTGTTTGAAGCCGCCAAGGATGCTGAACTTTCCTGCTGGCTACAGACCAGTGCGCTCAAGCCTGTGCTGAGAAAACACCTGAATCCTGAACAAATCCTGAAATCAAGATGGGTTCTCACTTGGAAGAATGTTCCAGAAAACGAAACAACAAACGGATCAGGAAGAAAAGCCAAGGCTAGACTGGTTGTATTGGGGTATCAGGATCCACGGTTAACCGAAGTCAGTAGAGATGCTCCAACACTCACTCGTGAGGGTAGGCATACGGTTTTACAGCTTATCTCCTCCATGCATTGGGTTCTCACTTCTTTCGATATCAAGACCGCATTCCTCCGTGGAAAAGCAGATCAAAATAACCCTTTAGCTATGGAACCTCCAAAAGAGCTTCGCCAACGAATGCAACTTGATGAGAATCAGGTGTGTGCCTTGATTGGAAATGCCTATGGTAGAGTTGACGCACCATTGCTTTTCTATAAGGAACTTTCAAGTCAATTACAAAAACTGGGTTTCAAAGTTCATCCTCTGGAACCATGCGTATATTTTCTTGAATCTTGGAAAGGTGGACAGCGTACTCTCCACGGAGTTCTAGGTACCCATGTTGATGATGGAATATGTGGCGGAGATGAATGGTTTCATCATCAAATCGAAGAACTGCGTAAAAGCTTGCCTTTTGGGTCGTATAAGCAAAACAAATTTGTTTTCACTGGAATTCAGCTTGAACAATTGCCAGATTTTAGTATCCGAGCATGTCAAGAAGATTACGTGAACTCAATCATGCCTATTGAAATTGGTAAGCACAGAAGATCTACACCTCAAGAAACAGTGTCAGAGACAGAGATGTCTCACTTGCGCGGTTTAATCGGTAGCCTACAGTATGCCACAACGAACACTCGACCGGATGTGGCTGCCAAGCTTGGAGAAGTGCAAGTTCAGCTATCCAAGCCTACCATCCAAACTTTGTTGGAAGCAAATAAAGTTCTTCGGGAAGCTCAACAAACCAGTGACGTCAGTATTTTTTTCAGGTCTATTGATCCGGATCAATTGACTCATGTGGTGTTTGGGGATGCTTCGTTTGCCAGTCCAAAACAATTGTCATCGTTTCAAGGTACCCTTGTGTTTGCAACGTCACCTCAGTTACAACAAAACCAAACAGCACCTATCAGTCCCATCTCATGGTCATCAAAAAAGATCTCTAGGGTGGTACGTTCCACCTTGTCCGCAGAAGCTTTCAGCATGTCAAGGAGCGTTGACAAAATGAGCTGGTGCCGACTCTTGTGGGGCACCTTAGTGTTGCCCGAGTTTCAATGGAGGAATCCTCCTGAAGCTTTTCGTCACATGCATGCTGCAGTGGTGGTAACAGATTGTAAATCCCTGTATGATTTGGTCAGTCGACGTGCAATGCCATCATGTGAAGAATACCGCACTACTTTGGAGGTGCTCCTCATTAAGGAAAGATGTCTGGAACACTGTCATTTTAGATGGATTCCCACAGCGTTGCAATTGGCCGATCCATTGACCAAAAACATGGATGCCACCCTTCTCAGAGCAGTTTTAAGACAAGGTTCATTCCAACTGTTCGATGAAGATGCCAGCTTGCAGACGAACGCTCACAAGAAACAGGCGGTCCAGTGGATCCGTGGGTCACATCAAAAAAGGATTTTAGGGAGTGTGAATTGCCAGGTATCTATGCCTTGATGTGACTTCAGTATGGATCATGAATCCAGGATGGACCACATATAACCTCCATGGGGCCTTTTTGGTTCAGGCCGTGGTGGGAGGGTCGTGGACTTCGCTGTAGGATCGGCGATGGAGCCTTGAGCGGTGAGTCAAAACCTTTTGCTGCGCTTTCTCTTGGTGTGGGACACCAATTCATATCTCTTTGATCGACAGGGTCATCATCCACTTGATTTGACAGGGTTCATTCAATATTGATTTTCCTGACAGGGTCAGATTGCTTGATTGGTTGTATCCTCCGCTACCAATTTACATCTATATATATATATATTATTATATTATATTATATTATATTATATTATAGTTCCAATTGATTAACCCATCAACCAGGGTATTTTTGAATATCTTGGCTCAGATGGATGCAAATGATGTAATTAACTGGACGTGTCCCTGACTTCAAATTCAGCAGATTTCAGCACCAATGCGCTCTCCATGCTCTGGCGAAATTTCCAGGCCTGGCCCAGCCGATGATATGCATTCTTGCTCACCTCTTTGAGGGTATGCTGAGCAAACCTCAGATTAAAGTCTTTGGAAGACATGGGACCTCCATGGTTCATGTTCCAGGACAAGCTCGATCCAAAGCCGAACTAGCACGATCTTTTCAGAGGCTGCAAAGTTTAACTTCCCTTGACAGCCGTTGAGTACACCAAGGACAAGCATTGAGCAGCCTAGTCGATTCATCTCCAGACATACGCGTGGTCAAATCCCGAAATGGGTTGGTCTGAAACTAGGGAACCCCTAAATCCGATGTTTGATCATCATTTTCCCCGCGAAGTAGCCATTTTCGGAGGTGAAATGCCCGATATTCAGACACACCCAACGATCATATCAATTTACTTCGCCCACTGTACCCCTATTTTTTTTCCCCATTGTCATTGGTGAACATTTTAAATATGGTGAAATCATAGGGATACAGTTAACCTATGATTATCCCTATGATTATCTCTATGATTATCCCTATGATTATCCCATTTGGTGAAATTTTAACCATTGTTGCATCTCTATTTTTGAGGCTTAAAATCCGTCAGCTCCAACGGGGCTCAAGACTTGCTGTCTCCCACGGCGGATTTCTGCCGCTGTGCAGAGCTCAAGTGGTACCTGTACTCAGCGATAGAATGGGGAAATCTAAGGGAGAACATGTTGGGTAATATATAGTTGGTAATATAGTTGTTATATAGAATGGTTAAATCTAAGGGAAATGGGAAATTGTAATATATAGTTGGTAATAGTGGTGATATAACGTGACATAATTGCGATTTACCCATCAAAAATGGAATAGAATGGAGGTTTGACCAACCAAACAGGGCATATCTCAGGCATTACTTCCCCAAAAAGACAAAAGCAGGGCCTCTTTGCTGAAATACGTGAAGTACCAGTAGATACCAAAAGTATCCGTGGTTGTCCCATGAAACTCTGACCGCGAGGGCGCTGAAGGCAGATCCGGCTGGTCTGCAAATCTCCCTGAGCTGCAGATGCAATTCCCAGGTTTCCAACCTGAGCTGCAGCGGGTTTCCCTGCTCCATAGAGGTGGAAAAACATGAAGGGTCCACAAGCCAGAGTCGGTACGTCTTTCAATTTTATGTAGGACCTTGATGATACACACACAAGGAGTAAGAGCGAGAGAGAGAGCGAGAGAGAGTGAGTGAGTCTGTGCGTGTGAGGAACATACAGTCTGTGCAAGAGTCTTCTCGGTCTTTCATGAATGTAACTTCATCGAAATTTTCCATGGTTCATCTTGCAGTTTTCAATGTGAGCCTAGTTTTTCACCAAATGTTTCAGTTACCCTATGCAGAGACTTTAAAAAAAAACAGAACGCTGTGACCAAAATCCGTGGTGGCTTGCCGAAGTCCAAATCTGTGGCGAAGGAACCGTAAAACATTGAGCATCCTGCGCTACAGTCGGGGCGTCAGCTCTTCCGGCTGTTCCAACCAGCCGTGACGTGACACCAAGCTGTTTTACAAAACTGACCCGGCCAAAGTTTCGCAAAAAGAGTCCATCTTGTGAAGTATGATACAAGGATAATCTGGTAAACAATGAATCATGAAAGTCATGCTTTAAGATGCTTTAAGCATCTTTAAGCTGCTACAATCTTCCACTACGCAAATCCTACACAACAATGTCACTGTTTTTTTTCTTTCCCATATCCTCGAACAGAACCGCCATTTTCACCCCCAAGACTTGCAGTATCTTCCAGCCCCAAGAGTTGTGTCCTTTGAACCCATGCGATTGGCATATTCGATGGCGTGCTGGTGATGTATCGCAGCATGCTCTGACAAGCCCATCGCCTCCCAGGCTTAGCTAAAGCCAACAATAAATCACCATTGATAAATGGGTGCTATACACATCTATAAACCATCCCCAAAGGCCCAAAGGGTAGGTTTATTCATGTTCATTATTGGGGTTACAACATTAGATATATATATATATAGTTACATTCAGTTACAGTTACATAGTTACACTATGTACACATATGTACACCAATTACAGTACTGAAGCAAGCACTTGAAATTGTGGTCTCCGAAGAAACAACTGGGCAATTAGCAACTTGAATGCAACTTGAGTACAGAACAAGTTGTCCATGTATGAACAGCCAACCGCAACTGCTTCATGCCTGGAATACAATGCCCAGGTTGGTGTGTGCGATCAACCGACCTGTGCCGTCCTCAGCAAGTCGATGGGGATTTCGCTTAACTTAAATAGCTTTGGAACCTTACAGGATGAATGGACGATGAATGGACTTTGAATGGACTTGGCAGGGAAGGATCGGAAGGATTCTATTCTATCCTGACTCATCCTGACTCATACATGTTGACACCGTAGCTTTGTGCAGTATCACCTCTGTCAAAAATACGGGAAAAAAATGCCGAAGATCCGGGCAAACGGCAAACGTTGCAACACGTTGCAACTCACCATGCTGAGTCAAAGGCTGCCAATTCTAGGTGCTTGTTGTGATACTGGATCGCCTCGTCATACTGCCCTCAGTGTGGCCATGGCTGCCCCCAAGACTCTGTTGGGGTCACAACAACACAAAAAAATGGCCATGGCTTGCAAGCTATAGCCCCCAGAAGTATGTTGACCAACTTATGTTAGCTGTCTTGTGCCAATTCCATCCTCAAATTTCTGTTCTATGCAAATGGCACAAACAGGGATCACGTCGTACGATCGCATTCCACGCATCCTTCCAACCTCTAAACAGTGAATGACCATGGGCGAGAAGGGGCTTCTTCATTCACACATGAAAACGTTCTTTGCCATCCATTTGGTCAATCACACAGTAGCCTGGAGATATGGACATGCACCACTGAAAGCTTTCCTCATCAGCAGAGATGAGATTTTATTTGATGTTTATCACACGGCAGGCAAAACAATCTTTAGATTGAAAGCTATAGAGAAAAACAAACTATCGACAATTTGATGTACAGTATAGTCACGGGTAGGGATGGCATACTTGCAGTGTGAGCATTTACAAATGTTGATCTCCGCTTTACACTTTTTGGATTTGGCTGCACAATTTTGTGTTTCATTCTTCATTCTATAACCAGAATTTTGCATGGCCCACTAATATTGCACACATAGGACAACTGGCAGGTGCTTTTTTGTTTCGCGCACACAGGATGTGGTCGACTTTTAGACCCATCCCAAATTCAACCACTGGTGGTTTGCCTTCGGGCTTTGACGTTCCCATCTTCCACCATTGCAAACAATTGATAAGCATTGCATGATTGGATGATATTGGATGTAACAAGCTTCTCCAGTTTCCACCATTGGTTGTCAAAATTTCTCACTCAACTGCTGGAATGTTCACCCTCCGAACCCCCGCGCGCGACCAACGCCGTGGTAGGATCCACCGCAGCGCCCATCCGACCTCGCTGGCCTAAAAAAAATGGGGGCGGCGCTTATTGTGCCCAGCTCCACTGGCTCGACCACCGCAATGGCGCACGGTTGGGTTGAAGATTTTGAGTCTCTACACCACACCAGCTGAACATCTATCAGTAAAAAATCAGTAGAAGGAATTGAAGGAATATAAATGTGCAATATGAGGCAATATGATCAAATACACAAAGAATGTCTCTATAGTTCTCTATACACAGAATATATGCACAACCACTACAACCAGCTGAAAAACGGTATATCGATTACATGCACTTGGGATCATGGGTCAGTTGCTGTGGTGAGATGTTGGGATCCACTTCTCATCAGAAGAATGCACTGGGGGAGCCACGCCAGTGGCCAGCCCGGCGCATCTCCAACGTTCCACGGAAAGATGAGAGAAGCGATAATTGTGATGCAAAAAGACCAGGCGGCCTGACCCTTGAGGATGTCACAAAACTTTGCCAAAGAATCAGAACTAGCTCTGCAGATCCATGTTCATACACATGTACTAGGTTATATATATATATATCAATTTATATGTAATTATATGTAAATATATATATATATGTATACAAGTATGATTATATATATATATATCCATTACATACACATACATATACTTATACGATGTATCTATATGAATAGTTGAAAAGATACGGTATGCGTGTATGCCAACGTGTCTGTTACGTACTGATTCGCCGCTGTCTGGTTCTTTGCTCAACTAAGGTTTGTCACGAGAGCGCCCGGATTCCACTGATTTTTTGGCCATCAAGTGCAAAATTTGCGCTATGAAGACCAACGCGCAACTTGGGATATGTATGGATATGTATGCTATTAATTGCTATTAAATACTGCTATTACATGCTATTACCACAGGTGATGGTATCCCGGATCGCCAAGAAGTTTGCATCTTGTGGCTGTCAATCTCTGGAAGCAGTTTTGCTTTCCGTGCCTCATGGAAACAAGTGGGCACCGGACCCTTTTCAATACTCTTCACACAGAAACACTGATGGGGAAGAAATGGGAAGAATATCAGTGGTGCCTGTCTTTCATGAGTTTGATCCTGATCTAAGAGCATGGAAAAGTTTATCCCACTGCAGCTTTTCATCTAGTTCTTCACCACGATGCTGCTGTGATTGCTCAACTTTTGCAACTGGTCAGCTGTGTACAACTTGGGGTGTGTAAACCGCCCTGAACACCAGAGATCATCGAAGACTGTGTGATCTTGGTCCAAGTTTGAACGAGATTTCATGGTCTCCCCCATCAGCAGGGCCCAGGCGAAGACTGGACTGCGAGTTTTCGCACTGGAACAGGTGAGAAAGGTGACCATCTCCAGGTTTGAAAATTGCCATGTGTCCAATTGGATCCAAGCCAGGCAATACTTAGTTACTTAATGTGACTATGTGTTACTTATACTTAGCTGTTCCATATTATGATGGGCAAGTGGCTTTAGTGACTGAAACTGACCCACCTAGCTGGCGACTTTTCTTGGTCACGTTGTGGAACGACATATCAAGCTGTTTTTCGAGGTACCAATGGTACCATCTGATGTGCAACACCATTGACCGACATCCATTGATCTTGATGGCTTTGGAGATGGATGTCCCACAATGTCCTCACCAATATGAAGGTCAGCAACTTGGAGACGTTGTGTCCAAGGCTATGCATGGCTATGTTCTATGCTCTGCCCAGAGAAAAAAAGGGCTCGTGCATCTGGTGTCCATGCGGGATCGCAGACGGATCAATGAAGTGAAACTTCTGCTGTTCTTCTGTTGGATCCCACCTGGATGGCTATGCTCAAAAGAATTCCTAGCGGCAATAGATTCACTCGCACGAATTGTGACAACCTCAGCACGCAACAAACGCTGTTGCATGATTTTGCCAACTAAAATCGTGCAGCTCCGTCGGGCCCACTCAGGACTGTCATTGAACGAAATTATTGTTGATAAGCAGTTGTTTGTGTTGTTTGCTTTGGACTGCTTCCATTCCCATCTCGACATTGTTCGTGGATGGCATTTCTGCAGCATAATTTATGCAGCTCCATGGCAGCTTCTATGGCAGCCAGAGGAATGCCGGACAGAGGAAAACATTGCGCGTCTCAGTGCAGCATGTTGCTGTGTGCAGCACTTTTTGATAAAGGCTACTGGAAATGGAAAAATGGTTGAATTAGCAACCCCCATCGTGGCCAGGGTTTGGCTTCACTCCGGTAGGTCGGGACTCTTGAGTGCGGTGGCGACATCCCCTGAAGCTTCCGGTGAACACTTCACAGCACATTTCATTGTGCTCCTAGTCCTTGGAAGTAGAAGTCTCCAAATCAAGTTGCGGTGTATCATAAAGAATCCATCCCGTATTTTGATGCCTGGACCTAGATGGGCCCAGCATATGTTTTGTCTGCGCGTAAAGTGTTTCCTCCAGCTTCAGGAACTGATGTCAACGGAAGGAAACAAAGATGCCTCAGTTGAATATGGGCCGCTGGAATTGTCGAAGAGAATCAATCCCAGAAGTTGCTTGAACTGAAACAGGATGAAATAAATTACGTCAGTTCATACTCCAGACCCAGACTGAAACATCGCCATTTTTTCGTGTCGCCCCTGTGAAATCACAGAAATTGTGCCTGTCATCCCCCCAAAACCCGGTTGGAGCAAGGAGCTCAAAATGTGCAAAATCTCCGCGCTACCCAGCTGGCCAGGCGCTCAACGCTCCCCAGCTAGGCATCGCTCGATTCATCCCATCCTGCGGGTGACGTAGCTGTCACAATTCTGAAGAGAATTTTGCATCTAAATATGTACTACATCACATTGCATATATTACATTCTACATCATTCATTATCATTCTATAGTATAGTTGGAACCCACGTTCTTGGAAGGGACCGCGGGTTGCATGAACATCATTCATGACATCTTTTGACCCTTGCTCATATATATTTCTGTGCATGCTTCATTCATCCTGGATATATCCTTCGAAAATTGGTTATCTGAAAATTGGGCACCCACCAATCCACTGATTCATTGACATGTTTGATCATGTGTGCTATTACATGTCTATTTTGCTGGCTAGGGGGCCATTCTTTTTTGACAAACGCAACTATCACATCAAGCTGCCACTCATCCCAATATAACTATATATATATGATATGATATATATATAAACATTCATATATATATATCATATTATTATATACATACATGTTCATCCCATTATTATTGGTCAAATCATTATTTTTGATGGATAAGATCGGATAAAATCTTCGTTTTCGTTGGCTCAGTAAACCAGAAAAAATCATCGGCACCTGGCGGGAAACCTTTCCCGAACATCGGCACCTGGTTCACTCAGGTCCACCCCCCGCCCAATCGAGGTCACAAAGGGCTGTACGCGGCTCACCTGCCGATTTTTCAGCATCCGATTTTCTCAGAAGCAGCTGGATCAGCTGGATATAGACTTGAGAAAATGATAGAAAATGATGGACATTTCCCAAACCAGATTGATTAGTTGATTAGTTTAGGACATGTTTCTTGAAATTTAAGGCGATGATTTCTCCATATTTCTCCTACCATCATCGAACTGGTGAAGTTAAATGGGGTTGCTATAATTTACCCAAATGAAGATCAATCAACTAGACATACCCTCTGGTAAACTAACATAGCTATTGAAAATGGTCATTTATAGTGTGTTTTCCCATTAAAAATGATGATTTTCCATAGCTATGTTAGTTTACCAGAGGGTAATTGGACAATGAATATGCTCAGCACATCAAAGGTTCAATCTATAAGGAAGCGCCCGCCGCTGTAGCCTTTTGCACCACAAGACATGAGCCATGAAAACGACCATCCCATCCCATTCTACTGGCTAATATGTATCCCTGTTGTGGGTTGTCATAATCCCCAAAAAAAATGCTCAGTATGACCCGTCATGGTGAAAAATAAACAATAGTATGTTTAGTGGCTCACTTTGTGCCCCGCCTCATATTCATCTCGGCTTCTGCCGGCTGGGGTCGCCAATACCTCTCCACCTCGGATTCTGTGCGAATCACATGACACCTGACTCAGGTGATATCAGGTGTAGAATCAAATGCATTTTATGCATTTTCATGTGGTACTGGTATCTGGTATGGGTGCTTCTGACTGTTGCTTCACTCACAAAGGGTGGCATCCAGAATTCTGCAAATAAACATCATTAAATAAATAGTAGCATTCCCTATGGAGTGTGGAAACCCTCAACGTGGGCTGACACTAGGATAAACCCACATCAAAATCAAACACAACAAAAGCTCTTGCCATCTCCCAGTAACATAGTTGCGAACACCACCGTGCAGGCTTAATTCAAGTGCCGAAAAAATCCTCCATGCCATGTGTTCCATATACTCCGCGCCCACTGAATCTAACCGGTTCCCAAGTCGAGCCACCACAGTAAGGCACTTCTGGCAAATCGTCATCCTCCGGTGCTGCAAATTCATAGATCTCCTCCAGTGTCTTTTGTCACAAAGCCTTGCATCTTACAACCCGATTTGATGTGGGTAAAACAATGCCATAAACATCCATAAACCACCCATTTTCCTGGGAATGGTAAACATACCACCTATAAAAATGGTGATTTTCCTTGGGGAGTTTATGGCGGTGTTTTACCCACATTAATGGTAGCGTGTCTGCCTCCGCACATCCTGAGGGAATCATGTCCATAGCCTGTAGAATGCCAACATGAGTTGGCACGCAAGTCTTCACATCCCACTACTTCGAATCTTGGCTAGGAAGACAAATGCCGCAGCATTGCTAATGCATCGTTTCTTGGGTCGCACAGGCTAGCACCCTTTCCACTCAAATTCTGAAATAGTTGCAGTAATGACATCAATGCTTTGGTGCACATGCATGTTTATGCTACGAAGAGAAGTCAAATCATCATGCACGGACGCCCATTCCTAGAATGAAAGTGTCTGCACTCTGAACCCCCATTCAATCTTCTGTGGGTTCCCAATAGGCATCAATAAACCATTCAATCCAATTGGCACTGGACTCCCAAGAAGGGTCTGCAGCATTCAGCATCCTGGAAATCGCTGGACAAAGTCTTCAGAGAGGATGTTGCAGTAACCTTCGCAAAGGGACCAAGAGTCACAAAGGCAAAGCAGATTAGTTGGATGTGAAGTCAGTTGCCAATTTTTAAAAAGTACGATTGCAGGCTAGGCATTCCAAGCATTCCATGACTCTTCGAAGTGCTCCATGGAACACAACTTGGAAGGCGAAACCGCTATGCAAAGTGAAAAAGGTGACAAGTCTAGGACAAGTCTAGGCAGCCAGTTCCCTATTGCAAGTACTCAAATCTCCCAGTCCCCAAGTTCAAAGTTATAGAATATGATGTGTTGATACATAATACATATGGAGGTTTTCTGAAATAGGGGGTACCCCTAGATCATCCATGTAAAAAAGGGATTGTCCATTGTAAACCAACCATTTTTGGGATCCCCCATTTATGGAAACCCCCGTTAATATGTCTATACACATATTGTTTTCTTTTGCCCTGATTTGCCCGTTTTTTCCAAGAGCCAATGGGAAGAACTGAAGCGAAGGAGCAAACTCGAAGCAACCGAGGCACCAAATCTCCCCTCTCCGATCCTTCCGTCGTTTCATCGTCATCAATGGAGCCACGACCATTGCACTTGTTCAACACAGGAGAAGCGGTACTGGCCTTGGACCGATACTGTTGATATCAAACATGAAATAGAAAATGAAATCACCCTCTGCTGTCAAAAAGATGGAAAATAAGGGAAGTTCTGATAAGATTGCTTGATCAGGATTTGCAAACACCTCTCAGCGTCCAAACATAACTATAGAAAAATCACCAGAACTTCACACCAGGTGTGAACCAACTACATGACTGGTCTCAGTCCCGCGCTGATACCAATTCCAGTGCAGTCCCAGGAGCAATGACCTTCAGCGCTTCAAGCTTCGTATGAAGTTCGAGAGAATCCGCATCCAACGTGGGAGCGCTACCTGGGACGCAATCATGGAGGTGAGAAAAAAATGTTTCAACTATATAGGTTCAAGCTGTTGGGGCCTGTGTTGAGGATTTATGAGAATAGAATTCCACCTGTTTGATACGGACTGCCTGAGTTGGGTTCTTCTTCGGCCTCCAAATTGAGCAAAAGTCAGACATGGCCCAGCATAGCAGCCCCTTTGTTTTGACGACGACAAGCCCCAACTGAACAGCTAGATACAACCAACATCCCAACGTCGCACGCCGATACACACACACACACACCAAAACAAAAAAAACGAACCAACGAGCTTCGTAGCCGGCACTATTTTTCCAACGCAGCTAGAATTGAACCGCCGTGAACCGCCACTTGTCAAGAAACACGCGAAGAGGGAAGTACTACAAACAAAAAAAGATGGTTTGAACGCCTGTAAAAGGCCGTGCCGGTGATGACATCAATGATGGTGGAAATGACCGAAACTGCACAGTAGTAATTTGCACATTCTTATTTTTCTTCGGTAAAATTGCGGTTAAAATTCCATGGAACGGTCGCCTCAAACTTGGAAAATCTATATATATATATCATATAATGCTTTACCACAACGAAACTGTAATTTTGTGTCCCGAGAGCTTCGTGGAAAAGTTCCGATTTTTTTGTTTCAAGCACAAACTTGTCCGAGTTTGTTGAGGACATTGCCTGTCACGCTTTTGCACCAGCGTAGCATGACGTATCATGTGGTTGAAGTGGAAAAGAACGTCATTACCCCACCCCAGCCCCAAAATAGCAACACGCGCATGGCCTCGGCGTTGACACCAAAAACATGACTGATGTATACTGATGTCTTGGAATTATGAAGAAGCCAGCCCCAAACCCACTGGAGGTCTTCCATGTCTTCCCATCTCTTAAAGGCAAGCTGCTTTTGTTCGTTTCGTACTTGGCCGTCCTAGCCAACTGGTTCAGCACGCCAACCTGCCAACTGGAAAACAAAGGGATTGGAGATGGCGGGGCAGCAAAATCATGAATGTATATACATAATATTTCCTATAGTATAACTTAATCCATGTCGCCAACTCTTTCGAAATAGGGGATTATGATATATTCCGACTTATTATTCCTTTAGAATACCCAGCCGCATCATCAACTTGAATGAACATCGATCTCCACTCGTGAACCACAAGGAAATGCCATGTAGCAATGGCACACAAGTTTGAAGCAGTACAGCAATTTCCCTCGTTCTCTACTTGCGTCACATAAGCAAAGCATGCACTGTCGCAGGGCATATCGGATCATCAATATCAGTCAGCTCACTGGAGACATGTCCGTTCTCTTTGCCTGCCTGCACTTGAGAGTCGTCTGCCTCAACTTTGAACTTGGTGTCCATCTTCTCTTTCCCAACGTAACCTTCAGGGAAAGTGATGCTAAAGGAGACCTGAAAAGGAGGAAGGCCATTCACTCGGTAGCCCATTGCAGCGATTGGCGTTTTTAGGGCTGATGGTTGCGACCAGTTCACAGTTCACATGAGTTTTTTTTTTGTGTATGTGTGGCTTACCCTCTGGTAAACATACAAAAAACTATGGAAAATCGGCATTTTTAATGGGTAAATCCACTATTTCGACTGGTGTGTGAAGTCAAGTCACAAACTGCTAACCGTGGTGGGATTGCAATATGTGATGGGGGCCGCGCATGTTTATTCAACTGCTTGGTGGGTAAAAATCACGAACGGCACCATGCTCCGGCCACCCTGAGCCAAACTTTATAGCGCACAGACATGGATTCAGCTAACAGCAAGTGAAGCTGTTAACTGTGATGCAGTTGCCGTCACTGGGCAACCACATTGGAAGGAGCAAACAGTTTCAATGTCGATTCTCAAAACTAGCCTCGAAATCATCCCCAGTATTGTTGATCCACTGATCCACTGATCATCTGCAGATTGTATCCATGGTAAGCCACTGCTCATTTTGCAACAAAGCCTGCAAATAAGGTAGTACTGTCAATAGAAACGACAAAAGAAGCAACTGGAGACCTTCTCTCGAATGGAAGGGCCCAAAGCAAAAGGCTACACACAATGGCATCCCCATCCCAAGCTGGAAAAGGATAGGCTGAGACGGTGCAAGTTAGGACAGTTAGGCACATTCGCTGGCCTGCGAGCCAAGCTGGGTCTTCGCACCCATTTTGAAGCAGTCGATGCCCAGGCAGTTGTAAGCCAAGGCCTAGAGTTCTGGGATGCCAGAAAATTCAGTGGGTGAAGCCTCTTCGATTATCTACTCCCATCCCTCTATAAGTAATATAGTAACCCCTCAGATATTGGAATATATTGGAACCAGAAATGACCAAATCCAATACAAAAGCATGGTTTCCGAGATCTTTATTCTTAGGTGGAAAGGATTATACAATTACTTCTTCTGGTGTTCACCTACAGCCCTACAGCCTTTTTCAGCCAACACGGACACGACAGGATTCTGGAAATCACCAGGCCCAAATGGATCGCCAGCCATGGCCTCACCCTGAGTGTTTGTGGAAGTGATGCACAAGGCCAAGAACTGCTTGTACTTTTGAATAGCCTGGCATGCTTCATCAGGGGTTCATTCTGCTTCATCTTCATCTCTCCCATGGCTTCGATATGCTTCGATTCTGGGGAGAGAAGCTCAAATTTCTACTTGGCCTGGAGGTCTCAGCACGAAATCAGGAGAACACCCTGGTTTGCCCTTTACGTATTTGTCCCATGGGAGAGTATGGCACCATCGTTTGGTTGATCCTTCTCTTTCAAGACATGTCTGAAATATCTGACCTCGTCATACATACCCTGGTTGTCGAAAACCACGCCCATCTTGTGGTAGGCCTCTGCATCAGCGAATCAGCAAACGAGAAATGGACATGGTCTGGTCATGTCTGGTCCAACTGCAGTATCTTCCAGCAACTTCCGAACACAAAATGCTTCTGTGCTTGCACTTGTCTTGGATGGTGGAGTGTCGCGTCAGCGGATTGGGATTCTTCGAATGCAGATGATAAAAGGGAGCAGCACCTAGTTTCTGCCAAGCATTGTGTCTTCAGTCCAAGTGATTCGGTTTCACACAATTTGCCCGCAAAGTGCTTTAACATGGCATGGTTTAACATGGTTTAACATTCTGCCAGCAAAGTGTGGCTTCAAACGGTTTATCCAATCCATGGCCATCTGCCTGAAGGGCCTGGTAGACGTTGCCTGAACGACTAGCCTCAGCCCGGCCGTTAGCCCGTTGATTGAGTTGTTCCTTGAAGCACCAGGTAACCACCACTTGGTTTTGAAAGCTCTTTCCAACTCTTGTAGGTTCCTATAGACTCTGCTGACTGTACATCTTGAATTTCCGGTGCTTAATATTTGTCTCAGCTGATTACGCCGATTACGCCGGCTGCCAACTGGAGGGACACTGCATGACACTACTGTCCATGACGAACCACGGCGTGGCTGCTGTGATCCCAGCAGAATCTGCCAACATCTTGAGATCCGCAATCTGCTGCCTGTATGCATATGAGTCAATGAATGTCTCTGTCACAAATGTTGACTCCCACTGCTGAGGTTCCCAGCAGAATCGAAAACAAAAAACACTAAGGATTGGCGAAAAACATCTATAAAAAGCAGGCAATTTCCCTGTTTAGACCTGACACATTGTGACGTTGAATCCCTTGAAGATCCTTCGAGGCAGCGCTTCAGCATGCTTCACCCCTACCCAGTTGCCTATGGTCGTTGCCACTTCTCGACAACTGGGCTTTCCGCCGGATTCTGCGAACCTGGACGCAGACCCTTCAGGTGAGACATGTGTCTCCCTCCAAGTTACAGCTGAGTATAGCTGAGTGATATAACTTGATACCCCGCACTGCGAAAGAATTTTCACAGGACATAAAGGTATCATGAGGCATCACAGGACATATCTGGTGTATGAAGGACCAAACTCATGGCGAAGCATCACTGATTCAAAGATTAAACCTGTGCAGTCAGTGCAGTCCAGGATGAAATTATTTAAAACAGCTATACAGGCTATACATATCTGTACATTACTTTACATTCACAGCAAAACAGGACAGGAACTCCACAACAGAATATGTGTTGGTCACTTTTGTCAGTTTCGGTCATCTTCTTTCTAGCGAATAAATTGAAACACATCCACAATGACGGGCCCTCTAGCCTGAACTATGGATAAGCGGGAGTTGGATTCGCCCAATTGTTAATCTTGGGTAGGGGCCCATCAGTGTAGGCAAGTTCTTTCTCTGCCCTGCTCCCCAATGAACGCTGTTGAGCTTGGAGCATAATTCGCAGGCATTGGCGCGTTGCCGGAATTGAAGGTCTTGGTGGAGGGTCTATATCTTTGGACACAGTATGGGCATGGTTCAGGGCAGGCGACTTTGCCAAGTTTTTGCCCTGCTTGAATGGCCAGCATCCGTGGTTTGCCAAAGTTGAAAATGGGATAAAATGGCTACATGCTGAGACGGTGACTTGGCGACTGGTTGATTTCAGGATCTGGCTACCTGTCATGGCATCTGATCGGTCTCTTGGGATCGACGGAAAACACCACCTGTTTTCTTAGCCCGTGCACCATTTTCAGCCACTTCGCAATTGACAAACAGTCAGGAGCAAGTGACTCAGTGAAACCGCGGAATATGGGATGGTGAATATCAGTGGACCAGCGAAATCTCGGGTAATTTCAACTCAAAGCTTGCAGATGGTACAAGTTTGGTGATCCTTGACCATGCGAGCATGCCCATATATAGCATTGCATAGCAGTTTTTTGAGCATCGTATTTTTACAGCCATGTCCTGCAGTGAGTAGCAACGTCTGAGACAAATAGCCAGGTCATCGACCACTTTGGGCCCGGCCATGGCATAAAGCCATGGCTTCCACAACTTAAATAGCGCAAGGAACCAAGGAGTAGCTGCCCGGGCATGTCTACCACTTCCAACATTGGGATGTAAAACGCAAATAAAGTGCAAAGGCATCAAAGACACTCAATATTAGTAATGCAACATTTTTAATAGAATTAGTCGATCCTGGTCATGAGAGAACTTCAGTTCGGCACTCAACGTGGCCGAGGACACAATTGAATGCACTTGAGAAGTCTCATTGATGGTCAGCATTCCAAGAAGCAAGCCTATAGACGCTTACAAGCTGGCAAAAGGTGGCAGTAGGATGGCAGAAGAAGTTCCGGGGTGCTCATAGATCATAGATTTTCCAGGTCGTCAAGCCCGAGTAGGATACATAGTTAATCACAGTTACGCTGGCAGCCTTGTTTGAATCCTTGAAGCCAACCTTGCGACCTCATGGGAGGTCCAGCAAGCGCGCAGCACGGATCAGCTTGAAGTGTTCTGATGCGCCTCAAATGGTGGAGGATTTGATGGTGCACCACGGTGCACCTTAAGTTTTCGATCAATAATCCAAACATATCCAAACGATCCAAAATATGCAAGAACTTAGTTCATTTCAATGTGGCTATGCTTTGGCGAGCAGCTATAGTCTGAAGTTGCCAAGACATCAAGTGCACTAGCTTGAAGGCATGATGGACATCTGTCTCCAGCAAGTTTTGCAACTATTGCTCTTTACTATGCTCTGAGTCATCAGAATTTTCAGACCTTGCATTTTCATGCATTTTCATGCATGTGTGCACACCGCTCGGATCTTTTTGTCCCGCTTTAGCTCTGCTAAGTTCTGGATCGTAATGGCTCTGAAGTTGCCCAAGTTTCATCGCAGCTCTTCAAAAGAGGAGCCAACGGCTCAAAAAAAAAAAGAGATGCTAAGGAGGAAACTAACTTCAGGACCATCCAAACGGGTGGCATGTGGGAGGGCCCGAGATTTCTAGCGGGGTCCCAAATGCATGCTTTCACCATGCATGTGTGCACACCGCTCGGATCTTTTTGTCCCGCTTTAGCTCTGCTAAGTTCTGGATCGTAATGGCTCTGAAGTTGCCCAAGTTTCATCGCAGCTCTTCAAAAGAGGAGCCAACGGCTCAAAAAAAAAAAGAGATGCTAAGGAGGAAACTAACTTCAGGACCATCCACTCTTAGAACAGGCCGTCTCCGAAGGTACGTGCAAGTACGCCAAAGGAATCATCCCAGAGACTGCAGGCAAACAGGGAAAAGAGAAGCCACATGGATCAGTCGCTGACGCACTGTGGGAGCCAGAAAAGCCAGCAAGCTCTCTGCGGCCAGCTCCTGCAAATATGAAGCCAAGGTCGGCTGGGACGCCAACCGCATTCGCCACAAAATGTCAGCTATCGGTTCGCCACGGCGATACGCCAGAATAGCACCGCCACCTCTAATGCTTGCAGGTGTAGGGCGTTGTGCCCCAGGAATTTGCAGCAAATCCAGCAGTAAATCCCAGCGTTTCCGAAAAACATGGGCTGACAAAGGAAACAAAGGTAAGCAGGGGTCCAAAGCTCCAAAAACTCGCTCAAGAAAGGGGAGACTGGCAGCATGGCGAATCTTCAAATGCTGAACACGGCCTCGACCGCGAAATCTGGTTTTGGGCAAGCGAATCTTCAAGAAGGCAACGGCCGACTCAGTCTCAGCTAAATCACTGGGGAGTAGCAAGTCATGACGGCGAGCTGCCAAAATTTCTCCGATCCTTGCAATGCCCTCAAAACCCAGAAGCAGCGAAGCACTCCATCTTGTCCACCCTTTCAAACAAGCTAGCACAAACATCGCTTTGAAGAGCAACTCTGGGAGAGGTTTTCGATGCTGTAGAGGCTGATACAATTCCCACTTTGACACCACCGCCCAAACTGGGGCCATAGAAGAGCGCAAATGAGGGTATCTATGCTGCACAGCAATGAGTGTGTAGCGGAGTTCATAGAGCTTGCGACCACTCGCAAACAAATGCATGGCATAGGTCTTCAAAACAGAAACAGCAAGAGCAGGGCAGAGGTAGAGCTGGTTGATAGTCTCCTCGCTGAGCCGGGCGCGCAGCCAAGCACCAAGTTCTTCAAGCATTCGATCCTGACGCGCGGCAGTGCTCGGTTCAATAAGGCGAACATCTGCCAGAGCGGCTGGATCTCGGGGCTGCAGCGGCGCAGCATGGCGTGGGCCCGGATGAGAGGCCTCGCCAATGCGGGCATGCAAGGTCCGCGCACAGCCCGCAATGTCCAGCTTCTGCACTTGGCGCCGCACTCCCCGCATCAACGCATCACCCAGTCGCCGGCAAAGAGAGCGGGGGTAAGTTTGAGCAACCCGTGTCCAGCTGCAAGCATGAGCGCTGCTACGCCCTCTGAGTATTTGATGTTGATGGCCTCCCTGACACAGCTCGCGGATCCCCGCAAGGTCAGTGTTGGTAGCAACTCTGGTGCGCTTGCGCCATGGTGCATGAAACCGGCATTGGTCAAAGCGATAGGAGGAGGAGCAGCTCCCCAAAGAGGATTCAACCCAGTAGGGTAAAAGCCAAAGGAAACTTCCATCAGGGTTCTCAACCCAGTAGGGTATCCCCTTCCTATCACAAAACTGCACAACTGAAAAAATAAAAAGAGCATGCTGGTTTCCCCTGGCCACCTTCTCCTGCATGTTTGCCGAAATGCCAGGCCGCCCAAAAGGATTTGCTGCATCACGCACGGCAGGGGTCACAGCCCTGGAGAAGCTACTGCAGTCCGGAGCCGCGCCTACAGCAGCGAAACACCCAGCCTCTAAGCAGCTCATCAGCCGTGCTTGGAGGTCAGTGTCAAGCAAATTCTGCCCTGGCCCATGCTCATAGTCAATGGTCAGGACCCAAACGCCGTATTTTCGGCTAATGTAGCGCGCAACCCCGGAAGCGCCAGAGTACAAATCCAGGACTCCCTGACAGGCGGGCTTGAAGTCAGCCCCAGCTCGTCTGCCCCCGGGCGCAAAAAACTGTGCACGAGGGAAGTGACGCAGGAGTTCTTTTGCATGCTCACTCAGCTCGGGCAATGCTCCCAAAGATCTAGCCATGGCTGCTTGTACGGACCTACGTGACCCTGGGGGCTCATAGGAGCCAGTCTTAGCTACATCTGCAGAGGGGGCGCCCTGCTGGAAACAACAGCGAGGAGTCTTTGATTGGGCCTTTTTGTCTCCTGATTTTTGTGGCCTCTTTTTCTTCTTTTTGGTTAGGCTCGATGGCTCTTTTGCCCCATTTTGTTCAACTCTTGTTTTCTCAAACTGGGGTGAAACAGCAGACTGATCTAGTGGCAAGCATTCCCTGTGAAACTCAGAAACTGTACAAGTGGACGAAACTGTGCTATCTGCAGCGGTCTGTGAAACTTCGGTGCAAACTCTAGCTGTATATGTGCGAGCAGCGCTTTCTGCTGCACCGCTCTCAGCACTCGGAAAAAACTGGTCAAATCTAGCTAGTCTCTCTGGCTTCTGCACAGCTCTAAGCTGGGGAATGAAATCCTCAGCTAACACCTTCCTAGAAACTGCCCTACCTTCAGCAAACGGAAGCTCAGCTACAGCTAAAGGATCATAACCGCGTTCTTCAAGCCAAACGTCTAAAGCCTCAAACTGCCCGTGAAACGCTGCCAGCAGCCATTCTGGAGGAGAGGCAACTGGCGCTCTGATTTCATGTTCCCTCGTGGGGTCATCTGCAACGTTGGCCAGTGAAGGGATGAACCCGTAGCCTCCGTAGATGCCGCTGCCAAGCAGACTGGGTAGGCTGCGTTGCAGCAATCTATTCAGATGCGGGGAGCTTGATCTCCCCTTGACAAGGCAAGCCAAGGTAACCTGACTGTCTGACGCCAGGTTGTACCTCACATCTTGATGCTCCAAGGCGAGCTGTCGCTCAAACTTCAAAATGATCTCCAGCTCCAACAAGTTTATGTGCTTCCGCTTCCTTACTCTTTCAAAGAGCTCGCTCTCAAACTGCAAAGATCTGGCCAACTGCAGCCAGAGAGGATGAGAGACCAACGGCACGCCAGACGGCATCTCTTCGGCCTCCTCTAGTTTCCCATGCGACTTCAGCCAAACTTTCCAAGGTGACAGCAGCTTACTCCACCCTCCTCGACTAAGGCAATGCCGCTGAAGCTCTCGAGCAAAAGGCTGAGGAACCTCGGCCGCCACCACAGCTTGCGCCGTCTCAGACGCATCTGACAAAAACACCTTTGGCATAGATTGGGCTCGTAAGTCAGAAGCTATAATGGGGCCCACAATGGCTAGCGACCAGAGCTCATCTACCAGGCAGGGCGCCAAGCGAACGACATCGTCAGGGCACCGATCCAGTTGAGCAGTGTAGATGCTATCTAACAAACAGAGGGCTCTTCTACGATATTGCAAAACATTGACCCAACATCCTGCCAGAATCTCAAGCAGAGCTACTGTAGCAAAACCCAAAGCAGCCACCCTTGAGGTCAGTGACAACAGCGGCACAAGCCGTTTGGGAGAAGGCCTGCCCAGACCTTGCTT
>CAMXCT020000591.1:786816-873989 GCA_947184155.2 Cladocopium goreaui | reverse complement strand
CGCCACTTTGTGACCGTATAACTCAAAACTGTTTTTGCATCCTTCTGAGATAGTTGGGCGCCATAAATCACCAAGTGGGTTCATTTAAGGACAGGTCCCCAAAGAATAGATAAGTTGCTTTACATCCAAGCTAACAATCGGATTTATGGTAGAAATTTCTTGGGTTCGATGCGCTAAACCATTATAAACTCCGTTTATAACCGGCACCCTCCTGATCCATACGATCTGGGTAAATTCGAATAATTCACTTACACCTGGTTGGTGGTTTCAACCCCTCTGAAAAAATATGAGTTCGTCAGTTAGAGTTACTATTCCTAACTGAATGGAAATTCATGAAATTCCATGGTTTCAGTCACCACCAACCAGATATACATAATTGTTGATCAGATTCCCCTAAAAATCCACGTTAATCCACGTTAATCCCAAAAAAAACGCCTTCAACAAACCCAGGTTATACGGAAAATCCAGTCGTTTGGGGACTTTTTTCCCAACTCGAAACAGTCGGTGGCCTTTCAGGTGCTCGGGCGCGACCAAATCCACTGCAAGCTTCAGGAAGAAGTCGAGGACCTCCGGATTTTGTGACCCCCAATGATGGCATTAGATAATAGGGAAGGATTTTAACCATGGATATACAATGGCATTATTAGATGGCATATTTTTCTGTATACCAATGGATAGGGAAATGATCAACCATACTGTGGATGGGCCAGCGAAATCCTGCACCAGTTAATAGGTGGTTTTTCCCAACTCCCATGATTTTGTTTGGCTTTCTAGCATTTCTAGCATCCCAGGTGGTGCAGGATTTCGCAACCCTCCACAGTAGGACTATATAGAGGGGTAGCCGATTTTCGCTAGATCTCCAAGAAATGTGTTCAGGTTTTGTGTATCTGAAGCATCAAAGAGATGTTTGGGAAAAATAGAATATCTATATATATAGTTATCCCCAAATAGATGGAAAAGTAAATCCTACAAATTTGATGGTGATTTACTTTTCCATCTATTTGGGGATGACTATATAATACTATATATATACACAATGGGTGGAGGTTTCCTTCCTAATAGGAGGGGAAAAAAAACTTTGGGTCGATGTTGGCACCCGCAATCAAACATGGCGGAAATCCACAAGGTGGTGCCCCAGTTCGTTAGCTAAGTTGGTAAACATAACTCCCATTAAACCTATGGTTTATGGCAGATATAACGAACTAGTTAATGGGGGTTAGAAACCAACGTTCACATCACTGGGGGGCACCATCCTGCATGATCAATTGTCATTTTAATGGAAGTCCAATTGTGGGATTTTTCATAGCCATATATAGCCATCTACTACCCCAGGGTGAGCCACCCTCAATGGCCAGAGAGTCAATAGTTTATTCAACAAAAATCCCAGGAAATCTCAAGGAAATCCAAGGAAATGTACCCGAATCCAACATGGTAGTAGAAAATAGTTGGGCAAAATCTCGATATTTGCTGGGTAAATGATCTGTAAATTGGACATGTTCAGCATTGTCAACTGCCATATTATGATGACCTGGGAATATGTTGTTGAAAAATCTAGCAAAGGAATCGCATTTTTTCAAAACCAAAGCCTCGATCATCATTAAACCGGCGGCTTGCAAATCATGTCACTCCCACTTTTTCCCAAAAAACTATGATAAGTGTAATTCCATCCATTTACTGTAATATCGAAATACCTCCCAGCAGTGACCCCAAATGAATCGAACAGTGCACCATGGTTTCAATTGGGGTGTACCCTCTGGTAAACATACAAAGCTATTGACAATTGCCATTAATTTATAGTGGATTTACCCATTAAAAATGGTGATTTTCCATACTTATGTTAGTTTACCAGAGGGTATGTCATATTCGGGGAAGGATTTCCCAAAACGACTTTCCCGAGAACTCAAACTCGTTTCCACGACTCCTCAACACATCCCAAAACTGTTCAACAAATCACATCAAATCACCCAAAAAAGAAAAACACATCAAATCCCCCCAAAAAGTAATAAACAAACGCAACTAACTGTTGGAAGTGGCCAGCTTTGCCCCCAGTTATTTTACACATGGCCATCCCCATCCGCCACTCCGCTACCGAGTCGTTGAGGCATTGCTCATCTCCCAGCAGCTCGATATCTCGGGCCTCAGCAGAGATGTGGGGGTTTCATGGGGTTTCTGAAGTCATGATCTCCTTAAAACCCATGGGTTTCAATATGTTTCAATACTTGGTGGCTCATCCCACTTAGTTAGGGGGGTGTAACCCCAGTTATAAGTGGATTAACCCTACTTATCCCATTTATAACTGGGGTTATAACCCACTTACTAAGTGGGATGAGCCACCAAGTACTAACCGTAATGATTAGATATGATTAGATACATCCCAATCGAAACTCGCTGTAGTATTGGATCTATTAGGATCTATTCATGGGCCCCTCATTTCGGGTGCTTTCCGGGCAGAGTTGGCACTCTACCATGTTTTTTTCCATCATGTGTGGGTCAAACTTTCTTCATCCTTCTGGCGGAAGCCACGACAAATTGGTTTAAGCCTGGGTGTGCAACCAAGGGAACACATCCCTATTTCTTCTTGGTTGCATTAATTCAATCAAGAATCACCAAAAATATACATAGAATCCCATTCAGATTCCATCAAAATCCCATCAACATCCCATTATAATCTCCTGAAAAGCCCATTCAAATTCCATCAAAATCTCCTTCAGATCCCATGAAAATCCCATCCAAATCGGAATTCCAATGATTTTCTTCTGGAAATGGTGGGTTTAACCCATGACCTTTTTCCAGAAATCGGCGTCCTCTTCAACCCAGAGGCTGTAAGTGAGATGCCCTCCAGTCGAAGCACCACCGGATCCTGGGAAAATGATTGGATTCATCTGGATTCAACATGGGAACTACCCTCTGGTTCTGTCAAAATAGCTATTGAAAATGGCCATTTATAATAGTAACCACTATGTGTTTATGTACCATGTTTACCATGTTTATGGTACTCCATTTGTGGTTACCCTCTGGTAATGACTAACATAGCTATTGAAAATGGCCATTTATAATGGATTTTCCCATGAAAAATGGTGATTTTCCATAGTTATGTGGCTGTTTACCAGAGGGTAATCATGGAGTCATGGATCATTTTGGGTTTTTTGTCATGATGGATTGCTATCAATATGGATTTAATCTTCCTGGAATCCAGGATCATCTCATTTTCCATATTGACCATTGATATTTCTGACCTGCAGCAGTTGATCCATCTGACTATTCATGGATATTTTTTTTGGATTCTTGATGATGGATTGCTACTCTCTGGGCGGTTTGAACACCGACAAGACAACTCTGGTTGTTACCTCCAAATATGGTTGTTTTAAGTGCAGATTTTCATGCGGAACCAATACAAACCCACGACATTGGTTGTTTCTGTTGTTTCTTGCTGGCTTGCGCCACCCCAAGCTGGTGGGGTGCTAAGGACTTACGCCCATATCAATCTCTTGCAACAACCCCGAGACCAATTTGACAGCAAGTTGACAAGAACTTTCAAGACAGAAGTGGACTGGACATCACTCCACATTTTCGTCAAACAAGGCAATGCAGGCCAGTAGAAAAACATTTGAACTTAGTCTGGCCTCAGCCTATTTTGTGCACTTCCTATCAACTTCGCCAGCGATTTTGCGAAATCGGTTCTGTCAGGTCCCAGTTCCCACGGTCCCACCTTCTCCAGCTGTTGTGGTAAAGTCCCCTGCACCTTTCCAGGATGCGCGACCATGGCCAACCATGATGAAAATGGATTGATTCTCCCCAAAATGTCCCCTATGGATTCGGATACACAAGTCTTCCCGACCAGGGCACGGATTTCGCAAACAAAGCCAGAAAAATTAATCGATCCACAAGTTGGACCCGCCACAAGTTTTATTGCTTAGACTGAGAAGTCTCCGCCATTTTTTTTGGTTTGAAAACACATGTTGTGTTCCAAATGAGCCATTCAAAATACCCCTATCCCATCTCATTCTATAGGTAGCAATGATCCCTACAGCTAGCAATGGTCCCCAATAGGCCAGGTACTATAACCTTCTATAAGAATCAACGGGAATATGTTGAAGGCTTGATTTCGAGGTTTCCTAAAACAGGGGTGCCCCCAAATCATCCATTTTAGTGTGGATTTTCCATTAAATACCATCCATTTTGGGGGTACCCCCATTCTACTTGGTGGTTCATCCCACGGCTCGTAGGTTAGTTCACCCTAGTTATAGGTGGAGATTGCCCCTCCTTATCCCATTAACAAAACCAGGGTTACCCCAACAAATAGTCGGTTAGTTCACCCTAGTTCACTCAGGTTTTCCACATGTTTCCCTATAAAATGGTTAAATGGGTATACCGGTATGCCGTAGTCCCCTATTTTCAGACAAAGCCATGGAGCCTGCACATAACCAAATGTATCCAAATAATAATATTCATAACCAAAGTGGTATTTAAGGTTCTTAACCAAATATATAATATGTCCACAATTCTAAGGAGTACTTGGATCGTAGTTTAATATTTCTACAATGTGGGGCCTCCCAGTTATAAGTTGACAAAAAAAACAGTAACTAGTTTGTTATCTGCGTACCAGGTTACCATAAACCATAGTTTTTTCGTAGGAGGAGTAACCACAATAATATTTTAGAATATTTATATACCATAAACCATTGTAATATTTATGCACCGTAAACCATAGTAACCACAGTGTTTATGTACCATAAACCATATTTATGATACTCCATTTATGATTACCCTCTGGTAATTTAACAGTTCGCTATTGAAAATGGCCCATTCGAAATCGTGGATTTTCCCATTCAACATGGTGATTTTCCATAGTTATGTGGCTGTTTACCAGAGGGTAATGGGGAACCACCGACGGACTCTGAGCTCCCCAAACCACCACATGGGGTAACCACCAACGCAAGGTCGACAGCACCATGTGAAACTGGCCCACGGCCCATCGGATGGCAAAACCCATAGGCTCCACTGGATTTTATGATCATTTTTTGGGTGATGTTATGCTGGTTGGTGGTGCAATAACCATCTTGAAAAATATGAATTCGTCAATGGGAAGGATTATCCCCTATATTATTATGGAAAATAAAATAAAAAAAATGAAACCACCAACCAGTTATGATATGGTTTGATGATTTAACTAGCAAAAATTGTGCTTTGATGGGGATATCATGGGGATTTGATGGAATATTCATGAGAAGTGGGACGTACCCTCTGGTGTCATCAAACGTTGCTGGGATCCCCTCAATGGAGGAATGGAGGTTGTAATGGACAAAACATCTATAAATGGGTGGTGTTCAATTGCAACCGGTTACCCTCTGGTAAACATACAAAAGGCTATTGAAAATGGCCATTTATAGTGGATTTACCCATAAAAAATGGTGATGTTATGCTGGTTGATGGTTTTATATAACCATCTTGAAAAATATGAGTTCGTCAGTTGGAAGGACTTGATCATCCCATATATTATGGAAAATGAAAGACGTTTGAAACCACCAACCATGGTTGTAATCTTACGAGTACCGACTGGTTTGTAACCACAGTTATCACCCCGTTTTTTTGAATGGAATCATGTGGGTACAACTTCATAAACCATCCCCCAGTCATCACCATTTTTATAGGTGGTACAAATAAACCATGTCCAGTCATGGGTGGTAAAAATGGCATTAATTTCCCACATGATATAATATTCCAATATAATATTAATTATCATATATCATCCAAATACCCGGTACATAGTATTTCATTATATATATACCACGTATTACTCGTGCGGGAGGGATAATGAACCATAATGGAACCACCCGTTTTTTGAATGGAATAATCCACTGAATATCATTTTCTAACAGCCTTGGAGTATCATCCCACGGAATGCCGCTACAGTGGCTACAGCATGCGTGGGACGTGGGAGTTCCGAAAGGAGACAAGTCATAACAGGCTCGTTGATTTGGCGCCATCGGTGATACCGCGGCACAGGCCATGACCACCGATCGGATCGGAGACTTGAAAAAAATTGTGATTTTCCATAGCGGAATTCCATTCTTTGGTTGATTTTGCCGAAAGAAATGGTGATTTTCCATGGCAAAATCGGCATGAAAACCAGAAGGTCACTGGAGGAAATGACAGCATTTTGGGATGGTTTCTCTTGCTGACGATCATGTCACTGAAACCTGAGAAAAAAACCCAAACTTACTGGTTGATATTGGTTCCCATATTGCATGGGAATTACCCTCTGGTAAACATACAAAAGGCTATTGAAAATTGCTATTTAGTTCGTGGATTTACCCATTAATAGCATGGTGATTTTCCATAGTTATGTGGCTGTTTACCAGAGGCTACTCTCCCATCGCTTTGATTTACATCCCAACATTTGTGGCTCAAGGCCTTGTTGATGCCTTGCTTGATAGCTACATCACACCCTCTTTCACCCTTAGACCCCATATTTGACTATTGACTATTGTTTCTGAGTTCATATCCCAAATTTGTATTTTTGTTGCAACTTAATTAGAAACAATGACATCCTGAGTCTACGTACTTTCATTTCCAAATCGTCGGTTAATTGCACCATGTGTTTGTTACTTAATGTGATATCTTTACTTTCTACCAATGCTCGTCGAGTGGTTTGTCACTTAACAGACTTAACATCCCCGGCCCTCATCTTCTCAGCATTTTTTACCTCCCAACTGGATTCATACAGTATCACCATATGTGTCACTTCACATCCTCAATATCTCCTTGGAGCAACCCCCAGGCCCCAATATTTTTATAGAAAAAAGTGAAGCCTGGAAAGTGTGAAGCCTGGAAATTCGGGGGAAAACATCATCGGATTTGATGACCATCCTGGAAATACGTTCCGGCATCTTTTTGAGGTTGCTAAAGTAGGGGCTGCAACTACTATTTGTGTTTTTACGACAGGGGGCCCCCAAGTCCAATAGCTAACTTGGTAAACATAACAAGGTGAATTCTATGGTTCATGCTAGAAATATAGTGATAATTTGTTGTGGTTAGGAAGCAACACACACATCTGGGGCCGCAATCAGAATCATCATGGTCAGTAGGTCAAATATGGAAAGTTCAAAAAATCCTTACTAATATGAGAATACGTTTCACGATTGCATATTCTGACTACTTCAGGATTATGATATGTTTAATCAAAACACTTTGTTAGATTTTGTTAGTACTTTAATACTGGTGTTTCAGCTTCGAAAAGTCGAAGCCAATTTTTTCAGCACGGGATACCAATCCTGAAAGAGCGAGCTCCGAGCCGTAGATTTAGTGGATTCGAGTGGTAAGTCACCTAAGTGGATCATTAATTAATTCGTTGGCACCTAAGTGAATTATACCATTTATGAATACGTTATAAGTGGATTATAATTCATTAACAGCTTATAACATGTTATAACATGTTATAAGGGGGTTACTCCCCATAAAGGATAGTCAGGCTCGACACGTGCCCAAGCACCGAGAGCGAGGTCCGGGCAAGTACCATGGTGGACGTGGGAATAATCAAAGGTTGATGTTAATATATGGTTAATAATAGATGTGGATCAAAGGTTAATAGATGTTAATAGTCAAAGGTACCAGGGATAATCATCAATGTTAATAGTCAAGATATCAATCATCCTTGGAATTCAACAATGTTTTGTAGAAGGGATAGATAACTCACCAGCTTATCGAAGTCAGGGATAACCGATAAAGTTCCATAATGTTCCCATGAAAAACTTCGCGGATTTTTTAAAAGCAATCCATGTTTAAGATTCACTTACCAATATGGGAAATATCATACATTTACGGGAAAGCCGAATAATGACTGGCAAAAATTTAGCAAAAAATCCATGGATTCCTGCAGTTTCGTCTAGATTTTACCCAACAAACCAATCCATTGATTTGTCTGGCTGAATCATAATGATTCACTAAGCTGAAAATAGCTGTTACCATACGGCCATTTGGGGATGATTCCCGCAATCTAACCATCATTCCACTCACATCACGACGTGAGGTCACTATCATTCATCCAGACTATATTAACCAATTAAGTTAGTTCATCAACCCGATATGGGTCACCAACTTGCACTTATATTGCTTACATTCAGATGATTTCAGATGTAGAAAAAAAGATGGAAAAAAGGATGGAAAAACATGTCCTAAACATGTACAAATCATTATATCAGGGTAAATTGTCATATTTCACTAACCTGAATCGTTCGGCCATTTGGGGATGATTTCCCTATAAAAACCATAGATATTCCATAGATTTACCCATTGATAAAATCATAGATTTACCATGCATTAACCATAGATATACCATAGATATTCCATAGATTTACCATCATAATAGCTCCGTATTAACCATAGATAAATCAATATAAATCCCAGCAATTATAGTTATAAGTACCTATTTTTCATAGTGAAATTGGAGTTATGTGGCCCCCAACTTGTCGCGATTTCGTGGTCTTAAGGGTGCCCCACATTGTCTAAATCCTACGAAGATCCATACTGGTTGGTGGTTGAGCCCTACCGCTCTGAAAAATGATGGAGTTCGTCAGTTGGGATGATTATTCCCAATATATCGAAAGTCATACCAGAGGCTATTTCCTATTCATACACCCATGAATTGGTTGGTGAATTCCCCATGAATCACCACTAGAATCACCATGAAATGAAGTTTTCCCATATGGAAAGTCATTCAAAATTCCATGGTTCCAAACCACCAACCAGTATATATATATATATGTGGAAAATCACCATGCTATTAATGGGTAAATCAACGAACTAAATGGTCCAAAGCACCAACGAAAATCCATTCGATTCCCATTGCCATAAATAGATCATCCCATTCCATTATAGATGGATCTTCCCATGCTATTAATGGGTAAATCCACTATTTCGACTGAGCTATTTTCATAGATATTCCAACAGATATTCCTTAGATTTACCCATAGATAAAATCATAGATTTACCATACATTAACCATAGATATACCTATTTTTATACCTATTTTCGATAGTGACATTGGAGTTATGTGGCAGCGTGTCAAAACCTTGTACCCCTGGTGAACATCAAAATAGCTGGTAAATGGATGTTCATCCCACTAAAAATGGTATTAATAGGTATTGATTCATAGCCATGTGGCCCCCAACTTGTCCAATAGATCTTCCAATGAAAAATTCCCATTGGCACCTCCGGCTCGTTAGTGACCAGCGCCAAGTGATCCAAGTAATCACCCTGATCGGCAGAGACCTGGCGGCAACGCTGGGCACCATGACATGTGAAAAATTATGGGAAAATGATGGGAAAATGATAAGAAAATGGTATAAAATGGTATAAAATGGTGGGTTCATGTGATTTTACCATGAAAATTGGGGATGGTTGGATTTGAAGGGAATCATCATGCAATATACCATCAAAAATGATGTAGTTGAAATTGAATGGAATCATTCTTGGGGATTCATATGGAGCTGCCGTGCCTTTGTCATTCCAGGTCGATTTTTCGATAGGCCTTGTTGACCACTAACCACTAACCCATTCAACAACCCCCGGGAAAAAAAACTGATTTCGTAGATCTATTATGATCTATTATGATCTATTATGATCTATTATGATCTATTATGATATATGATCTATTATGATCTATTATGATCTTTATGATCTATTATGATCTCTTATGATCTATTATGATCTATTATGAATCTATTATGATCTATTATGATCTATTATGATCTATTATGATCTATTATGATCTATTATGATCTATTATGATCTATTATGATCTATTATGATCTATTATGATCTATTATGATCTATTATGATCTATTATGATCTATTATGATCTATTATGATCTATTATGATCTATTCAATTTCTGGCCTCCATATATGGGGAGTATCTAATAGTAACTCGTAGGATAGGATTGAGGCTTGACACATCTCTGCGATCATTCACCAGGATTAGCGACGGAAATCTGCTCGAAATCTGCTCAGCTGCTTAGTCAGTTGGTCTGCTCCCATGGGAAATCCGCATTCCGTAGGAAAATGGTGGAATATATTGGAAAATGGTGGAATATATTGGTGGCAATTGGTGGAAAATGTTATTCATTGCCGGTGGAGTCTCAACCTTTGGGAACATCTTGGGAGAATTTTCTCCAACTCGATGAGATTTCATTGGAATATGTTCAGCCTCTAAGATCCAAAGAATGGCACAACCAGGAGGAGTTTGTGGAAAAATTCATCGAACTGTATTCTTGGGGGAGTGGTAATTAATAGTGAACAATTGGTGTTTAGATCAGAGACAATGTACACAACGTACCTTGATCATAGAGTCAAAAGCTTCCTAAAATCAAACCTTGTGGGTGAATATTAACCTCCGGTAATTTAACAGTTCGCGAACTTGAAAATTGCCACTTAGAAATCCTTGATTTACCCAGCTACATAGCATGGTGATTTTCCATCGTTTTTTGTATGTTCACCAGGCCGGGTATCACTTTCCATGAGACAAGCATGGAATCATGGGTTGATCAACTCAATCTCTTAATCCCATCCCTTCATATAAAACAGCCAAAACAGCCCACGGTCCCCACAGGTTTCATATGGTTTCATCCCCACCGTGCCACCATGTTTTCGCTGGGGGATGATTAGATATATTAATATATTAGATTTGGAAGGGATGAAGGTCAGTTTATCAGTCATTTCTAATCAACCCCCCAAAAAATGAAGGTCATGAGTCAAATTCGTTTTGGCGTACTATAGGGTACTAACTTGAACCCTGGGAATCATGGCATCATGGCGAAAATCCACGATTAGAAAGCTGACGGTTTTTCCCATGTACCCTCTGGTTATTTAACAGTTCGCCATGGTATAGATGGCCCATTTATGGATGGTTTACCTATTAATAGCATGGTGATTTTCCATGGCTATGTTAAATAACCAGATGGTAAATAGCCATTTTAATCCGGTGATTTTCCCTACCGGAGGGTAGACCTGATAATGATTCAGAGATATTCAGTGAGGTGCCGGACTTGACGAACATGTCGATGCGAGCATTGCGAACATCCCAATCTGTTTCTTACCCGTCGATGGTCCTGATTGAAAGGCGGTTTAATCCATGGTGTAATCCTTTACATCCATGGTTTCGCATCAAGAAAATCGGCATCTACCCTCTGGTAAACTAACAGTTTGCTATAGAAAATGGTCCATTTTGTTCGTTGATTTACCTATTAAAATAGTGATTTTCCATAGCTATGTTAGTTTACCAGAGGGTACCCTCTGGTAAACTAAGATAGCTGTTGAAAATCACCATTTTTAGTGGGTAAATCAACGAACAAAATGGGCCATTTTCAATAGCTATGTTAGTCATTACCAGAGGATAGCCCTCCTCCAAAATCGTTGCGCAGTTTCCATGGACCGTTGCGCGGCAGCTCATCTTCCAATCTCCATTCGAGTGGGGTTCCGTATGAAAGTTATGGCACTGATGCACGATAAAAATTAGGGTTTCTCTGAAAATTAGATGGCTTACTGGTTGGTGGTTTCAACCCCTCTGAAAAATATAAGTCAAATGGGATTATTGTTCCCAATATATTGAAAAATATAAAATGTTCCAAACCACCACTTTCTCACTTTCTTGTGCGCGCAACGTCTCACAAACGTTACCCGTCTTGGGTGTCCTAACCGCAGCTAGTGATCAAAGTTTTCTCAACGCCAACAATGTGATCTACATAGGGCAAGGCTTCGATGGCTTTGGATTGCCGCTTGAATGCAAAAGGAACACAGGAATAAAGCCATCGGTCAACAGCGATCAAACGGTCATCTGGCCACGGAACCGCCATGACACCAGTATGCATGCAGACCATGTTGGAGTGAGGCAAACCAACAGTGTACGCGATCTTCTGCCCCATGTGGCGCAGACATTCTTTGAGAATTTTGGTGAACCATTTCGTTCTTGTTTTGTATGAAAAACCCTTCAAAGCCAAGTGGGGGACGGTTGCCCCGTTCTTCCATCCTTGCAACTTTACAGGACCAGGATTTCCCGTAGCACCCATAAAATCCGCGTACAGCTGCAGATGGGAAACCCATTTCATTGAAGCAGTACTAGTGTACAAAACGTCCCAAAACCAACTCACCACAATCCTAACCAGTTCTTCCCCATACCAGCGAATGGCTTGTGAAGGCAGAGTTAAGGTTTTGAGGCCCGTCCAACTTGGCAAAGGCTGTGTCGCAACACTACCAAGGTTATCCAGACAAGACGGTTCTTCGGAATCATGATCACGCATCACAGCTTGACTGATCAAAAGCAAAACATTCCTGCACAAATAATTACTTCTTTCAACATATGCAACTGCATCCATGTGGCGAGAGGCCAGGTCCCAGAACTTGTGAGGGCGTCTGAGGTTGGCAGCAACCGCTTCACGATCAGCAATGGCATTATGTCGAATCTTCCAAATTTCATGGGGGGTCGACGCAGCAGAAACTTGTTGGTGAGCTTCAACCTTTTCAACCCAAATGGCTACGGAGCTACCTTGAACCATGCTTTGGATTCGGTTCCACAGGTCAGCATGAACACTGCTGGGTTTCACTTCTGAACCCTGGAGGATCTTCCGCAACCTACGCACAACTGCCGAGCAATCAGTCCAAATGGTGCAATCAGTTTTACAGACATGGGCAAACTCAATCGCTCTCAGTACTGCAAAAATTTCCGCTTGCACCGAGCTCTGCAATAACCCAGGCAACTCACCACTCTCAATGATATGTGTGTTGGCAAGGTTTTCTGATTCATCAGCTGCCAAGACGACAGCCCAAGCAGCAAAACGCAAATGTGGCTGGCTTTGGCGGAAACAACTCCCGTCAGTGAAAAGGTTCATGCGTCCACTCACTTTCATGGGGCGCAGGTGCGCCGGCATAGGCAATTGCACAAAATAGGCCCACCATTCAGCCATGGTGGACGGTTTGAGATCCCAGCCGAAACAAGTCACCGCCTCAGGTAATTCACACACTGTTTCAATAAAGTCATCGGGCAAACCTTCACGCGCCCATGCAAAATGCTCACATTGCCAAAACCGGTGAAATCTGCTATCACTACAGAGACAATATGGACATGTGTCTTCTTCAATGGTTTGGCAATACTTTTTCCCATCCTGCGTTATGTGGGTGCCGTTGAGGATTTTCCGAAAAAGAGCTTGGTCACTGGGATTTTGGGCACTCAACCAACCTCTAGTAGACTGTGGCCACACATGCTCGAGACCTGCGATACCAATGCGATGTTGAGTCGCACTTTGCACTACATGGAGCCATTGCCACTCCAACCGCAGGAAAAGTTCAGCACATGAAATGTCAAACAAGGAAAATGGCCCAAAAGCGTCAACAAGGAAGCCCTTCACATCAACGCTCCATCCCAGGAACTGAACACGCTGCATCAAAGTTGCGGTGATACTATTGTGTGCCGGGATAATGCCCTGTGCCATGTCAGAGAGTGTGTCTTGCACAACGTCAAAGCGACCGCAGTCTTTCACAAACCTGAAGGTCTGCTGGATGCACCAGAAATGGGGATCGGCTTGCGGTGATTCAATCAGTCCCAAATGAAGGAGAGCGTTGCTCCCGGCATGATCTTCACCCAACCCTTTCATGGCACCAGCTCGCATGGTTTGAAACGTACTAAGGCTTATGGTCGTGGCCGCAATCGCATGCAAACCTCGAGGCCAAGCAGCACACTTCAAGGCACGAACCTTTAAGTGGTAGCCACACACAGACAAACGCAACCTCGGCCACAAACCTTGAAGAGATTGGATTCTTTCCATTTGGACCCCATTAGTATGAAGCTTTGTGAATTGGAGGTGCGCACCCAAGTTTTTATAAAACGCAGACAATCTGAAACCTTGTTGCCGAAGCAGGGTTCTACTCTCTGGCAAAACGGCCCAGACATGGGTTTTCTTTTTGTCAAGCACAAGATCAAGGGCGTCAACCAAATCATCCAAGGCTTTTGCAGCAGGGGCCAAAAACGAAGGATCACAGACAATCAGCTGCCAATCATCAACATACGAAATAGGCTGAACCAGCGGCAAGTAGTGCTTAAACCATTCGTGGTAGACAAAATCAACTACCAACATGGCAACACATGAAAGTGCATCCCCCTCGGGGAACCCGCATGTGGAGAAGATGGGTGGACTCATGGATTGGCGAAGCTGAAATCTCCGCTGCATTTGGCTCAATGCTCCCGCCCATCCTATCAACACATTAAGAGGCACACCCAAAATAGCACACACTTCAATCGCAACTACTCTTGGCAACATGTTGAATGCTTTCTGCAAATCAGCAAGGAGGCCGCACAGGCCGATAGAATGCTGCTGAGCATTTTCCACCATCCAAAGTACTTGGGACCAAACTTGCCCCGCAAAGCATTGTGGTCTTGAACCAAAAAGTCCAGCTGGCAATACAGGGTCAAGGGCTTGCAGGATCTTTTTGGAGTGATAGGATCCCCAGCTCCTGTACAGCAAACTGAAAACCGTAATGGGTCGAAAATCCATGGGGCTCTTTGGCATGTCACATTTGGCAAGGCTGGTCACACGACCCGCCGTCACTTGCGAAGGCCATTCCCCGGTGGCTTCTGCCCAACAAAACATGTCACAGAAATTTTGCAAGGCACTGGAAGGCAGCGCCTTCAAGTCTTTAAGAGTGACTCCATCCAAGCCATGGGAAGTTGCAGACTTCTTTTGACAAATGACGGCACGAAGAGTCCCTGGGTCCAGAGATGGCCATCGCATCGGAACAGTGGGCAGCTTTGCTCGTGCAAAACTCAAAATTGTTTCCCATCTACTGGGTGGAACATTCGCATGTCTGCCCCATTTCTCTTTCCACGCCTGCAAAAAGGCTTCATTCAGTTCTTGTTCTCTACCTATTCTCACCAACTGAGTAACCTTGTCTCCTTTTTGGACCTGTGAAGTGTCTTGAATCCACAAGCAATCATCTTCCGCATGGATCACCTCAATAGGCTGGCCATTGCAAACAAGCGGACACTCCTGCTGATGAGAAAAGGGCCGATCAAGGACCAATGCATTTTCATCAGTACGCACTTCTTGAATTATTGCTTCATTTGGGCGCAGGAGAAGGTCGACCCCCTTGTCAGGATGAGTTTTGATATCTTGGAAAATCATGTTGGGGTTGTTTTCTCTACGCAACCTGGCATAGGCACGGGAGGACTTCTTAAGCTGGCCTTCAAGTTCACGGATGGCAAGTGCAACTGACTCAAAAATCTTTTCTGCAACAGTGGGTTCAGGTGGGTACATGGGAATCGTGGCTGGAGCCCCATGCACTCGGAACTTACTGCTGAGCCACCACTGACAAAAGGATGGAGGAAAACCCTTGGCACGTATGATTGATCCCCAAACTGCCAACGCATGAGGGTGGTCTCGCTGGCATTTTCTGAGGAAGTGCACAATGGACTGTAACCTCCTAACCTGCCTTATCCACTGAGCATGTCTGAAGGAGGCGCACAAAAATTGGGGAGTAAAATCACCACTTCGGCCCCTCTTGACAGGTGCAATTTTCCCCCCTTGGACAGGTTTCGTGGAGGTGGTGCAAGCCCTCCCCAAGCTCGCTTTTGAAACAGGCACTGCAGAGGCCAAAACGGCCCGATCTTCAAGGTGCTTCCAAACAGCAACATACCTTTGGTCAGGGGTACCTGGCGCATGATTCCAAACAGTAGGATCAGCCTCCCATTGTTTGGGCCACCAAAGTTCAGCCGGTGTGATCCAAATCTGCCGTGGAACAGCTTGGGACAACTTCGCAAAAGTTCCTTGCAAGAGTGCATGGTCTGGCCAAACATCGTCGAGGACATTGTACCCTGTCATGAGCATTTGAAGTTCAGGGGACAGGAAGCAATAGTCCTTCCTAGTCTTTTTCTTACAGGTTACCTGTGGTTGAAATCCCCATTTGTCCCAAGCAACATCTTGTATGTCACGAAATCCAAAGCTGGAGAGTAATTCAAAAACCGGCAAGCTAGAAGGCAGGCAATTCCAGTCTCCTGCGACAAACCTGGGTCCAGCTGAGAGACCACATACCTGACTGACAACTGCTTGTAGCAAAAATTCGTTATGCTGTTGATGGTGAGGATATAAATGTCCGTCTGGTTCACCATAAACCACACCTCCAGTAATCCACACTTCATCCAACAGAGTGGCTGTCACCAATGCTCTGGAAGACTCATACACTTCCACCGGACCATGAATCGGCAATGCTCGAGTAGGGTGTTTGGAAAGCAATGCCACCCCCTTCCATTGTCCATGGTGGGTCTTGGATGTATTTCCAGGAACATGATGGCCAGAAACGAAATACTTGTAAGGGCTTTGCGCAAATCTCAAACCAGCTTTGAAGTCATTGTGACCTTTCTTGCACAAGTGCGTTTCAGACACCGCCCAAATGTCCCCATGGGTAAGGTGCGCAGCAACATAAGGAGCCTTTCCTGGCAACCCTGACGGATTAAAGGCACCTATGACAAAACTTCCATCATCAAGTGGGCCTGGATTGGAGGCTTCACCAAGACGGCAACCAAAAAGCAAAATCAAAATACCCCAAAGGAAACGGGTGTGTGTGTGGCAACATGGCTTACGACGGCACACAGCTATCATAGGGAACAGCCATGAACATGCAAATGCAAAAGGGCCCAGGGCACACTGGTAAACAAACATCAGAGACAGCAAAATGCCGAGAAGTACCAAAAGGTGCCCCTGCCCGTACCATCACTCAAATTCATCTCTGGGTCGCTTGGACAAAAGTCCTCTGATCTGCTCCATTTGTTGCGCAAACATCGATTGGATAGCTTGATTCTGGTTTTCCATATGCCCGTGTAATTGCTGTCCATGGTTATTGATTTGAACTTGCATTGCACTGAGTTGTTGACCCTGCTGTGCAGAGAAATCTTGGAACTGGCCTTCTAATCCTTGCTGCTTCACCATGAGTTGTTGCACTTGGCCTTCTAGCATGCTCATTCTTTCCGGCATGTCATCCTCCATGGATGGTGCAGGGATTTTTGCAAGGACTGCATTTTGGACCCTTTGTTCCAATTGTTGCATGCTCTCAGTGTTGTCTGCATGGGCCACTGAACTGGGCTTGAACCCACCCCAGGGATCTTTCACCGACCAAGGATCATTATCAACCAGCGGTTTACTGGACTGAGCTCCACACAGGGCAAGCGTAGCCGCAGATGCAACTGGGGCATGCGTTGGCTGTCTGCTGACTGGGTCAGGCCGATGTCGTGTGATGACTACTTCACCATGCGATGTGGGAATGATTGTGTTGACTGGCTCATCCACAGCTTGTACAATCCACATGGAACCTTTTCCTGGAAGTGGTGCCGATGGTTGCAAGGGTCGACATTCCCAACCTGCTTGTTTCATCGCCCTACAGATTGCGGATCTATCGACTCCAAATGGAAAGGGACCCACCAAGAACATGGATCTTTGTCCTTGTGGGAGATACACAGTGTCTGGCCTAACCAACTGATGAATCTTGGCAGCTTGGGAAGACTGCACGCGTAAGCCCCTTCTTTCTCCCACCCGCGCAATGCCGATAATCGCAGGATTGGTTTGTTTCAGGTGCATTAACTCTTGAACATTGAGCTTGGGGGACCACACCACCGTATACTCAGGAAGAATCTCAACTCCATCAGCAGTTCTTGGTTCTCCATACGCACCTGAATTACCGCTGGCAGCCAGGAGGCCTACAAGGAGCTGAGCCGGTACCCGCACACACACTGAGAAGATGTCTGCTTTTTCTGCTGGAGCCGGTTTAAAACCAACATGGAGGAACTGGCGACGCCAGACATCTAGGATCGGTTCTCGGACATCCAACTGCTCCGGGTTGTGCCACCTGTCACATTGGCACCCTTTTTCCTGACATCTACGCAACAAAGGAAACGCATTCACCAGGAACTTGATGGGTGCTTTGCAAAACTCCTCCCATGAGCACGGGATTTCATCACGGTAAACCAGGAATTTGAGGGTGACAACTTCCAAGGTGTCAAGCTCGACCAAGTCACTGTGAACATGCTTCTCAACTAACCCTTGGCCAATCTGGACCAATGTCGCGTCTGCAAGGACAGGTTCTTTGTCCACAGTGCATCTGCAAGGGACTGTCACATTCGCATGCGGCAAAGCAGTGGAGATTTGTGCATCCGGGTTGTGCAGAATGGCAAGGGCCAAAGGTTCTGTAGATACACACCTGGCAGTACGCAGATAAGGTTCTGCTTCAGCGAGCGTCATTAAAATGACACCTGAGCTAACAGGGCCAATTTGTTTGACATGGATTTGCGGGATGATCTTGTTTTGGGCACGGAACACCCCGTCAACAATCTGCAGTTTGTTAGGGTCAAGCTCCACAGGTGTGTGGTGTTTTCCTGCAGTCTTACCCTTGCCTTTTCCACCTCCACTGGGTTTGGATTCAACCACCTGGGCCAATTCAGAAGGGAGGACAAATTTGAACTTCTTCTGATTCCCCAATGTTTTCAACTGGCGCCAGGGTTGCTTGTGTTTCATCGCTGTGAGCAATTGGTCACTACCGATCACACTGATGGCATCTTTGGCACGTGTTTCAGCAAGATGGCTAGGGACGCCGTGTTGCAAGAGCTCGGCTGTTAATTCTTTCAACAGGGTACCTTGAGGACCAAAACCGATGCATCCTGACAAGTTCTCAAATGAACCACTGCAGAGAAAATCACCTTTGAGCTGCATGTGTTGACATTCAAGGTCTTCAATGCTGCCAATCAATGTTTCAACCCCAATCATGCTCGCAACCACATTGAAAGCAAAAGCACCACACAAGTTGTGGGAGTCATCATGGGCAACCGCTTGGACAATCACCCTCGAGGCTTCGAAATGAGGCTGGATCACTCGGACCAAGGCAGCTGGGACAAAGGCACGGACAACATGAACATGTCGGACAAAGACAACGGGGACCCAATGGCAGTTGACAAGACCGACATGAATGCCAACATGATGCTTACCATGGACAAAGGCAGACAGTGCTGACAAGACCTCATTGAGTTCGTTCAAAATCGTCAACTGGGGGATGTCACAATCGACGTCAATGTCCCTCAGACCAGCATTCAAAACAGAGAGATGAAACTTCATCTCTGTAGCGTCCATGGCCAAAGTATTCAAATGTTCACATGAATGGGAGTCGATACCATCAAAAACATGCAAAGTTGGGACCGTCACATCCACTGGCAACATCAGTCGGATCAAATGCACCACTTGGGTCCACCCAAATTCCTCAGGAGGCATGATGGGGTGGCTTCCAACGCAATCAGCTGGTGGGTTTCGCATGTCAAGTTGAGGCTCTGGTTTGACTGGCATTCCCAAGCAGGGCATTCTAGGGAGTAGCCCTGATTCCCCTGAGCAAAATCCATTACCCCAAATGACTGGAGCAGGAACTTCAGACTTGGTGTACAGATCAGCAACAAAAGTCGCCCTCATATTGGTATGCAGGGTAACCAATGCGTCCAAATCATCAGGCATTGTCGCACCGTGGACAATGTGAGCCAAGAACATCATTGCGGCTGTGCCACACATGTCGTGGCTGGGCAATCTCGAGGGTGAGATATGCAACGCAAACAGAGGGAATCCAAGTTGCTGTCCAATACAGGCACACACATCACGGAACTGCTGGGCATCGGCAGTTTCATGTGCAATCGTATGGAAAGTCAGGCAATCCTCATGCGGCACAATCCAAAATGGGAACCAATGATTCTCGAGCAAGAATGCAGTCAGGATTTGTTTGCCCTGTGACCGGACTTCAGGATTTCGTTCGCACCATCTGGCAGAGATGGTTCTGCCTATGGATTCCCAGCATGTGAAAACCAGCGGCTCAAAGAAAAGATATTTTGCATCAGGTTCCTGATTCCGCTGAGACCTAATTTCATGGTACCTGGCAATAATATGCAAAATGTGAAAACGGATTTCATCATCGGCAACAGCATTTTTGTGTTCGGACATGAGATCAAGCCTTTGGTCACGCAGCAGCGTCAGGCAATTGGATGGAGTCATTTGGTGCAGGCGTTGGACCACTACTTGAAGCAGGATCTCCACTAGCCCAAACCCATGGTCTGCGGGTGATGTCACAAGAGGACAAGGACTTCACAAACTCCTCACGATACAGAAGAAATCGTTGAGAGGTCTCCGTATGGTTTGCAGGCAGCTGAGCTTGCAAAAACATGCTGTGCAAATATGCAATTGCCAAAGTGCCACACAATTCGGATGTGAAGAACATACGCCGATCCCTTTGGATGCACACCGTCACAAATCCCATGGGCAAACCCAACCTTTCAATGATTTCATTCAGTTGAAGATGGTCACCACCATCTGCATCCCAAACAAAAGCATTCAGGGTGTCACCTACCGGATGCATAGCAACAGGGACCCAATGTGATCCCAACTTGAAAACAGTGGCAAGTGGCAACAACTGAGCATGAACAAATCCATGATCTTTCCCCCAGTTCTCACACAAGAACGCTTTCCCCTGTAACCAAGCTGAGGCAATCAATGGGTCAATGGTGACCATTTGCTTGACTGGATCATTGGAAAATTTGACCTGGACTTCGATGTACTTTTGGCTGAGTGCAAACAAGTGAAACCTGAGTTCATCATCGGAACAAATTGCACCTTGGTTTTCAAGGATGTTCATTCGGTCTTTCACCTGCAGAAATTGGTTGCGTACTGACCACAGTTGGTGAGGATTGGCGATCTGTGGGGTGGACAGCATGAGAAACTGGTCTCCTTTCAAACCCAAAAGCGGATCAGCATTCAACCACTCAGCTTGGTTGTGGATCTGTGAAACTGAACACTCCCCAATGTCAAACACTGAAGGTTTGCCTACACACTCAGCCACCGGTTGTGACCACTCCGCAGTCAAAGAGACATCAGCATCCAATTTTGTCGGTGCAGGTTCCTTTACATGAGCGGGGACACCTGGCATCTGTTCAGGCACTGACTGCAAGGTCACATGAATCAATTCCCCAACAGCAAGGCAATGGTTCAATGGCAAACTTTGGCCATTGCCATCAACGCATCTTTGGATACTGCATGGACCTACAAGTTTCACATGGGCGGAAATGAGCTCTTGCAAAGTGGACCCCACCAAAGGATTGATTTTCACAGGCGCTTGAGATTCTTCATCAAAAATCACAGTACAGAAGGCCGCATCAATGCCAGCAAATGCTGTGGGATCATCAGTAATGCAGGGTGAATCCAACCAAGGAGTTTCAGCATCTTCCATAGGGGTATCCTCATCCAAGTCACAACTCAACGGGAGGGATGGTTTCTGCTGTGCGTCACGGAAAAGGACGTCCAGAATGGCAGCAATAGTCACCTGCCCTTCAATTCTGTTGACCCATCTTTGAGGAAACATCAACTCTTCGAGGGACAAATGTTCAACTGGTTCCCAACATTTCAAAAGCGAAGCAAATTTGTCCACTTGGGGGGAATCACTTGTTGGAGGCCAAACCTGACCACACTTCATGATGATCCATGACATATATGCTTGCAATTGGGTTTCCGCTGAAAAGTCAACTTTGCCGAATCGCAACTGGACAATTTGATGCAAAACAGCAGCCATGATCCAGACCACCTGCAAAGGACTGGCAAGTTGTCCAACAGCAGAAAGGGTCAATCTTGGGTTAAGCCCAAAATCCAACGTCGGGTCCATTCCATTCAGTGCCATTGCCTCACTCGGGTGAACATGCCGGATGTGGGACACCCCATTGCCATCAACCGCACTTTGTACAAGGAGGCCAAAGAGGCCTTTTTCAGCAAGCCGGTGTGCAGAGAGTCCACACGGGCGGCATCCACATGGGCATTCGGTCAGTTGGTTTCCCCAGGCGTGCAAAGCGCAAGGGGAGACTCCCTTGGCATTCAGCAGAAAGTTCGAAAAATCCCCATCATTCCCTCCAAACACATTTCTTTCATATTCAGAGAGTTTCAAAGCATCTTCATCATTTTGGTCCCAAGGAGAAATGAAAGGGATAAGGTTTTCAACTGAAGGAACCACGTGTGGGCAAAACAATTCTGGCACAAGGATTTCACCAACCAGAGGTGATGACAAAACCCAAAACGATCGGTGTCTTCTGCATGGCCAAATCTGATCGAGCTTCATGGATCGCTGCGTGCAAAAGAATCCAGTGACATTGCAAAAATATTCAATCTCTGCTTTCACAAAGGAATCCTGAGCTGCAGGTGCAACGCACTCCAATACTACGATATGTACACGCAAAAAGAAGGCTGCATGGAGCAGCTTTGTCAGGCAGCTGGAACGCGAATCAGCCGAACTTTTCCCGTCTCCGAGGGACGAAAACGGTTGGCAGCTGAACCCTCCTGTCATTGTGCGAGATCCCTGCGATTCTTTCCAGGTCATACAAATGGTAGCTTTGTCACCGACATCCCCCAACACCAAAGGCACATTGGAAACATTGGAAATCAGCCGAAGCATCTTGTCGTTATGATCAACAGCAACTGAAGTGTGAAAACCACATGGCAAAATCCCTTGAGAAAAACCCCCGAAGCCACAGCACATATCGATCACCGACATGAGGCTATCCCATGTCACTTCCTTGTGCCCCAAGACACTGCTGGCAGAGGAAAGGGCCACCAATGGTACTGGAAATTGCGTCACCAGTTTGGCATCAAACAAAGTGTAGCTTTCAAACCCCGCTTCAAGCAGACCAGTAAGATGAAATTTCTTCTTAGAAGGAAAAGCCACCATCACATGTCGTTCATGCTCCACATCGAAAAGGAGGGTCTTACAAACCAGTGAAAGATTGGATCCTTGATCAAGCTCAGACCAGTCCATGGGAAACGTTCGGGCCATGGCAAACCAAAATGAACAGACCAACCCGAGATTTGCTAGCCCTACCGTACCCCTGGGAGGTTCGGGCCAACTCGGCTGTTCCAAACCACCAACCAGCTTATCATGATTTTCTGAATAGGATTTCCCGTTCGAGTGCGGTAGAACGCCCATCTTTGGACCATGCACATAGAATAGCCCATAAACTGACCTGAAATAGCCCTTGATGTAACATCTATTCACGAGGGAATCGGAATGAATCGGATATATAGATCTATGATATAACAATAGACATGAATTAATTGAGGCTGCCTTTTTGCTTGGTACAAAAATTAGAGACAAGTATTCATTTTTCAGACTTACCAAACGGAAGAATTTCGCTGATTTCAGGCCTCCGATCTTTATCCTTGCAGATCCTATGCGCTGCAATAACCCAGGGGCCCATCCACCGATCTAACGTCTTAAGGACACCCCCTGGTTATGTGGAAAAAATATGGAAGCCTAAATTAGCGTTGTTATATCATAGTTATGTCCTAATGGCGTCTATTGATGTTTAATATATATATATTATATATATATATTATAGGTTTATACTTGATTGAAGTGTTACGATTAAAAGATAATGCAACTCATTGGACTGGAAGTCATCCCATTGGCCAGTTGGAGAATGGAAAAATATGGTGTGCACTGCGGCACTGCGAACTGCTTCCTTTTCTGATCTGTCAAGTAACCAGCATTAACCAGCATTAACCAGCATTAACCACCATTAACCACCATTAACCACCAAGCATCAGTCTATTCAACGAGTTTTTCCTTGTTGTGCAACTCCTTCAAGTCGGGCGTCTTGCTTTCCTTTTTCTGGAGCCTGGGGGCCTGTATTTTTTCCCGCCGGACTCATTTCTGTTTCGCGCTTCAACACAGCATCTCCACCTTGGTGTCAAATTCAAAGCCAGAATCTGGGCTTCCTTTCGATCATATGGAGGTTTCATAAAAATGGGGTTACCCCCAAATCATCCATTTCAATAGGATGTTCCATTATAAACCATCCAGCTATTGGGGATTCCCCCCTTTTAAGAAACCCCTTTATTGAAGTTGTTTCCCGTTTTTTGTGCAGTCGCTCGCACCATTCTTCTAGGGCCTGGTAGATGACTTTGCGAGGAAAAAAAACTGAAGCCCAATCCTCGATTCCAGGATGTATATTACGGCGTAATATGGCGTAATATGAAACCATGAAATATATACCCTCTGGTTATGACTAACATAGCCATGGAAAATCACCATTTTTAATAGGTAAACCATCTATTTCTATGGGCCATCGATACCATGGCTATGTTAAATAACCAGAGGGTATAATGTATAGTGTATGTATGGAAATGAAACCATGGAAACCATATGGAATATCCAACTAACTACTGTACGTTTCGCCTTTCATGGGACATGAATGGGGAAACTATGAATGTAATATGGCCCTAGTATGAACTAATTATGGAATCATGGGGAAATGCTCCATCTTAATGCTGATATGAATGGGATATGTTCATCCCTTCCACATACTAAACAGCCCCAAACAAACAAAACCGTGGTTTTTTCTAGGGGTTTACACAAACAAGTGGGACATTCTCCCAATTTTGGGACCATAAATTGAGTGTTTTTAAGGGAAACCGCACCTGCCAGAAGACGGGCTTCAAGAGTTTCAAGACAATCCTGGGAACATGGCGATTTGAGGCGATCTGCTCGATACGAAAAGCGCTGTGGAAGTTCGTTGAACAGAGAATTTCAAGAGCAAAACTCCCGCGAGAATTCTGGAGAAATCCCATTTCAATGGGTAAATCAATGTAAATCAATGCAAATCATCTATAAATGGGGCATATTCCATCACTCTCTGACTAGATTAAATTACCAGAGGCTACTCACTCGTTAAACCAACAGTGATCCACTAACTGAGAACAGCTTAGAGGCTTAGGTCACCTTCTATCATCACCAAACCTACTGGTTGAAGGCGATATTCCGAGTCTTGTCTCAGTATCCGCCTCACATTCGTCCTTCTGCCCGCCCACCAAAAAAAGGTATCAACAACGTCAGACCGCAGTAGGTCCAACACACACCACTACATATGTATATAATTATATGTATATAATTATATGTATATAATTATATGTATATAATTATATGTATATAATTATATGTATATAATTATATGTATATAATTATATGTACACGTAAGCACAATTAAACACATCTATTCTTGTAATGCAGGTAAAACAATGCCATTTTTACCACCCATTTTTCAGAATGGATCCCCCATTCTGACGCCCCGACGTGGAAGTGGACTCGACCGTGAGGTGCGAAATAACCTGGACGTCTTTTTTTTGGCCCGTTTGATGAATCTACCCGTTTTCGGTGTTGTTTTCTTGGCATGGAAAAAATCTACTATAGCATGTATCTACATATATAACAAGCCCCAAAGGAAATCCACCCAAAATAGTAATAAATTAATTACTGTTTCTCTTTTTGGGGATACTATATATATATTGGAAGGATCAGCAATTGGGTGACCCTGTGTTCATCAACGCAGCCATTCAAATCGTAGGAAACATCCGGTGGTTTCACTGGGAAAAATGCTGGGATTTGATGGGATTTCATATGGATATATATATATATACAGAGATAGATATAGATATAGAGTGTATTTCTGATAGCAAAGTTGGTTTATAAGTTGGTGAATTCTATGGTTTCTGGGGGATATAACATGATATAACTATATATATACATATATATATATATACCCTCTGGTTATGACTAACATAGCCATGGAAAGATCCACCATTTTAAGTTCGGTAAACCATCTATTTCTCTGGGCCATCTATACCATGGCTATGTTAAATAACCAGAGGGTATATATAGTTTATTTCTGATAGCTAAGTTGGTATATAATTTGGTGAATTCTATGGTTTCTGGTGATATAACATGATATGTACTATAGTTAAAGGTTGTTATAAACCAACAAACATAACTAGGGGGCCTCACTTTGTAAATAAATTTTGCACAAATAGAGGGTTTTCCAGTTGAATTTTCAGAGTGTACCTGTGATAGGGAGCAACTTTCAAATATGACCCTCTCAGATATGGGCATGATCAAAGTTAGTATCCCAACATAGCATGCCTTACTACCAAAGATATTTAAAATAGTCTTGCATATTACAATTTCCGGTCCCCTGTGCTTGACATGTTTATCCATTCCCATTTAAATTTGTCTGAATTTAGAATACCTGAATTTGATAAGCTTTTGCATCATTTCATTTTTGGACAGTCACAAAGTCATGCAAAGATTATGTAATTATAATCCCAATCCCCATTCATATTAAACATCCCCATTCTATGATTCCAAATATATGTTTTTATCCCTTTGTTAAAGGGTTTCTGGGGTTGTTTAATTTCAGCTGATTTCCCCACTAGTCCGTCCATTCATATCATTTCTGGGTGAAATTCCATCATTACCCTCTGGTAAACTAACATAACTATTGAAAATTGCCATTGAAATAGTTGATTTTCCCATTAAAATGGTGAGGTTCCATCGTTTTTTGTATGTTTACCAGAGGGTATTCCGTTATTTCTCAGGTTCAACCGTTCAACTACTCATCCAGTTGTTTTCCATCTATTTTACATCTCCTCGGGGGGATGAGATTCATTAGTTGGTAAGTCATTTATGCCATGAATATCCCACGAAAAATCACCGTTTTCTGATTGTTAAATCTATTTCTATCCTATCATGTCATATCATATATATATATATTCCAACATTCTTGGTTTATATCCCCATTCAACCAGCCATCCATTTCCGGCGCAGATCAAGTCTACGCATCCGCACCGTGCTTGGCACAGACTGCTGCCGCACTCGCTGTCCGGCCTGACGGGTGCATGGCGGAGTTCGAGGCATGGCGACTTTTGTATCTATACATGTACTGGTTAAAATGTTGGTTCATATATATAGTTAATATATGGTTATTATAGTTAGTTAATATATATATATATATATAGTTGGTTAGTGGTTGGTTAATATATGGTTATTATATGGTTGTTATAGTGGTTAGTTATTAGTGGTTCTATATGTATCTATTTTTATATAGTTGGTTAGTGGTTGGTTAATATATGGTTATTATATGGTTTTTATATATAGTACGAATAAACCATTGGACTAGATATATGGTTGGTGGTCTTAAATGGTTAATATATGGTTATTATATGGTTATTATATGGTTAATGATGGTTAATAATAACCTGGTTGGTGGTTGAGCCCTACCCCTCTGAAAAATATGACTTCGTCAATGGGAAGGATGACATCCCATATATGAAATGGAAAAAAAAATGTTTGAAACCACCAACCAGTGTATATATAGTACATTATAGTACCATATATATAATGTATAATGTGATGAATTGTACAATGTGGGGCCCCCTAGTTATAATTAAGTTGGTCTATAAGCCCCAATAACTAGTTCGTTGTAAGTACCATAAACCATAGTGAAATTGGAGTTATAAACAAACTTAGCTATCTAGGGGGCCCCACTTTGTATATATGGTATCATATTTACACACCGCAAAAAGAAATAAATACCAGGAAACGCGATGGACCATCTTGGTTTTTTCAACGCGGAAAACCAAAAAAAATCCATGGATTTTGCCGCGGTTTTGCCGCCTCGTTCCAATAAAGTCTGGGCACCTTTTGATTCGGGGAATTGCTTGGGATTTTCAGAGGCGAGGTCTTGAAGTTCTTGGGCCATGGCCATGCTGAAAAATCTGTCAAATTGCGATCTTCCCGCAAATGTCCGCGATAAATGTTTCGGGTTTTTTGGGTTTCCACAAAAAATTACTGTGGCAAACCTGTTTTCAACTTGTCGTGAGAGTTTAGCTCAGACATATCGACCAAATTTTTTGGGGATTGCCTTTTTCATATCTTCAGCCAAGTTGACATACTTACTATGTAATGGAAAGGCCGGCCAAAGCGTGTGAAAAACCCGAGAACCCCTGAAATGACAAAAATTGCGATAATTCAATTTTTCAAGTCTTTCCCATCCCGGATGTTCAAAAAGTAGGTTCTGTTGAATATCACACTTGTTTCTGGTACTTAGAGCGCCCCAGGTATGTATAGCCTCTTGCGGAAGCTTTCGAAAAAAAATAGATATGCTACTTCAGCCGGACATATGTATATACATATACTGTATAATGTCCAATGTATAACGTATATATGCCTATGCCGTTTATTTTTTTTGTTCGAACATGTAGCTTGATACCCATTGTGACAATTCTTTCAGAACAGAACGGGGACCGCAACCTCGAAGGACAGGCGCCACGGTGATTTAACTGAGATTTTTATGGTGGTTTAATGGGGATACAATCCCTTCCCCCTATATAATACTAAACACACCCAAGTTCGAAACCATGGTTTTTTCTTGGGAATTTCCACAAAAAATTGAGACCACAGTTCATCGGGGTGTTTATGATAATGGAATAATCATGGAATATCATGACATGCACCCCGCTACAATCATTGCCATGGCTGGAAATGTCCCCTTTTAGCTCGATGACTCGATGCAAACCACCAGAGGGTGACCCCAAAAAAAGACGTAGGGGAAAGTGTGTTTCACCAGGATGGTTTGATTTTCTGCTACACCATGTTACCCCAATAATGCCCTTTTGGTAAAAATAGAGGGCCCGGTTTGGTATACCATCTATCATCATCTATCATCAAACAAACCTGTTGTTCAAGGGGCAAACCTTCAAAACCCTCTTTTTTCATCAACCAAGCAATGGGAATTTGGGACATCTATGGTAATAAGATGTAATAAGTACAGTATATATATATATTTCCATATTTCCGGGATATCCCAAGATATCTAGGACATCTATGACCCCTGGCTTCATTTCCCAAGAGATAAATTCCAGGTCTCCATGGCTACGTCTGGCTACGGCTACCAGGCCTCCGGGACCACTGAAAAGGACAGTGCCATCCTGAGATCCATTTCAAAACATCGGAGCAGGGCTCAGGGCTTCTGGTGAGGGGTGGCTGAAATTTATAAATGGTTATTCTATGGTTATTCTATGGTTATTATATGATTATTCTATGGTTATTCTATGGTTATTATATGATAATTCTATGGTTATTCCATGGTTATCATATGGTTATTCTATGGTTATTATATGGTTATTATATGATTATTCTATGGTTATTCTATGGTTATTCTATGGTTATTCTATGGTTATTCTATGGTTATTATATGATACTTCTATGGTTATTCCATGGTTATCATATGGTTATTCTATGGTTATTATATGATAATTCTATGGTTATTCCATGGTTATCATATGGTTATTCTATGGTTATTATATGGTTATTATATGGTTATTCTATGGTTAATGATGGTTAATGATGGTTAATGATGGTTAATAATAATCTGGTTGGTGGTTGAGCCCTACCCCTCTGAAAAATCATGGAGTGAAAGTCAGTTGGGATTGTCATTCTCAACTGAATGGAAAAAAAATAAAAAAATGTTCCAAACCACCAACCAGGCTGATATTTTCAATGGATGATTTTGAGGGCTGAAATTCACCATGTTCCACCAGAAAGTCGGTGTGTGAGTCCTGGCTTCCTGACGACCTTTTGAACCACCTTCTCTTGGGGCTCCCTTTGGGAATACCCTCAACTTCAACTCGAAATCCTAATTGAGTCCAATCTGATGATCATTCTACTGGATGGTGCCCCCCAGGCAGATGTTTGTTGATTTATAACCCCATCTAAATACAAGTATTAAGTATCATACACGATTGTTGTTATAGTTATGTTCACCAACTTAGCTAACGAACTTTTTGGCCCCATCCTGTACTGGATTTTCTGGATACTGTATGATATTGTCATTGGGTGCATTCAATCGAAAAAAAAAAAACATCCCTTACCCTCTGGTAATTTAACATAGCTATTGAAAATGGCAATTTATAGTGAGTTTTCCCATTAAAAATAGTGATTTTCCATAGCTATGTTAGTTTACCAGAGGGTAAATCCCCAACTGAGGCTGCGCACCCAGCATCACCTGCTCCGGGATGTACCGTGGGGGATCAACAATTTACAGGAACCAAAGGGCCAAAGGGCTATGGATTTTTTATCTGGGTGTTCGATCCATGGATTTTTGATCACTTACATCCATAATAAGGATCCAAAATGTAAGTCATCATAATATCCAAAGATGTTTGTTGGATTTTGGACTGGACATGTTTGAGTATGATGATGACCATCCATGTTTGGGAGGTATCTGCTGTACTGTACCTCAATTTACAAGGATCAGTAAATGTACTAATTAATTAAACATAACCCAACGCGCGACCCAACAGAATATAATCTCCAACATATGCTTGAAGCTGATGTCCAAAATCCACCAAAAAGAGACGCTATCAACGTGGGCAAAACGGCTCGGTCATCCACATGATCCTAGGATCGACTACTCCCTCAAGAACTCCGACTGGTTGCTGTTGTCACCCCCAAAAGGACAAAATCGTCCATTCTTATCAACTTTTAAGATTTTAATTACAGTAAAACCATAATGACATAGTAACTACACTTACGCGTCATTTTGCAATTCGGATCTCAATCCATTTGGATCCACTTGGATGCGTGCCATGGTCAGCTGCCATGGGCTTAATGGAGTATGGTTACCTATCCCATACTAGGAATCTAAAAATAACGGATATATTCCAATGAAATCCCCAACCAGGGTTTTTTTAGTGCAACTCTAGACCACGACACACACAAGGTAACCGTTGACATTTGTTACCTGTAAATGGTGCTTGTCACTTTGTCCGTGGGTCAATCTTGGTGCACAGTCAATCCCGAATTAACAACTTTTGGGGTTGTTGGAAATGGTGAATTGTTGGGGGTGTTGCCATTTAGTATGCCAGCATTACCCTCTGGCGGGAGCCCCCTGAATTGATCATCCGAAAATTTGTTAATTCATGCTTAAAAGATGTGAAAAGTTGATGTTACATAACCTGACACTAAAATTCTGGATGGACAAATACCCCAAATATTTCAGATATCCCATATTCCAATATCAGAATATTCACATATCCCTAATATGCTGTTCCCAAATATTAACATCCCAATATCCCATTGGTTCCCAAAAATATCTTGAACCACAGGCGCAACTGACAAAAGGCTGGCATTTTCATCACTACTATGCCGTCCTGTTGAAAACGTTAAATGTATCGTCAGCCCCAAGAAAAAAATAGATCCAAAGTGCCCGTCCTGTTGAACTTTGTTATAGATGTATATATCTGGTTGGTGGTGCAATAACCATCTTGAAAAATATGAGTCAATGGGAAGGATGACATCCCATATATGAAATGGAACATATATTTTTTTAAAACCACCAACCAAATATGTATATATATATATACATATACATATTACCAATAGTTATAACATGTTAAAACTCAGATTTGCAAACACTATAGAATAGTAGAAATATTACCAATAACTCAAAGATATTCTATTTTTACAGTTTTTTACTATGTGTTACCAATAGTTTATACCATCTGGTTATTAACATAGCCATGGTATAGATGGCTCATAGAAATAGATGGTTTACCGAACTTAAAAATGGTGATTTTCCATGGCTATGTTAAATAACCAGAGGGTACCCTCCAGTAAACTAACATGGCTATGGAAAATCACCATGTCTCATAGGTATACAAACTATAAATGGCCATTTTCCAGTTCGCTATGTTAGTCATTACCAAAGGGTAATTCCATATATTTCATGGATTCTCACAGGATATTCTATAACTCAGATATTCTATAGTTACAATAGTTATTACTAATAGTATAACTATTATATAGTATAGTATACTATAACATAGTAAATACTATATTATTCTATAACTATAGTATACTATGTATTACCAATACTAATAGTTTATATACTATGTATGACTCAGATACTCTGTATATATACCAATAGTATCTCTATATATATATACCAATATTTATGCATAGTTTACATAGGATCCAAGTATCTTCTTAGGAAGTGTTTGGGGTATAATTTACTATAATTTGGAGGCTTAAGTACCTTCTCAGACAGTGTTTGGATCCATAGGGACTATGTATTACCCATAGTTTACAGTTACATCTGCACGAAAAACAATGTCTGGCCCAATGTCTGGCGACACCTGAGATCTGCTTAATGGTTGCTTCTCCCACCTCAGCCGCAAGATTCGTGGCGCAGAGCGGCCGAGGCCATTTTTTTCCAAACAACGAATGGCCTCTGGTAATGACTGACCATAGGAAAACCATAGGAAAACCCATAGGAAAATGGAGGTTTACCCTCTGGTAAACTGACATAGCTATTGAAAATGACCCATTTAACATACTATGGAGGTTTTATTATTACTTATGTTGTTTGTTACTTATTCATAATTCATCATCCTCAATGGAGGTTTTACTGGAAAAATCATCTATAAATGAGCAGTGTTCAAGCCATCCCTCTATCATTCCATTATACTGGATCAATGGCCATTTCAGGAACCTAAATTAGAGGTACCGATTCCATATATAAGGCCTATTTTTCAGGCCTAAATTTCAGGGAATATCCCTACAAAATATGGCCAAACATGGTACTAACGTACCTCCATTTTAGGATCCTGGAGATCTCCCATTGACTGGTTGGTTCCTAGGGATTCCCTCATTCTTTGGATTGTTCTAATCCCCAATACATTCAAGGTGGGGTCCCCAAACGTTATAAGTTGGTTTAGATTCGCCTCAATAACTAGTTCGTTATTTTTGTACCATAAACCATAGTGAAATTGGAGTTATGTGAACCCCAACTGAACGCCATCGAACGGGGGCCTCACATTGTTGGGTAGATAGTTTCATCCCCCAACTCATCAACCCTGCCAGGGGTGGATCGCAGCCACTGCTCAAATGGCCTCTGGTCATTTAACGTAACGATGAAAAATGGTGCTTATTACGTTTTTACAACATGCAGTGCGGCACAACTATGAAAAATCCTGCTGATTCAAAAAAAAAAAGCTGATTTTCCAGAGCTATCACTGAATTACCTGAACGATCCTGAACGTATATGCAGGCTTCTTAATACAGTATAGTCAACCATGGTCTTTTGTCGCAGTTGAGATGTAAATCCTGGCATACAGTTTTCGCTATTGAAAATGGGCCATTTACTTCGTTGATTTACCATGATTTACCTATTAAAGTGGTGATTTTCCAGTTTTTTCTATGTTTACCAGAGGGTAAAATCCGAATATGGGGGTTCTTAAAATGAGGAAGCCCCAAGTCACCATAGGCTTCAAGACTAAGTCATACGGTCATCCATGACGACTGGATTATTTGGGGGTAACCCATTACTTAGGAAACCTCCAAAAAACGGATATATGAACATCCACTTTATCATCTATAAATCTAAAGTTGGAGATACCATCTGGCAATGATTCACAGGTTGGAAACTGGATCCAGGAATTTTTGGATGTGAATCCACTGGAAAAATTACCAGAAAACCGAGCACCCCAGCCGAACGTTTCTCACCACCTAGGGCTGAGTCCAAAAAAAAACCTGGAACAGGGCCTATTCACCACCCAAAAATTGTATTTTAAGGAGATGTCATGGTGATTTCATGGGATTTAATGGTGATGTCATGGGATTTGGTAGGATATAAAGGGAGTATGTTATTGGATATGTTTCACCTACTTAATGGTGCAAAATAACTATTGAGATAGGGGTGAATTGATTCCTTTCCTGAATCTGTTGGGGGCTTCCTATTGTTTTTTATCCAATAGACTGTATACAATTTACAGTATTATACAATTATTCTTTTTGGGGGCTTTACTTCATAGATCAAAAGACCCCCAATTATCCAAGTTCGTGTTTTTTATTGATGTATGGTGGATGGTTGCGAAATCCTGCACCTCTTGATAGGTGGGCAAAATCCCATTATTTATAAGGTTTCAACCATCCAAGGTGATGCAGGATTTCCTTCATCCACATTATGATCATGTATTAATCCCAAATTCTAAGTAGCATGGGTTTACATGGCAAATAGCAAAAAACTGATAAAATCAGGTACCACGAAACACCGTTTCTTACTCCTATAGATTGACTCATGGAAACTTTTGACTCACCATTGCAAATACATCTGCTTGGTGCTGTTTCACTGTTTCCCCATTCCAAAAATATTGTTCGACCGTCCAATAATGCATCTAATCTTGGGGGTCCATCTGGTGGGTATGTAGTAATTTCACCTTTTACGGGGCGATGAGTTTGGTAAAATCACGTTCCTTTGAAGATTGCCAGGGTACAGTAAATCCTATGGACCAAACAATATGGAATATGTTGGTGCACCAACCCGTGCAGGGATAATGAAATGTGCAACACAAGGTGGTGAATGGTGGGGACCACCACAGTTGGTTATAATTATATAGTTGGTTGAAAAAAAAACATCGAACTAGAGATGTTTCTACCACTAACCCTAGTTAAGTTAAAGTTACCCTCTGCTAAACGTACAAAAAAACTATGGAAAATATTGGAAAATCACCATTGTTAATGGGTAAATCAACTATAAAAACTGAGTAGGCAGGGCACCAGCTTTCATGGTTTGAAACCATAAATTCCATGGATTTTCTCATGACTTTCCCATGGCCCTGGCACCTTGTTGCGGCAACAGGAGCTCGCCTTGGATTTGGACCGATCTTGGAGCCAATGAGGCCATGAAATTGTGGTTTAACCAAGGAAAAATAAGGACAATGCGGGGAGTCCCTCATGGAAAAACAAACAAAGCATGGAAAATCACCATGCTATTCATGGGTAAATCAACGAACTGAATGGCCATGTTCAAGTTCGCAAAGTGTTAGTCAATACCAGAGGGTAACCTATCCATGTTCCGCATTGCGTCAGCCAAGGCGCATAGGAGGTCTGGCGGCCGCCAAGTGTCCTGCAGACTATCCAATTACAATGTGGGGCCCCAAAATGTGAGGTGAACGTTGGTTTATAAACCCCGCCATTATATAACTATAGTTATAGATATAGTCCCTATATAAACCCTGGTGAAGTTGGAGTTTTTTCAACCTACTTACCTTATGTGAACGTTGGTTTAATCCCCAGTAAGTATAGTTATTTTTGTACCATAACCAGTTCGTGAAATTGGAGTCATGTTCACCAACTTGTCGCGATTTCGTGGCCAAGGGGGCACCACGTATTGTACCCTTTTTTTTGCGGTGGTATTAACATTATTCAACACCATACCCCCCCAAAAAAAATTGTATTTGGGCTTACCACGTTTCAACGTTACACAGCTCCATCATCAATCTGTGGCTAGATTCCACATCTCGAGTCTGAAGATAATGCTGTTCCGTGGTACATGTTGTGCGAAATGCACTCGGCCAGAATACACAAACATACAAAAACGTCAGTCCTGCTGTTCCAGCCATGTTTGGTTACCGCTGGTGGTTTTTGAATTCATCAGCCCCTTCAAAGTGGGGCCCCCAAACGATAGCTAAGTTGGTGAACATAACTCCAATTTCACTATGGTTTATGGTACAAAAATAACTATAGTTATTGAGGCTTATAAACCAACTTATAACGTTTGGGGGGGCCCCACATTGTTCAACCCCCCATGGCGGCACGGCATGGCACGGCACCTCGTCGTCTAAGTCGATGCAAATGGGCTCAGCCATGCTGCGATGTTCACCTAAACCATGGGCGGCGGTGCCGCGGCGAAGATTGGGAGATATATACACCAGCCCGGAATGATGGCAATCTTGAAGGTGAAAATGATGCTCAACTGGTCTTAGTGGATTTAGGATGATTTAGGATGATTTAGGATGATTTAGGATGATTTAGGGGTGTCCCCCCTCAATTTTCAAGTAGCAAAGCAAGATCTTTGTGTCAGTCTCAGCACTGAGGGAACATCCAAATGCTGGGATTTGCGGAATTTTCTCAGTGAACCTCTTTTCGGGAGAGCAAATCTCTTCAAGATCAACGAAATAAAAAGATGGACTATGGAGGTAAGAACCTCTGACTGTCATGACCATGGATGACCATCAATCTGAACTTTACTTCGATCATTCATCCCAGAAGCTGCCAAAAAAAATGGAGCAGATTGGGGTCGCGTTTGATGGGACGCAGCTGGAGCTAAAAATTCTGACGATGTCATGCTGATCGATTAAACATCAAAGCATGACTTGCAGTCAAAACATGATCATTCAATTCAAATTTCACAAGAGCGTCTAACCGATGATCTTTGTGGATGTCTACTTGGTGGCTCATTCCACTTAATAAGTGGGTTAGTTCACCCCAGTGATTGACATGGGATTTTTGGAGCGGGTTAATCCACTCAAAAAACTGGGTAGTTCACTAACCCACTTACGATTCGTGGCTAGTTCGCCACCAAGTATGGTATGATGATAGTAGGATTGAAGCGGAAAACCAGAGGTCTTGAAAAAGTGGTGATGCAATGAAAAATTCACCTTCGGATCTTAGAGATTCAATACCCATTGGGGGGATCCGGTTTGTCGGTGCTGGTAGAAAAATGCCAAAAAATGACTGGGGTTTTTGTTGATGGGATCCATGGCACACCATATATATTTTATATAGCACCATGGATCCTATGGGATATGAAGGTTCCACATGCTTCCACGTCGTGAAATTTCGGCCTGGTATGCTTATGAAACTGAAAGGTTCACTCATCATTTTTGTCCCTCATCCGATTCGAGTTCGCCTCAAAATCTGGGATGTCCCATGATTCGACATTTTTTTCCACAAGGGAACATGATTTTCTCAAGTTGATAAGGGATTCTAGATTTTGAGACACATCCATTCCTGTATGTCATGTAGAGTCTACAATCACCTACTGGTTAAGTATGGTTAAGTGAGTTAAACACTCAACAATAGGCCATCCTCAATTTGAGGGCACCACTATAGACTATCTGACTATCTCAAGTAGGGGAATATCAACGGGAATTTCAGGACCCTAAATTTTAGAGCTACGTAAACGTACCAGATCAAGCCATCATGCATATATTTTTTTTGGGGCTGTTTTTTTTTCCGCTGAAATTGGGCCCTCCAAAATATGCGAATCTTTATCTGGTAGGTACCTCCAAGTGGCCATCGAATCACACATGGGTGGTTTCTGGCAGAGAGGATTCCCCATTAACGGTATCCCCTGGGTCAGGTTGTTACAACAATTACCTATCAAACTTTTAATTGTTGTGAACATTAGCTTGTTACTACTATGGGTTATATTAACAACAATCCCTAAACAATCATAAACTATGGCTTGCTATAGCTCTTAATTATTGTTAATTGCTATAATTCATCAACACCAGTAAGCCATCAACATGGTATATTTAGTACCCTCTGGTAATTTAACATAGCTATGGAAAATCACCATTTTTAATGGGAAAATCCACTATAAATGGTCATTTTCCATAGCTATGTTAAATTACCAGAGGGTATATTTAGTAGCTCATTGATGTTGTCATTGCGCCTGGCCAAAGCCCCACCTACAAGACAGGGAGGACGGACGTACGGTATCTCTGAGGTTCAGCCATGGCAGTGGCGGTTTCCCCCGAAGCCAGGTTCGTGGACGTGGCTGACGTGGCTGATGGATGAGGTTGGTGGTTTCAAGTGGAAGATCATCCCAAAAATGGGGCTGCAACGTTGCGAAAATATATTGAACGCGACTTTAAAACAAACAGCCCTAGTTGAAAAAACTAGTTGCTCTCTTTGAGGGATTCCGGACATGAAAAAATGGTTGCATGGATCGACAGGTGGTGACAAGAGGATAGGGATCAAACGGATTTTGGCCCATCGTTTTTGGTATGTTTACCAGGCCGGGTAGGTGGTGGTGCCATTGCAGGTTGGGATCTTGGCCAAAGCTGCTGTATCCTTGACATCCTGAATTTTCATGTTGTTGCGTAGATCCACTACTCATTGGGAGTATTTAATTGTCATCCAAACATCAAAGATGGCAACGCAATAGCTCCACATATGATGCAATAGATCCACACTCAACTGCTTGGTGGTGCAATAAAACACCATCTTGAAAAATGATGGAGTGAGTTCGTCAATGGGTTTCGGATGACATTCCATACATGAAATGGAAAATAAAAGCCATGTTCCAAACCACCAACCAGATACTCAAGAAGTACCCTCTGGTGATGACAAACAGTTCGCGAACTTGAAAATGGCCCAGTCGAAATAGTTGATTTTCCCATTAATAGCATGGTGATGTTCAATAGCTATGTTAGTTTACCAGAGGGTATATATATATACCCACTTCTTTTATCTACCCCATCTGGTTGGATGTTTCCTGATCTTAGCCCCTCTCCCCTTGAAGCGAAAGCACTGCGCGGAGAATCGTTGCTTAGTGGAGCCACACATCTCAGGTCGTCTCGTATCTGCAGGTAGAAATCAACTAAACTCTGTGTGTGTGTGTGTAGTTTGAAGAATTGGTAAACACATTTTCATGCATATCCAAAATTATAATTGTATGTGTACACACAGGAAACCACCCTGGGGGCTATTGAAAGACGCCAAAAGCACGCTCTTCCAACATCTTGTCATATGTTCCGGTCACCAGTCTGCAACTACACAACTTGTCTTTCTTGCTACTAGAGCCAACAAATTCATCTATGGGCTTCAGATTCTCGAGTCATAAACTTACAGTAACTCATAATGACCATATAATGACCATATCTAGTCATATCTCAACCATCCAAGACTACGTTCCTTTCTCAACGGCTGTCCATTGGGATGAGAATTTTTACCAGTTTTCCTGGCTTCGGAGACGAAGCTGAAAGTTATTGTTGATCATTCCCGAAAATTCCCTACGTTTATATAGCACAAGTAAGAAGAACGTTGAGTATTTTTTGTAGACCATATTATCAATGGGTAATTTCAGGATCCTAAAATGGAGCTACTGTACCATATAAGGCTATATGTTCTGGGGATATTTCCTTACAATGAAATTACCATTGATATTAGGGAGTCAACGTCTCGCAAACGGAGTCGACCATCCTGTGGATTTTTTTTTGATCTTTGGGATTGATCTTCCACGGATACCGCAGCACGTATCGTTTCAACCGCGTCGTCTTCGACACATCCGGCTCTTCAACGGCTCTTCAACGCAGACCTGACCGGAGAATCTGAGCCGTGCGATTCGAGGAATCGTTCGTAAAACAATTACGCAATTGGGTGCTGTGAAATTTGTCTTTGACGGATATATATATATATATATATATTCATTAAATTGGATAAAACATGATAAACGGGATGTCACTATAGACATCTATAGACTATAACCATGGTATAAGCCCAAAAAAATTATGGACATCCACTTCGAACTCGGGTTCCCCGCAGTGCTCCATCTAGGCACGCTTCAGTTGCGCAACACCTGGCTGATGAGATTCATTGGATGTAATGGGATATTTCCCATCTGCGTTTTGCATGGTATTCACAGCATGTTAAACAATCGTAGAAACAAACTGCGTCACATTTGCAGCATCTTTTGATCCTCTACCTCAACTTTGCATGTTATTAAGCAGCAAAACCGTGGCCAGTGCAGTAAAGTAGGTCAGGGTTTGCGGCGTGTTGCTGGTGCTGTTCGGCTGGCAGTGGTGGTGCTTTTGTGTCCAATTTGCAAGGTATTTTGAATGGTATGTGCAGCATCCCGGAATTAGACAAATTGTCGCAGTTACATGATTTTTAAGTACACCCATCTCATGGAACAAAGAAATTCTCATTTCAGCTGTATTTGCATTGCAGCATCTTGTAACTGCATCAAACAAAGTCAGAGGACGACCAAAGGATTGAAGAACCAGGGGATCGAAGAATCACTGGAGCCTTACCCTCCGGTAAACTAACATAGACCCTGGCAGTCATCGGGGTTGGAAGACTGGTTTCCACTAAAAATGCTCTATTTTCAGGGTCAAACTGTTAATTTACCAGAGGGGATTTTTGTTGCTTTCCAATAATTCTAGTTGGTATTTTACAGGATCCTCAAATGTCTTTCCCAGTAAACCTCGATTTCGGCGTCCAACATCCGGCCAAGCCGCTGATGCACTGAGTCTCAGTGACCAGGAATCAAGCATGGCTGCGGGCTCCGAAATCCCCACAGAACCATTGCCAATCTTAGTGATTCCCAGAGATGTGTTGGTGATATCGTGGGAACATCACCTTAAATCTGTGGGAATCCCGTTCACAATTGCCAATCTTACCTCATATCATTGCCAATCAGCCAGATACCCTGCAAAAAATGACCAATTCTTTGCTGGTGAACGTAGATATTCCCATTTTCATACCAAAAGACTAGTTAGGATTAGTAGGTATCCATGTAAGATTGACCTAGGAACATGCAGGCTATGGAAAATTCATGGATGTTTTTTTTTTTGAACTTCTTAGGGAATTTGCCAGCAAACCATGATGGATTACCCTTTCGGGTGGAAATTACAGTCATCTGGGTAAATTATAATAATTCACTAACCTGAAATAAGGCTATCTTGGGGATGATTCCTCTTATTAACAATGATTCCAGTGAGGTCGCAGTGAGGTCGTTATAATTTACCCAGAGTCATGATGGCCTTCCAGTCTGATTCCGATCATCTCCACGCAAGCTTTCACGGAATCATGGACTCCCCACAGGCCAACAAAAATCACAGAAACATATAGCATAGCATACGTAGAAGAAAGTGGATTCATAGTATATTGGTTCCCGCCCAAGCTTTAATATATTTATTTGTCAAATTTGATTTTAAAGATTTTCTACTTAATTATAACTTGTAATATATGTGCCTCTATTAATTAAAGAAAATCAATGTCACGTTTTGCCAGGTTCTTTTTTCAATCAATACATTTCACATATTAGGTGGGTAATCACTATTACATCTATTACAGCACCAAGGAAAAAGAAATGAATCCCCCCCGAAAGGGAAAACGACAGTAGTAAAAGGACTCCTTTCCTTGAAATACGTCGGGTTGTTGGTGAGTTTTTTTCTGTAGATGAGCCATTTTCCATAGCTTTTTGTATGACTGGAGGGTATCACTATTTCCATGGCTGAAAAATCCAAGAACTCGGTTCTGATACCTCAAAATGCGAAATTTCATGGCTTATCATCCATTTTAAACCATTTTACCTACCAACAACCATATTATGGTTAATGATAGCTATTACATGGCTATTAATTATATGGTTAATGATGGTTAATAATAATCTGGTTGGTGGTTGAGCCCTACCCCTCTGAAAAATGATGGAGTGAAAGTCAGTTGGGATTTTTTCATTCCCAATGGAAATTCATAAAATTCCATGGTTCCAAACCACCAACCAGTGATTATTAACCATTATTAACCTTTTTTAACCATCATTACCCCATACTAAACCATACTAAACCAATGTTCCAAACCACCAACCAGATCCTGTTCCCTCTTAGAATATCTCAGGATATAAGAGTTTTGAGGTACCCCCGAGTATCCACCATGGAGCACCTGCCCAAGGGCAGTGGCCACAACGCACCGGCGCAGCACCCTCCTGCGCCGCACAGCGCGGTAGTAGCGTTGAAGATGTTTCTGGGCGAAAAATGCTGCAAAAAGTGTTACCCTACAAAGGGAGAATTTTCGAGATCCCATGTTATGTACGCAGATGGAAAAAACAGTTGCTGTTCATTGGTTTTCACCATCAAAAGGTGTTGTTATTGCATTGTTTTATCAAATACGAGTATGGGGGTAAAAATATACAACTGTCCGACCGCGTACCTTATAAAATGGCGTTTGCATTTGCTTACAGATTGTTGCAAAGCAAAAAAAACCCTACTTCTAAAAAGCCAAAGCCATATTCTGCAAGAAAAGGTTGTGGTGTGCTATAAAACCACAATTCGTTGCACTCATCCGTGTTGTCTTTGTTCAAAACATATGTATATATATTTATATTATATATACACTCAACAATAAATAAAAAACATGTACTTCCTAGTACGTAGTAAAACCATGTAAAACCTAAAAAAAACTTGTCGAATGCAAATTACAGCTGGGCATTGTTATGGCTCTGGGCACGGGGCCTTATCTGAATGTGATTCATTGTGCATCTTGAGAATGACATGCATTCAAACTGCAAGTTTAGAAGTACACCGCAGCCGCAGACGTGTTAAAATGACAAATTACATTAGACTTCATAAAATTGCACTGTCATATAATTCAGCGCAAGGATATTTAATATTTATCACATATTTTCCGTGGCGCAACAGCGCAAGGATACCAGTTTGTTCCACAAAAACTACGGAATTTTGAGAGGGGAACATGATTAGCTATTTGGGGATATTGCTAATTTGGGGATATATTTTATTGTAGGCTATCCAATCAATGGAATAATTTCTATTGCTAATTTGGGGATAGCCTATGGATCAATGGATGACTCGCGAAATCATTTACCAAAAATGAAACATTTGTTTCGTTAGTCAGGTCTTCGTCGGTAAAGCTGGTCCTCCCAACTCCGCTATATACGGCACAAATAAATGACTACAAAGTGGGGCCCCCGTTTACGATAACTAAGTTGGTTATATCATGTTATATCATGTTATATCATGTTATATCATAACTCCAATTTCACTACGGTTTATGGGACGCAAATAACGAACATTCGTTACTGGGGATGATTATAAACCAACGTTCACATCACGTTTGGGGGGCCCACATTGTATATGTGTCCTAGAAGTCAACGACTAAAGGATATGAGAGGCACATCAAATTTGTGGACTCGCTGCCCAGCCAATATGTTTCTTGTTTGTTGTCTTTCCAGAGAATAACAAGTGGGGTACCCTCCGCTAAACTATGCTAAACTAACATAGCTATGGGAAATGGATGGAAATGGACCATGTATAAATAGTTGACCGTCGTGAAACGTATTTCAAAGTGGTGATGTCCCTTGGCTCTGTTAGTTTATAGGCATTTACCCTCTGCGAATTTAACATAGCTATTGAAAATGACCATTTAGTTCGTTGATTTACCCATTAATAGCATGGTGATTTTCCAGTTCGCTATGTGGCTGTTTACCAGAGGGTTTTTCGGGTGCAACGAACTCAACCCGATTTCTCCGTCCAGGGATCGCACAGGATGGCCTGAAAATCGACAGGAAACGGCCTATGGCAATGGCCTAAAATCCATGAAATTTTGAGGGGTTCTGTGTGTAAATTGTCCCATCATACAATTTACAATTCCAGGAAATTGATATTTCTACCACTTTCTGAATGGGTAGCATGATACTCAACCATCAAATTGATAAGTTAAAATAGCATGGTTCTTTTGGTAAAGCGTCACCATCCACAGGATGACCAACCACGGTGAGAAGCTGATGCCAAACCACCCCTGGCCCAACACGACGGTCGTGTCATGGCTTGGGGGAGATTCCAGTGGATTTCTTGATGGACACCTTCACATTTACCCAAGATTACCCACAAGGTGGTGCCCCAGTTCGTTAGCTAAGTTGGTGAACATAACTCCCATTATGGTTTATGGCAGATATAACTACTGTATAGTTAATGGGAGTTACAGTATAAACCAACTTATAACTGGAGGGCACCATCTTGCAAGTCTCCTAGTCTAATTCCCGAAAAGAAGTGAATGGTTCATACCAATCTAATGATCAGGTGGTTTGGCACCTCAATTCGTAGCTCCCTCCAATCTCAGCTCAAAAAACAGCTCCCTCCGAACCACCAAGCAAGGCTAGACCCTCCAAGTACTTAGCCCATAATCTCAGTACTTTTGCCAATTTCTTGGTATATCTGGAGGCTCAAACGGTCCTAAAAATTACCCAAACTCCAGTCCCCACATCTGACACCACAGCCACCACACCTGTTCGCTCCGACATCTCAAGTCCCCACACCTCATCCCAAAGGTGGCGAGGTGGCCAGGTTTTTGTACCCACCAACTGGACAGGTTTTCCCCAGAAAAAATGATGCTAACAATCTGGTAAACATACAAAAAACTATGGAAAATCCCCATTTTTCATGGGAAAATCCACTATTTCTATGGCCATTTTCAATAGCTACGTTAAATTACCAGAGGGTAACAATCTGGTAATTGGTCATCAAACGTAGCTCAATTGAGAATTGGGATTCACATAAGATTTCTTGGGAAAATGATCTACAAATGGTGGAGTTTCGTACCATGTTTCCCCTGAGATTTTTTTTTCGGGATGATCAATCCCCGGTCGACATTGCACTCTGTGCACATCCCAAGGTTCAGAAACTGAATTGGAGGGATTTATATAAATCCGGTCCAGTTGACACAAAAAACATCAAAAAAACATGAAAATGTGTACCCAAAGTCAGCTATCTAGCCAAATCATAGGGTTTTTTAAGTGAAATTAATGGCTACCCAAATCATGGCATTGAAACAGCCAGGGTGAAATATGGGTACGATACCCAGATCGTCCTTGGGGATCAACATGACATATGTTTTTTACGCCCAGTCGATAGCGGCTAAGTTGAGGTAGTGGCTTAACCATGGTAGATGATATAACGAACTAGTTCATGAAATTTATAAACCAACTTATATCTGAGGGGGCACTGTAGAACCTCCAAAAATACTCCAAGACAATGGGAAACGTACGAAGATTCTGGGGCAAAACCACCATTTTTCAGGCTACAAACGGAGGGTCAAACGGTCCCCGGTTGACTCCCCTGCCAGGCTGCGCCAGGTTGCCAAAAGCGCATGGTCTGACACGGGACAGCTTTCACCTGTTTCCAGTCGAAAGTCAAGTTGCCAAAATCATAGGAAAAACCATTTCATGGGATTTATATCTGATTTATGTTTCCAGTCGAAAGTCAAGTTGCCAAAAGCGCAAGGTGATTGATTGTTTCCTAGGTTAGATGGAAAATAATTATGGCTTAATAGCTATGGACTATGGAAATATCATAGCTATGGTTAATCATGATGGAACAAGATTTTGGTCATAGATACCTTGCCGATTTTTTTAAACATAGCTATGGAGAATCCTTGTGGGTAAATCATCCATGTCAGGACAATGTTCCAAGTCGACTGCCTGGCTGATTAGGGACTATTCTCACCCATGATGGGAATCTGTGAGCCCCAGCTTTTTTGGCAAGTGTCCAATTGGAAATCATCTTAGCAATGTTAACCCCATGTCTTTCATCATTGAACTATGAAAAATACCCCCATCCCATCTCATGACATACAAGTTTGTTATAGTTTGTTGATAGGTTTCCCTGTTCCGGAATAATCACCAATAACCCAGGTAGGTTTCATAATTCCCTTTCCTAACCAATCAACAAAGGTATTTTTGTCACATTCGTGGCTAAAACCATGGGTTTCAATACTAAAATGGTCTAACGTTGGATGATTTGGGGTACCCTCTGCTTATGACATTCACAGTTCGCCATGGTTATTACGATGGCCCATAGAAATAGATGGTTTACCGAACTTAAAAATGGGTGGATGTTTCCATGGCTAACTGTTAGTCATAACCAGAGGGTAACATTATACAATTAGAAATGGGTGGATTTTTCCAGTTCGCGAACTGTTAGTCATAACCAGATGGTACCCTCCAGTAAACTAACATGGCGAACTGGAAAATCACCATGTCTCATAGGTATATAAACTATAAATGGCCATTTTCCAGTTCGCTATGTTAGTCATAACCAGAGGGTATATATATATATCACCATCATATTCCCATTGTTGTTGGTTTATAGCCTATTAACCACTATTAACGATCACTATTAACCACTATTATTACTATATATATATATCCATATAAAATCTGTTGGATTTACACCGTCACATCTTCCGGCTGACCATCCGTCCCAGTTCGCCAAAACCATCTTTCACCTCCATCCGGCAGGTCTCGCAGAAGAAACTGGCGGACAGGAATTCCAACCAAGACCTGAAGCTCATGATGTCCTGCTGCTTGCTGGTCTCCCAGTGGTCTTATCTAAAAAAAAACAACACATCATCTTCAGGAAATCCATGGAAATCCATGGTTTACTGGTTGGTGATGCAATTTTTCCATCTTGAAAAATAGTAACCAATCGATGTAACTATAGATACAAGATTGCTATAAGTATCATAAACCATGACTGGTTGGTGGTGCAATAACCATCTTGAAAAATGATGGAGTTCGTCAGTTGGGATGAGAGGGTAAAATTTCAAAAATATCCCCTGGAATGTCTGAGATATGGTTGAATGCCAAAAATGAAGCATTTCATAATATGTCATTAGTCCATTGCCACCAGATTTGTCACCAAGGATGCCCTGAGACAAAATCCGTGTCCGAAACTGTGCTTCCACACTTGCCGGCCACGTCCACGTGCACAGCCTTCACCGAAACAAATGTCACCAGTGGGGCCCCCCCAGTGGTCTTGAAACTCCTCCAAGTACAGCTAGTTTCCTAAAATGGGGATACCCATTTTATGCATGGTTTATTTCATGGAACATCCGAAAATAAAATGGATGGTTTTTTTGGGTAAGCCGATTTTAGGAAACACTATGTAGAACCATCCATCGAGCTATGTAGAACCATCCATCGAGGTAAGGATTATCCCAGCCACGTTTGATGACGGGTACCCTCTGGTAAACTAACAGTTCGCTATTGAAAATGGCCATTTAGAAATCGTGGATTTACCCATTAATAGCATGGTAATTTTCCATCATTTTTAGTATGATTATTTACCAGAAGCCAAAAAGAAAAATGAGAATCAAGCCTCAGTTGATGGTGAACCAGTCGCTGATACTCGCTGGTCAAGTCACTGATTCTTCGGATGAGTTTTAATAGTTAAATGGGTTTTGATGAAAATAGGATACCCATAGATACATCTAGATTACAGTATACGTAGAAGTAGATACATTGAATAATGATCAGTTTGAAAATTCCACTACCTCTGGTTTTTTAACACATGGCCATGGAAAATGGCCAATTTATAGTGAATTTTCCCATTAAAACCTCCATTTATAAGGGATTTTCCATGGCTATGTTAAATAACCAGAGGGTAATTGAGGTAAATCTCCCATTTTCAGACATACCAATACTATATTATATTGTTGGGTATGAATATATTACATATTATGTCCCACTGTAGTCCGGTTATATCACCATTGGTATACATGTTTATCGCGGTTTATCCCCATATTGGTTCATAATTACACCCATATTCAGGTTTATGATTCGGTACGACTATATGGGTTTATAATATGTTGTAATCATAATTACCCACAACATATTGGCTACGTGGTACCTATGATAGATTTACAAGGTGGCCCCCCTCCAACTATACTTTTGTTTATAACCCCCATTATATGGAGGTTTCCTAAAATATGGGTACCCCCAAATCATCCATTTTTATAGGCTTTTCCATTGTAAACCATCCATTTTGGGGTACCTCTATTTATGGAAGCCCCCATATAACTACTGTTATATGCCCCTAATCAACCCTTGAATTTAGCAAGTTATATGCACCAACATCTCGCGATCATAGACGGCCCCTGCTTGCAACTGATAGGAAATCAATGTTACTCATCGCGCAACAAATTTACACCAAAATATCCCTTGTTCATGGTGAAATATATATATACATATCCACTATAATCAACCACCACGAAGATCCCAACCTATCGTTGGTTACCCTACTAATTTATCGCTTACACCTTGTTCATAGCTGAATCATCTTAAATCCTCATTTGTTGGGGGTTAAATCATGTGAAAAAAAAAGGTTCAGAACATCAATTGGAATCATACGGCGGCTTTTTAGCCAGGCGGCTATGGGTTTAGCAAACAGCTCCACCACCATGAAAATAGCAGCTACCCTCTGGTAAACTGCCACATAACTATGGAAAATCATCATTTTTAATAGGTAAATCAACTATAAATAGCCATTTTCAATAGCTAACTGTTCGTCATTACCAGAGGGTAGATGTTCATCCCCTCCAAACCCTCCAAGTTTTTTTCATCATACTTGGTGGATCTTGGTAGCTCATCCCACCACAAACAGGTGCCGAGGTGCCCCCGGTGCCCCCAGTTTTTTGATGTTTGTTGGTTTAGATTCACCCCATTCACATCCATTAACTATAGTCATATCATGTCATATCATGTCATATCATGTCATATCATGTCATATCATGTCATATCATGTCATATCATGTCATATCATGTCATATCATGTCATATCATGTCATATCATGTCATATCTACCATAAACCATATAGAATTCAGCCACTTAGAATTCAGGCAACGGTTCACGCAACAACGAACAGGGGCCAAAAATCAACCCTTTTGCCACCCTCGAATTCAGCCGTTTTTGTTCACCATTTGGGTTTGTCTGAAAATGTTGTTTCACCATAAACCCAATGGTTAATGATCAGTTTCCTTTTTAATGGCTATTTTCATTAACCAATGGCTATTAATGTCTATTAAGTGCCTAAACCCAATGGCTGTGCTATAATTGGGGCTACCCTATTTTCAGACACAGCCATTTTGCAGGGTGAACTGCCTATATAAACCCATGCTGGGCCACCCCTACGGGCCAGGTCTTGGCACAGCGAGGGCAGCTGAGATCGACTGCCTCGGCGAAAAGACATGGAGAGATTGGGAACATCACATGGAGAAACTGAGAAAATGCTACGAAAAACAATAGATTGATCATCATTTCTGTATTTTTCCATGGTTCCACTTGCAAACCTCTGGAACATTGGGAAACATTGATTTGTTTTTCTTAATGAGAAGACACATGGAAACACGTGGGCTTTTTTTGGCGGGAAACAAATGAAACTTGGCAACTTGGCCATGTTTGCTGGATAAAATCATCTATGGACTATGGACCATGTTTTGATGCTGGATTGTCACACATGGCCCTGAAACATCTTCATCTATATTTTGTGAAAAAACCGTTCCCCCTATTTGGTTAAGTCGTCTACGACTGGAGTATCTAGTAAGTCCCCTAAGTAGGTTATCCCACTTCTCAATACTTCTCACTTGACCCACCCACTACTTGGGCTGAAGAAGTGCACTTATTCCTGGGCTGGTGGGTACCGCGTTTAAAAATGATCAACCCGCCCCAAAATGGGATAGTTACCCTCCGGTCATCGCAATGGGAAATCCACTCTAAATCGAGGTTTATAGCTGGGAGCATCATGAATCTATAAAGTAGGCCATCTTCCATTGCCACGTTTGATTACACGAGGGTAAATGGTCAAATACTAATCTGGTTGGTGGTTTTAACCATCTTGAAAAATATTAGTCAATGGAAAGGCTTATCCCATAATATTATGGAAAATAAAAAATGTTCCAAACCACCAACCAGTTAAATACTAATAGATATCAGCCAGCCCAAGAAATTTCTGGACCCATGAAGGCACCCTCGGGTCACCAGAGCCATTTTTTGGGCTCCCCGATTTTGAGGCAGGCAGCACCCTTAAGTATACCATCCTGTAAACGTTTATATAGATGTAGAAAAATTAGCACATGAAAATCGATCGTTGATATATGTTGATATGTTTATACACCATGTTTCCCCTTCCGCAGGATCTCAATACGGTATATATCTGGGGGTGATCATTTTCCATGGTTTCCCAAGGGCGTTTCTACCTCTACAAGTGGTTGGTGGTAGTTTCAACCCCTCTGAAAAATGATGGAGTGAGTTCGTAAGTTGGGATTTTAGATGGAAATTCCCAACTGTTTCTGGAAAGTCATGAAAATTCCATGGTTCCAGTCACCACCAACTAGTGATTATTAACCATCATTAACCATCATTAACCATCATTAACCAGCATTACCCCATACTAAACCAATGTTCCAAACCACCAATCAGAGAAGTTGACCATTTAGTACTCCCCCCACAGGTCCACGTCCCTCGGGTACGTGAACCGCCTTGAAGGGCTGACATTGGCCCATCCAGCGACAGTGACTGCAAGAGGCCTGGGCGTCCACTGCAAGTGGCGAAAGGGGAACGAAGAGAAAGATGTGGAAAACCCTAAACTAAGGAAAATGATCACCCCCAGAACTTGTGAACTATCACTTCTATCAGAAAGATGTGGAAAATCATGGATTTTTTCCCCTGAAATGCTCTACAAATGGTGGGCTTTCCACATCTATGTCTATGCAAATCTTAGGGAAGGGCACCGTGTCCCTGAGGCTGTTTTTTTACCTATACACAGTATACAAGTGGTTGGAGAAAGCCTGATAGTGATCATAAATTGAGGCTAACCCCCCAATTTTTGGACAAACCCAAACCCGGAATCTTGTTTTGATAGGAATGAGATCAACATCCGACTTTTCATCATTATTGTTGGATATCGGTGGTTTGATTGGGACAAATGTCTGATGGAGAAAGCAAAACATCGATACTGCCAATTTATATAAAGTAGACGAAACAAGAAACATCATTATATGGTTATTATATGGTTATTATATGGTTATTATATGGTTAATGATGGTTATTATATGGTTAATGATGTTGATTCGAACCATCATCGTTGAAGATGGTGATTCAAATCAGCAAACAAGCAAGCTCCAGCAAGCTCTGTTGGTTTTTCAGAGTGTTCAGTTTCCATCAGTTTCCACCATCCAACAAATGGCTATGAATCAATACCTATTAATACAATTTTTAGAGGGATGAACATCCAGAAATCCCAGCTATTTTGATGTGAACAGAAGGGGTACAAGGTTTTGACACACTGCCAGATCTGAAATTCGTTCCCAGCATGTCCCACCGCTGAACGCCCCTGTTTTGGACTCGTTACGCGTGGAGTTTCCGCTGCAGGCTTGGAGTGTTGATCAATGTCCCAGTCGAATGAATATACCCAGTGGAGGATCATCCTAAGGATCGTAAGTGGCTCATAAACATGGTTAATAATATGGTTACTATATGGTTACTATATGGTTACTATATGGTTACTATATGGTTACTATATGGTTATTATATGGTTATTATATGGTTAATGATGGTTAATGATGGTTATTATATGGTTAATGATGGTTAATAATGGTTAATGATGGTTAATGATGGTTAATGATGGTTAATGATGGTTATTATAGGGTTAATGATGGTTAATAATGGTTAATGATGGTTAATGATGGTTAATGATGGTTATTATATGGTTAATGATGGTTAATAATGGTTAATGATGGTTAATGATGGTTATTATATGGTTAATGATGGTTAATGATGGTTCTTATATGGTTAATGATGGTTATTATATGGTTAATGATGGTTAATGATGGTTAATGATGGTTCTTATATGGTTAATGATGGTTAATAATGGTTAATGATGGTTAATGATGGTTATTATATGGTTAATGATGGTTAATGATGGTTAATGATGGTTAATGATGGTTATTAAATGGTTAATGATGGTTAATGATGGTTCTTATATGGTTAATGATGGTTCATAATGGTTAATGATGGTTAATGATGGTTAATGATGGTTAATGATGGTTAATGATGGTTATTATATGGTTAATGATGGTTAATGATGGTTCTTATATGGTTAATGATGGTTATTATATGGTTAATGATGGTTATTATATGGTTAATGATGGTTAATGATGGTTAATGATGGTTAATGATGGTTAATGATGGTTAATGATGGATAATGATGGTTATTACATGGTTAATGATGGATAATAATATTCTGGTTGGTTGAGCCCTACCCCTCTGAAAAATGATGGAGTGAAAGTCAGTTGGGATGATGCTATTCCCAATATATGGAAAGTATGGAAAGTCATAAAAGCCATGTTCCAAACCACCAACCAGCATTTAGTTCAGCCAGTCATATATAAGATAACCCCACTTGCATTTCATCAACTTTTCACCCAGCTGAAAGATGGTAAGTGCTTGTGAGATAATTTCCCACATAAACACCCCTTCTGTTCACATCAAAATAGCTGGTGCGTCCCCTAAAAATTGTATTTATAGGTATTAATCCATGGCCATATAGTTAAAAATAACCTTATAACCATCATTAACCATCATCATTAACCATCATGAACCATCATTAGCCATTCTTATCCATCATCTTCACCCAATCGGGATCGATCTACGGGATGATTCCCTGGTGCCCCACCTATCTTTGGGGTTCCTCCCTGCCCTCAGAGTTGCCAATTGAAAATGGGGACTGCCACCCCCTGAAAGTCATAGAAAGACGTCATTCATCAATGGGAATTCCAGGATCCTAAAATGAAGGTACTGTACCATATAAGGCCATATTTGGGGATATTCCCTTACATAGGCCTAAAAAATAGGCCTTATATATGGTAGGTACCTCCAATTTAGGATCCTGAAACTGCCATTGAATTCAGATTCGTTAGGACTTCCAAGTTGGCTCAACTCCCCATTGATTTTGCTTCTGAGCCATGTTTTGTTTCCTACATTCCCACGGGTTAATGCTTTTATTGTTCATGTTTATTCCCTGAAATGTTGGTGTTCCCATTATTTGCCATGTATCACCCATATATAATCATATATATATATACACATAGTGTGTCCCATTATTTTCCATATATCAAACGTATATCTTCCATCCAACATGTTCAGCTTTTTTTCTCGGTCACATGTCAGATCTGATGCTTCGCTCACGCTCCAACCCTCGGCGACTTGGCTGGACAAAGCGTGCGTGCGAATTTCAAGGCACTCTCCATCTTCATTGCTTCGTTGGGGTCCAATTAGCGATTTTATGGTCATTTAACTAACAGAAATTGTGGTTTAATGATCCAACTCTTCTAACAACATTTTTTACATGGTATGTTATGATCATTCAATCGTGGTTTTGTGGTAATTTCATGCACGGAAATGATTTTTTAATGAGGACATAATGGAATAATCTTACGGACTTTTTCGTGGGATATAGTGTTTTGTTCTTAGCATGTCCGACATGTCCCAGTCTTAGAACAATTTTATACCTGGTGCTCTAACTTTGTTTCTAACATGGGGAAAGAAAAACACTATGAAACATGTCCCAACTGACATGAAATGGAAAGCCAAGCTGGTGGATTTGGACGACGGTATTTTCCCATTGAAAATCACACACCTTTGGGTTGCACGTTACCCTCTGGTAAACCAACATAGCTATGGAAATGGGTAAATCCACTATAAATTGCCATTTTCAATAGCTATGTTAAATTACCAGAGGGTAGATTTTCGCCATGCAAGATCAGAAATACGAACGACGTTTCTACTACAGATGCAAAGGATTTCCTCCCGAAAAGACTGCTTCATCCAGCACGGAGGTTTGCAAAAGATATCCAAAAGCACAATTCGTTGGGTGAAGAAGTCTATCCACTGGCCAGAATGCAGCAGGAACGTTGGGATTTTCCGTCAAGATTTCGCACGTGTTTTGTTGCTGCTTCTGATTGGGTGATACTGGGTGTGTGTGTGTGTGTCCTAAATTTCAGGAGAAATGAGCCAAAAATGGATCCCTGTGGACAAAGAGTCGAATAGATTGGTGTGAAAGTTTGCAGTTGAAGCCATGGTTTTTGTCAGAAGATGTCGGGGTTTCCGGTCAGAATTTGACAACATCATCGTGGGTATGTTTGAAAATTCTGAAAATCGGGTATACCCCATTTTCCAAGGCATTTCAAAAATGGGATGTCTGCGAGGACCCTATTTTCAGACACACACATCTGGGATTGGTGAAATAAAAAAGTTTAATCCGATATTTTGTCCTTTTCGAAAAAATTGAGGGGACGCTTGGTATACGATTCGTTCTCATCCACCTATTGGTTTGCTGTATTGGGGGACCCTTGAGAAAAATGCATCAGGAGGGATGGCGCCTTGGAAATGAATTCCGGCAGTGCCGATGGTGTTCCGGAGCCTCTTGGATGTCAGAGGTAAGATGGTAAAGTCAAAAACATGTTTTACTCTGTGTGGTGTACATCCTCTCCATGATCTTCATGTAATCTCAACATGATCTCCACAAAAACAACAAGTCAATTCTTGTCAAATGCCCATGTTAGAAGTGACTGAGTGAGTTCATGTCTAGAGACTCTAAATCGTGTTATAAATCCCGGCGAAACCCAGCAGGGCCATACAAGGTGAGCTCTGCGAAATCGCGAGATGTTGAAGCAAAGAGCTTTGGCAAAATTCTATGGTTGATAAATGGGCGATATAACGAACCAATTATATTATATAGTGTGGTTTACTGTATGAAGCAGCAAACATAACTGGGCCTCATCTTGTATACCGTAATTTTTTATTAAATCTTAGGGGACCCAAAAAATCTTCAGGTTCCGATTTCAAACATGGCTTCTGTTAAAGGAAAAAAACGTATCCAAAAGTCTTGTAGATACCACCTTTTCAAACAACCATGTCATATTGTTGGTTCTATATATATATAACCTTCAAGATTCTATTACATTCCCATAATGTCACCATAAAATGGTTGGGCTTTACAAAAAAACATCCCATGAATCACTAAGTCACTAGATTTCCATCAAACTCCCCATCATTGTTTTTTCGCTTCATTGTATCCAGATAGAACACCCATATTTTTTATCTGAGATTCCCATATTTTACCACCATTGTTGGTGAAGTCCCAAATTTTCATGGTTACCCGGCCTGGTAAACGTTTACAGTTCGCGAACTTGAAGCCATGGCCCAGTCGAAATCGTGGGTAAATACCCATTCAAAATGCTGGATTTTCCATCGATTTCCATCGTTTTTTTCTATGTAAAACTAGATTTCCCATAGATTTCCCATAGATTTCCATAGTTTTACCAGATTTTCATGGGTAAAACGTCCCCAAAAAACGGAACGCTGGCTCCGCCCTCAACGCTTCGGCGCCCTGGCTCCAGCCTGGAAGTCGATGGATTCCACGACTTTTTGGTAGGCGACCCTCTGGTAAACATACCAAAAAACTATGGAAAATCACCATTTTCAATGAGAAAATCCACTATGTCGATGGTCATTTTCAAGTCCGCAAACTGTTTGTCATTACCAGAGGGTACCCTCTGGTAATTTAACATAACTATGGAAAATCACCATTGTTAATAGGTAAATCCACTATTTCTATGGTCAATTTTCCAGAAAATCTGGTAAAACCTATGGAAATCGATGGTAATCTATGGGAAAATCCACCAAAATCGATAGTTTTACATAGCAAAAACGGTGGAAATCGATGGGAATTCCAGCATTTTGAATGGGTAAACTATGGAAAATCACCATTTTTAATGGGAAAATCCACTATAAACTTGCAATTTTCAATAGCAAACTGTTAAATTACCCAGGCCGGGTCACTTGAGGAAAAAAATTCAACACAAGTGGAGTTCTAAATCATCTAAATCGCTGCGAGTTGCAAATGGACATATGGATCCCAAGTACAGAAAATGGGTGTGACGACTATCCGATCAACAAACTGGCGTCTATTCTCATTTGGTGGGTCAATAAGCAATAGCCTGTGGCAGTTTCTCACTAGCATGATACTTGTCTACTCACCAAAATAAGAGTCATATGACGTTTGATGCAGTGCACCTGGTAAATATCTGAAAATTAATGTGGATCCTTAATCTTTTGCGGTTCCCTTTTTGCTCCGAAGCTAGGAAGGTTAGCCCTGCTTGTGACTGGAAAGGGGGAGGATTCACTGCAAAAGGTTGCTAGCCTACTTGCAGTACTTAGCAACTTGCAACTAAATGCACCAAAAGATTTCAGGCAGAAATGACATCTGCATTATCTGCTTGCTGTTGGTACCTCAAATTCGCCAGATTCATCTATCATTTACACTCTGAGAATCCAATCTACTTGTAGCAGCGGAAAATGCAATATGAGGATTCTCGATTGCCATGACTACCAGAGTGGACCAGTCAGAAAGGTCAGACTTGGGATTGTCTAGTAATTCTGTACTCCTAAATCCGTTGTTTAATCAGCAATTTCCCTATTAAAAATGCCATAAATTGGGCGAATACACCTCATGTTCAGATACTGTACTTGCTTATATATTGCACTACAGTACATGTCCATCAGTTCCATAAAATCACATGTGTTCAATTATATATGCCCTCTGGTTCTTTAACGTAGCTATAGAAAATCATCCTTTTTGATAGGTAAATCATCATAAATGATTTATAAATGGGCCATCCATACCATAGCTATGTTAGTCATAACCAGAGGGTAGACCCACCATTTTCACACACAGCCAACTCAGAGTTCGACCCATTGCTTGCCCAATAATATCAACATGATGTTTTCACTTGGTGAGACTATCATAGGTCATCCCGATATTGGGAATCCATAGATAATCAGTTCATCTAAATCCCTATGAATATTAATATGTATATATATATATCTGGGTAAATTATAATATTTCACTAACCTGAATTAAGGCCAATGTGGGGATGATTTCCCTATAAAAACCATGATTTCCAGTGAGGGAGAACAGTGAGGTCGTTATAATTTACCCAGATTACCTGTTCACTAACATTATCTGGTTGGTGGTTTCAACCCCTCTGAAAAATATGAGTTCCATTCTATTCCCATATATATATATACATATGTATATACATATCTATTCCATTCTATTCCCATACTTCAGGATGCCGGCCAGGGAAAAAAAATCAGGCCAATTCAGGCCATGGGATTCTAAGCCCCAGAACTTGGGACATGATCCCTACAACGGTGGTGCCCTACTATGGTTCATGGCAGATATAACGAACTAGTTAATGGGGGTTATAAACCAAAGTTCACATCACTGGGGGGCACCATCCTGTATAACTACTGGCAATTTCTATAAATCCACTTACCCGGCCTGGTAAACATACAAAAAACGATGGAAAATCAGCAGTTTTAATGGGACAACTCACGATTTCTATGGCCATTTTCAATAGCGAACTGTTAGTTTACCAGAGGGTATAACTGAACCTGCAACCAGAATCTGCCCACGTACGCGATGTCACCTTCTGATTCTGCAACTGAAGCAGAAGCGAAGGATTCTTCACCTGGCAGATTGCTGGAATCCATTCTCCCGTCCCTGGTTACAAATACTGTATGTCTATACTATACATATATATATATATAATATACATAATTATACATATATGTATGCGCTGTGGGCATACGCATGTATATATATATAGACGCATATAAAAATGGCAGCTGCTTGCCCAACATTTTCAAGGCGAATTCTTTTAAGATCTAAAGCTGTAAAAAGTCCCAGAGAAAACCAATTCCTATTCCTTGAAGTGCTTGAAGTACGAAGTATTGGCTACGATCACTTTGAATACTAATGTTGTGTTGTGTGAAGCAACTGATTGCTAATAAGCTTATTGCCTACAACAGGGGGAATGCGGATATATACAACATCCTTCGCCCAATTTGCTCTTAAGAGTCAATGACCCCCCTTTCGGGATTCTCTGGTAGATCCAAAATGATTTTGAGACGCACCTGTGCCCAACCATCTATATGGAGGTGTCCGATCCATGGGGCTACCTTGAAATCATGAAATAAACCATCCAGCGAGCTTGGGGATTCCTGACAAAACGGAAACCCCCATGACGAGCAGGACGTTGGATCACTTTATTGAGAGGAAACAATTTTTTGATCCTTGAGTTGGTGTCCAAACATTGACATTCTTCGGTCCCATAAATCTTCAGGGTGGATTTGTTAACCGGAGGGTATCACCAATTGTATAATCCATTGAAGGGGATCCACTTGTTCATCACCGATTCTATGAACCGTATCCCAGTATATTCCAATTTTGCATACGTATATACCATGATCATTGCCATGATATCAGCATTAAAAAGAACCTTGGTTGTTTATCCCACTAATATCCAATGAATATCCCTGTGAAAGCCAGACTCTTGATGGGTAGATTGGCATACATATTATTATCATTGGGATATATAGTTGGGATATTAATGGAATGATAATGATAATATACCATCAAATATACCCTCTGGTAATTTAACATAGCCATTGAAAATGGTAATTTATAGCGGATTTACCCATTGAAAATTGTGGTTTTCCATAGTTATGTGGCAGTTTACCAGAGGGTACCGTTAGTATACCACTGATATACCAGGAATATCCCATCAACATCCCATATATATCCCCATTGTGGTTGGTTTTACACCCTGTTTTGTTGATTAATGTCCCCAGTTTGTCCCCAAAAATCGTGTCAAGTTGGTTATACACATCCCATTATTAATTGCTGTTTAACGTTAATTGCCATTAAACCATTCATATCTCACTATCATTTGATTGATAATAATATATACCATCACTATCCCAGAAACAATAATCGATATCCAGAAACATTTCCATGAAACATAATACTTTTTTGCGCTGTTTGTATGTCAATTAATCTTAAATGATTGATATAATGTCAACCCCGGATTAATAAACCCCAAACGGCTATTTAATTCGGAGAGTACCATTTCAATAGCCATTTATCACTATTTGGGGGAACCGCCACAATTAATCAACCAGGGTTTATTAATCCGGGGTTGACATTATCTGTATCCTGTTATTACAAGAGAATATGGTTATTACATGTAACGATGTATCCATTGTAATTATCATACCATTATCTCTTTGTCATACTGTGGATGGAAGAAATCCTGCACCAGTTGATAGGCAGTTTTTCCCAGTATTTACAGCGTTTCAACCATCATAGGTGATGCAGGATTTCGCAACCATCCACCGTATCATGATTATCCTATTACCTGTTCACTAACATTATATAATTGCGACAATATCACTATTAGTTCCCCATCTTTGCCCCCTTGCCCTTGATCTGCCTTAACCAACGCGCTCATGTCGTGCAGTTTGGACTGCATCAAGGCAAGTCGGCCTAAAAAAAATCAAAACGCACCCAGTGACCGGGATTTCACCAACGAAGAATGCTGATTGGAAGTCCATGGGAAAGGAAAACCATAGGAAACCCATGGGAAAAATTGTGATTTATGGTGATTTGATGGGATTTTACGGACTTTAACTAACATCATTATGGAAAATAACAATTTTCAATAGGTCAATAAACGGACTAGATGATGATTTAATAATACCATCTAATCTAGATGATCATGTAATAGCTGGCAATAAAACCACCTATTTGACCATCATAAGCTAGATTTACCCATTGATAAGATAATACTGGGATAATACCCTCTGGTAAACTAACGTAACTATGGAAAATCACCATTTCTACTGTCTGCACGGACATGGAAAGAGTGTACCATTTCTAATGGGTAAATCAACGAACTAAATGGCCATTTTCAATAGCGAACTGTTAGTTTACCAGAGGGTAATAGAACTGATATCACCAATAAAAATGAGAAAAAAAGGCCAACATAAAAAGAATTTGACCCAGGGCATGGTTTTGACGCATAGCAACATCATGACACCTCCATGTCCAATGTGCTCCAGGAACTTCAATTTCAAGGGAGACGCTGGAGCTAGAGATTCTGCAAAGCCATACACTTTCAAGGTCAGATTTTCAGACGCGCAGTAAGTCTTGAACCCGCCAATCAGCCTCAAATTCATCATCAAGTCGGCCAGTTTACAAGTTTATACGTGTGGGCCCCCAGTGATAAGTTGGTTTACAAATCCATCTACAGGAACTCTACATTTATGAACCATAAAGCATAGTTCATCAAGTTATCCGTCAACTTAGCTACCCTAAACGGAGGCCTCACTTTGCACAAATACCACCGAAATACTCCCAGCGCAGCCATGCCTTTGACACTGTTGTACCGGAAGGTGATTTGCTGTCTCACCACCTGAATTTCAGTTCCAGGAGCGTAGGCTTTTTGGGCCTACTTCAGGTTAATCTTTCCATATCTGTCCCGTTCTGGGAAGAATGGGCGGGGCATAACTCACGACACAAAAGAACGAGATGCAAAAAAAATATCCTCCAGTAATCAAACCAGAACACAATGGAAAAACCGCCAATTTATAGAGGATTTTCTCCTTAACACCTGCATTTCGTGCGGGGATTTCCCAGCCACGTTTGATGACGGAGGGTATCAGCCCGGACCATCCCGGGGGTTCCCAGCTCCAAACCTGACCTCCTCTGGGGAAGCATCGAAGCTCAGCGAAAGAAGCTCCACAAACTTGTACTCCTACGTAAACGGTGGGGCTGAGGTTACAAATGGGTGAGCTTAGCAATACTCGAAAAGTACTACCCTCTGGTAAACGTTTACAAAACGATGGAAAATCACCATGCTATTAATGGGTAAATCAACTATTTCTATGGCCATGTTTAATAGCGAACTGTTAGTTTACCAGAGGGTGCTACAATTTCAATGGTGAAAAACCCTACCGCATTGGTGTCATGACATGGAAGATATCCCCAAGATGCCACACCTGACTCTCTATAGCCATGGTTAAAACCGCTTTTCATTGCCATTCCGGCTCTCGTCCCAGTCAGAAAAACTTCAACTACTCATCACTTACTTTGGCTTTGTCTGAAAACATGGTACCCTCTGGTAAACTAACATAACTATGGAAAATCACCATTTTTAATGGGTAAATCCACTATAAATTGCCATTTTCAATAGCTATGTTAGTTTACCAGAGGGTATGTCCATGGTTCATCATTATGTTGCCCATTCTTCAACAATCCGGAGGAAACCATCCCCCATTGCACAGCCACTGAAAAACCTTCACAATCTGCTGGATAAAACCTCCAAAAGCAAAACCATTTCCATTTTTTTCACAGTCCCCCAACTAGGCTTATCCTATTTACAGCTGGGGAAACTAACCTCACTTACGCCAGATACAAATCGATGAACATTACTGGCTTGTTTCGCCACGTTTGCATCATTTTGCTGTTTATATCCCCGTTTTACTGCTTAAATCCCAATGTTTATTGCGAAAATCACCATGTTTCCCTAGAAATCCCAAAAGTTACTGCATAAATCTCCATTTTTTCCTTGAAATCCCCAATGTTACTGCGTCAAATCCCAATTTTTTTTCCTAGAAATCACCATTTTTACCGCTTAAAATCTGCCTTTCTCATGTCTGATTTCCGCCCCCGGGCCACCGCGCCATGTTTTGGATGAAGTCCAGTCGCGCTTGGCCGTCGCGTTGCATCACGAAGACGGCCAGGAAGCTTTGCGGCTCCTGATGGCCGTCCGGAGGTCTGGATCATAGTGGAAAAAAGTGGTGAATATGGCAATATGGGATTATATATATATATATATATGGATTATATATGGATTTACTATGGTTTATGGATTAACTATGGTTATAATGTAATTAATATACTATCAATGGTAATTTCAGGATCCTAAAATGGAGGTGCGTAAACGTACCATATGTTTGGCCAGATTTTGTGGGGATATTCCCTGAAATTTAGGCCTAAAAAATAGGCCTTATATATGGTGGTATACTGGTGATATGTAATGGATATGTTACCCTCTGGCAATGACTAACAATAGGAAAACCATAGGAAAACCATAGGAAAATGATGGTACCCTCTGGTAAACTAACAGTTTGCTATTGAACATGGCCATTTATAGTGGGTTTTTCCCATTAAAAATTGTGATTTTCCATAGCTATGTGGCTGTTTACCAGAGGGTATACTGGTGATATGTAATGGATATAACGGATATAATGGATCATTTATTGAGATTTAGATAGGGATCTGAAAAAATGGTCCTTTCCAAAGTCATGGGGGTACCCCAAGCTCGTTGGATGGTTTATTTCATGGACAATCCATCTATAAAAGGGATTATTTTTTGGGGGTGCCCATATTTTACCTCCAAATGGTGCTATAGTGGTGCTATTATGGTGGATATAATAGATCTTGAATGTATTATATCACCACTATGCATGATCATAAATTATCATAAGTTATGTGATATTCGAAGATCCCATTAATGGTGATGTAGTGGAAGATGGGTCAACTATCCATTATTGCTGCAACATACTATACTGTATTACCAATGGTTATATATTTATGTACTAGATTACTATATGGACAATAAAACCAGAACATGGTATATAATGGGCTACATAGCCAACCACAGTAGGATATTCATGAGTTAATGATTATACAATGGATTGTAATAATGAGTCACAAAACCATGCTATTCATGAGAAACAAAATGAACAAAACACGACTGGCGGGGCCTCACCAAGTTACCACAGTTCCAGGGGAACTACCCCAACTCTTGGAGGTTATTGCCATCGTTATTCACATAGAAAACACTGGTTGATGATCATTTTCCACCATTTTTCTTCGTTAGTGCCAATTTGTGTTGCTTAAATCACAATTATAAACCATTCTATGAATTTCTATGCCATTAAAAAATCCCAGTACTATCCTACTATCACTGCTTACTTGGAGGCAGATTCCGCACTGGTCAATTATCCGAACGGATTCGTCCCCGAGCTCTGCGTGGTTTATCCCATCTATAAAATCGAAAACTTTGGTTAACCACTGACGATCCGTGGGATGATCCAATGACTATCATCATAGCCATGGAAAATCACCATTTTTTAGTTCGGTAAACCATCTATAGATGGGCCATTTTCCATGGCTACGTTAAATAACCAGAGGGCAATATATATATATAACTATATATACTATATATATATATTATATACTATATATATTATACTATATATATATATATATTATATACTATATATATATTATATACTATATATATATACTATGCATATATATATATACCCTCTGGTAAACTAACATGGCGAACTGGAAAATCCCCATCTTTAAGTTCGCTAAATCAACGATTTCTAAATGTGCCATTTTCCAGTTCGCAAACTGTTTCAGCAGTCATTACCAGATAGTATATATATATATATCCTATAGGATCCATAGTTGGGAAATAATATAATGAATATAGTGTCCACTAATAATATATAGTATAGTGGATATATATCGTCTCCACTATATATATATATATAGCTATAGCTATATATCCACTAATAATATATATATATATCCGCTATAATCCCAACTATACCACGAAGATCCCAACTTACCGTTGGTTACCCTACAAAAATTTTGGGCCAGCTCCTGCCCCAGCGTACCTTGATGCAGTTGTTGAGCATCTTGATGATCACGGCCACCTAAGACATTTCGCTGCCGCTAAAGATGTGGTGAAAATGATGGATTAACGATGGGAAAACCGTAGGAAAATTGTGTTTAATGGTGATTTATGGTGATTTGATGTAAAAAATATGGGAAAATGATGAAAATATAGTGATTGAACTAACACAAATACGGATGTCATGGGATTTATGTGGATATATCGCTGATTTCTGGCGAGATGTTGGTGCAAATAAGTTGGTTAACTATATATGGTATTCATGGCGTTACAAACCAACGAACAAAACTGTGGGGCCCTCAACTTGTAGCTAATGACATGGACCAAGACTACAATGATTGTAAAGTAAAGTCGTTACTATGATTTGGATTATTGCTATGTGTAATTGTATTACAATGACAAATAAATCACATAATACAACAAAATCAAAACAATTGACAACAACAAAAACAAAATGTAAAAGATGTAATATTATATTATATCATATTATGTTATGTTACATTATATGATAGTATTTATTATGTTATATTAAATGTCATTAGGTAATATTGTCGTATCTTGCAATATTATAGTATATTGTATTACATTATGTATATAATATTGTATCATATCAACCACACAAATATGATCAATGAGTAGTAACATGGAGCTAATGCTATAATGGGTTGAATGCATTAATGTCGTATGGTTATATAATATACTTACTAGTATGATGATAATAAGATTCCCAATAATTGGTGAAAAAAACAACACATCACTATATGTATCGTGAGCTAGTGAAAAACAGTATGAAAATAAATGGTGGTATAATACGGATATCATGGGATACAAACCATCCAGAAATGGGTCTCCAGTTTGAAGAATCACCCTTATTTGATAAGGGATTCCCCCATTCACCCAGTACCACAGTCACCATCCCCACATTTGAGGTGAAATGGTGGCTTTCTGGTATATTTAACTAACAAAAATGGTGGTTTATACAATAGGGTTACGGTGTAGAATGGAATATGAATGGAATATATTGGTGACTACCATCTGGTTATTTAACATAGCCATGGAAAATCCCCATTTTTAAGTTCGGTAAACCATCTATTCCTATGGGCCATCGTAATAACCATGGCAAACTGTTAGTCATGACCAGAGGGTACATGTGATTTCGCTCCAGTGTCATCAAAGGTCACTTGCTGGAAAATCCACCATTTAGTTCGATGATGTTCCGAGTGAACGAAACCTCCATGGCTTTCCGCGCCGAGCGCCATGGATTTCCCAGCTAGCCACGTTTGATGAACCCCCTTTTGGGTCCCACTAAATCCCACAAGTTTCAAGTACTAGGAATACAATTAGATCCCATTAAATCCATTAAATCCCATTAAATCCCATGAAATCCCATTAGATCCCAAATTGGATCCATATTATCCCAGGAGTCATCTGGAATGATGTCTTGGTTCCCGGTTTCAAAATATGACTTTGGGGATGATCCCCGAAAAATTTCTGGTCAGCCCATCAATCATTTGACCTTCCCCTGAAGACATGTGAATATGTGAATAAGTTCTGAATATGTGTATATGATTGTATATGCACATATATACATGGGTAAATTATAGTAATTCACTAACCTGAAAATTGTGGCTATCTTGGGGATGATTCCTCTTATTAACTTTTATTAACCATGATTCCAGTGAGGGAGAACAGTGAGGTCGTTATAATTTACCCAGATACATTATATGTATATGATTGTATATGTAGGCTTGTCCAGGCTTCTGGAACTGCGTAAACCTGAATACGATTGGGGGGTGGGGTGGGGTGGGATGTTAACGTTCATGTGAACTTGCGGCAGCAGTTGATGCTACGCACACGCGGGGTGGGGTGGGGGTGGGGTGGGATGTTAACGTTCATGTGAACTTGCGGCAGCAGTTCATGCTACGCACACGCGGGGGGGGGGGTGGGGTGGGGTGGGATGTTAACGTTCATGTGAACTTGCGGCAGCAGTTGATGTACGCACACGCGGGGTGGGGGGGGGGTGGGGTGGGGTGGGGTGGGATGTTAACGTTCATGTGAACTTGCGGCAGCAGTTGATTCTACGCACACGCGGGTGGGGGGGTGGGGGGGGGTGGGGGGGGTGGGATGTTACCGTTCATGTTTCTGGTGATGATGATACTGATGATGATGATGATGATGATGAGGATGATGATGAGGATGATGATGATGAACATGACCCAAATGAAACTTGTTAATTCCGCGACGAAATTTCGTCACGGAATGGACAAGTTTTACCAACCTAATTCAGGTTTACGCAGTTCCAGAAGCCTGGACGAGGCTATATGTACATATACAGTACATATATATATAGCACATTATATATATGATTATATGCCAAGGTTATTCATCATTTACCCATGGCAAGTTAGTGAATTATGGCTGTTTTTTGTTTTTGGCCCGAAACGAGCCGCTATGGTTCTGAAAGCCCAATGATGATTCACCTCTTTTTTCAACGCTGGCTTCCAGTTCGCAAACAGTTCATCATCCCAAACATGTTAGATTCCCGAGTTTTTGCCATCCCCCATTCAGCGCACATCTTCCTCCAGCGTTTGAGCGTTCCAATTAGATGACTTGACAAAACCAGACTGGAGCAGGCAAGTTTTGGGCTAAACATGGCCAAGTACTATGTTCACCCGACTTCTCTAAAATCAGTTTGCCAGGTTGAATGAGGATTATGTAACTCTAGTTAGTAGAACGGGTCGCTCAAAAAAAAACGAAGATATGCCAAGATTTCGGGTTTGTGACTTAGTGAAAATTGCCCGGATTGAAAATGATTGGGAGGGACTGAGATCTCTACAAGCTGAAGTCTGAGGTGGTATGATTCCGAATTTACTTACATCACATGACCAGCTATAAATGTCAAGTTCCGAGGGGAGGTATGCCATGCATCACCATAATCTGTTATCATCATCCCAATTCTTCAATTGCCATAAATCTCCATAAATCTGGGTAAATTATCATATTTCACTAACCTGAATTAAGGCCCATTTGGGGATGATTTCCCTATAAAAACCATGATTCCAGTGAGGGAGAACAGTGAGGTCGTTATAATTTACCCAGATATGTATATAGTACATTATATGATTACATGCCAAGGTTATTCATCATTTACCCATGGCAAGTCAGTGAATTATGGTTGGTGTTTCTTTGGACCGAAACGAGTAGCTATGGTTCTGAAAGCCCAATGATGATTCACCTCTTCGAAACAACGCTGGTTTCCAGTTGGCAAACAGTTCATCATAAAAGTTAATAAGAGGAATCATCCCCAAGATAGCCACAAGTTTCAGGTTAGTGCATTATTATTATTTACCCAGATATATGTATAAATGTGCATATACAATCATATTCACATATTCACACATATGTGAGGTCGTTATAATTTACCCAGATAAATATCATAAATTTGGGAGTCCATTACGGTCCATCAAACCCATGCCCCAGGTTAAGGACATCAAAATGCCTCCGGTGTGGCGAACTCAACCTCGATTTATCCAGGCTATCCACGTTTAATTAAAAAAAGGTGTCCTGGATATGAGGTGGATATAACCATAAATCACCAATAGATGGTGGTTGTATTCATTAATGGTGATTGTTCATTGCCAATCAGCCAGATACCCTGCAAAAAATGACAAATTCTTTGCTGGGAAATGTAGATATTCCCATGTTCATACCAAAAGACTAGTTAGGATTAGTAGGTATCCATGTATAAGATTGACCTAGATATAAGTCAGTTATAAACCCAATATGGCAGTGTGTCAAAACCTTGTACCCCTTCTGTTCACATCAAAATAGCTGGTAAATGGATGTTCATCCCCCCAAAAATGGTATTAATAGGTATTGATCCATAGCCATATCTGGGTAATCTATGATCATATTAAAAGATCATTAAAACCATCGTTAGACTCTCCAGATTCGCACCGCCCATACCTCCATCTATGCCGCTGACATAGTCCGAAAAGTCGATCATCAGTTTTTGCTTCTCCTGGCGAAAGCCGTTTTCTGCGAAACACGGAAGCGGGTTCACACGGGAAAACACGGTAGCTGGTGCCAGCCAGTTTGGTTATGGTGGGTTTCTAACTGATATAACTAAGGTTTATGGTAATCAAAGGTTATGGTTGGTTTCTAATTGATATACCCTCTGGCTATTGAACATAGCCATGGTTAGAAATCAATGGCCCTAATCGAAATAGATGGTTTACCGAACTTAAAAATGGTGATGTTCCATGGCTATGTTAAATAACCAGATGGTAACTAAGGTTTATGGTAATCAGAACCGTACTTAGTGGATCTTAGATAGGTTGTCAAAACAACTTACAACTCACAATCGGGGCTTCAATCTGCTAGTTGAGAAAATAATGTTCCATACCAAAATAGCAAGTTGGGGTAGACACCATTTTCAGCCCCCAACTGTGTCAATTAAGGCTTCAATAAAGCCCATTTAATTAGCTTCCAATGGGAGAATCAATGACTGTGAACAATCCTTGATTTTATTTTTCGGCAAAATCTGCGGAAAACATCAGACAACCAACCACCAGGGGTTGCCCTACAAATTGTCCATTTGATCACTTCTTAGCAGAAAAAAATGTATTGGCAGGGAATGACATTGCGCTCCATGGCTGGCTAGAAGTTTATAGATTCACCAAACGATACATCAAGGAAACCATCCTCCAAATGATGGGTCCATATTAATGAGATCTTCCCTTTATGGGCCTCTGAAACCAGAGATTCCCTAAAAAAGACCCCGTTTGGTGCTGCAAGGAGGTCCCCAATTCAAGAAACCCCCCCCATGCCCCAGATCAACCCCGCAGCTCCAGCGCCTGCATCTCGCGGAAATTGTTCTCGTCCACGCTGTGGGTGAAATGAAAAAAGAGATCGTTTTCGCTGGTGACTTCAAACCTGGCACGGCACCACCCCGCGACCAGCGCGACCGTGGGGGTTCTCAGGTCATGGGGGATCCCTAACCATTGGACCATGGTTGTTTCAACTAAGTCATGGTCTGACTGAGATGATTGGGGGTATCTCCATGACTTAGGAAACCTCCGAAACAAACAAAATCGAAGCCGAAAAGGATCTGGTTGAGGCAGGTTAGCAAAGAGCCCATCCAGCTCTGCTGGCGGCGCAAGGATTATTTGACCCTCCGGTAATTTAACATAGCCATGGAACATGAGTGATTTGTAGATGATTTACGTATTCAACATGACCATTTTCCATGTCTATGTTGGATTGCCCATCACAGGGTAGACGGCTATTAGGCAAGAGTTCACCAGCAGTTTTTTCACACTTCATCTTTGGTCAAACGTGTCATGCCGTTGCTGGGTACGTCTTCATCATACCCTCCGAGTTGTCGTGACATGTTGCAAATAGTTGTTGGTCATACCGCCCAATATCCAAACCATTATACCCTCTGGTAATTTAACATAACTATTGAAAATCACCATTTTTAATGGGTAAATCAACTATAAATGGGTCATTTTCAATAGCTATGTTAAATTACCATGTTTACCAGAGGGTATTCGTCTTATGTCTGGCTATATCATCTATATCTCCATGTTTCTTGATGAACACTTCGTGGTGGTTAGCTACATCCCATGCGTGTTGTTTCTACCACTACTTCCCTTGGTGGATAGGTATCCATTCGTATTCTCATTCTGTAGCCATTCTGGTTTCAATACCGATGTCCTAAATTTGCTGGGATCGGTATATTGTGTTCTCTTCGATTCACATTACAGCTGCATCAGAGTGGGACTGGTCGGCCATGTTCGGGCCCTCAAAAAGCTGCGAATATTTGGTAAACCCATCTCCCGCCCCACCAGGTATCAAACTACCCACTACCACAGTTGATAGCCAACTACCAACTGGTTATTTAACATAGCCATGGAAAATCACAATTTTTAATAGTTAAACCATCTATAAATGGGCCATCTATACCATGGCTATGTTAAATAACCAGAGGGTAACTTTGTCTGAAAATTAAGTTGAAGCCCTCAATATTCTATCGAAATCCATCTATTTTTTTGGGGTTCATCATTTTCCCAAGCGATTCCATCGCCCGGACTCCGCCTGCAGTGCTGAGGGTTCAGATCGTCTCCTAGAGCTAAGATCTTGCAGCGGATCGCCTGAGCGCCAAAAACCGGGCTCGGACGAGTTCCACCATGGGAAAAGCCGAGACTTGCACGGCAAAGACCCACGGTTCGGTAGATGTTCTGTCCTTGAAATCGGTATGTTTGAAATTGAGCATCCTGAAGTGATGGGGATGAGTCAATTGTTGGTCATGCCCGAGTAGGAGTATCAGAAGCAACCAAGTTTGACGACACAATTTTGATCCAGATCAATTTTTCTGCAAATCTGAAGGGTCGGTCAATTTTGGACGGTTTTTTTGCTGAGGAATCACCATGTATGGTGTGGCCTGCATAATATCAACCTTGGATTTTGGTAAAACTGCGCTGTTTCATTGGGGAGTACAGCTTTAGTACCAGATTACCACTACGGGGAGAGGACCCCGCCAATCTTAAGCAACCGGTATGGGTTACAACTGGATCACAGTTGTCCCATGTTGTCCCCACAATTCGGATGGATCTCCAAAAAACGGTCCAATTCCAAAATATTGGGACGTTAACCCATTGTTCAACCATTAAATCACTATTAAAACCCATTTAAATGCCATATTCTTCCAATTTCGGTTCCTACAAAACTCCCTTTTTTAGTGTCCCAATCTTGGCACCTGGGTTACCCCACCTCCAATGTGCCCACCTCCTGAAAGGGTCATTTCCTAAGTCATAGGGGTACCCCCAGTCATCATCCATTTTAGATGCGGATTTTCCATGAAATAAACCATGAAATAAACCATCCAACGATATATTGGGGTACCCCCATGACTTAGGAAACCTCCATGGAAAATTTGGCCACGGAATTTTAGTTGCCAAAGCCTTAAAGATCAAGAACTGAAACAACTGAAACTGCGAGCGCATAGGTCTAGACTAGTCTTGTCCACAGACCTTCCGATCATTCGAAGCCGGCCATTTCACCAATGAATTGGGCAAATACTTGGATTTGCTCAAGGAATCCAAAAAAATGAATATTCCCTGTAGATTCCCCAAGTAATGTGGTTAAAACAATGTCATGTTTACCACCCAAGACTGGGAATGGTTTATGTATACCACCTATATTTCTGGTGAAATTAGGGAATGGTTTATGGCATATGGCATTGCTTTACCAACATTCGTGGATTTCCAAGAGAAAAAACATCAGCAGCAAAACCAGGGGAAAAAAAGAGCCAGAGCCAATCCGCTGGCTACACTGATGGTGGTGCTCCTCTGGCTTCTGATTAAGATATATGTTATCTAATGTTCATATTGTATTACCATGTTTGAGCAATGTTACGTACAATCTGCAAATAATATTATATATAGCTGCGATCAAGCAAATGGTGTATCAATGCTGTATTGAATACGACAATTGGATCTGCATTGTCTGCATTCTTGGATACAAAAATCGGTCCGTTGTTACAGCGTCCTCATGCTTGCTGTATCAAGTTCTCCGTGCAGGCCGTTTCATTGATGTATCACCCAGTGTTGGACAAACCCAAATACCCTCTGGTGAACTAACATAGCAATGGAAAATCACCATTTTTCATGGGAAAATCCACTATAAATGGCCATTTTCCATTGCTATGTTAGTTCACCAGAGGGTAATTACAAATATCATATTGAGTTGGACATAAGTATCCTATTGACATCCCATTAAAAAAAGGAGGTTTTGGAGGTTTCCGTTTTGTCATGGGGGTACCCCCAGCTATCATCATTATCATCCCGGGTGTCCTGAGGGCGAGCATCAGCGTCCTGAAAGATTTGCACATAGGGCGAACTAAAAGAGACGAAAAGATACAAAAAGTGGAACTAGAATTGTGGTAATACTGGGATAATAATGGGATAGCAATGGGATAACAATGGTTATCCTCCTAAACTAACAGTTTGCGAACTGGAAAATCACCATGTTTAAGTTCGGTCAACGAACTAAATGGGCCGTTTTCCAGTTCGCAAACTGTTAGTCATTACCAGAGGGCAACTCCTGACATCCAAAAAGGCGAACTTCTCACAATCGTCACTAGAGGTATAACCCACTTACTAATTATCTAATTGGGATGAACCACCAAGTAGGAAACTGGCTTTACCACATTACTTGATTATCTAGCTAATATTGTGCTTTGTGAATACCCATGAATTCGTATCATCTATTGGTAAAACTCATCATATTCATTCATATTCATCTTTCATAATTGCTAATGATTACATGTTCTATAAATGTCCGACCGTGGCCATGATCAATCTTATCTTTCATAATTTTTCGTGGTTCATAATGGTGCCATTTTCATGGAAAAAAATGCACCAACAGGGATGATTTTCGCTGCCTGCACTCGCAGCTCAAAGGGAACTTCTCGATCGTAGGCCACCCGATGGCCTGTTTTCCGAGGATCGATGGAGGAATTCTCCAGGATCCCATGGAGGTACGGTTTACGTACCATATGTTTGGCCATATTTTCTGGTGATATTCCCTGAAATTTAGGCCTAAAAAAAGGGCCAAAATATATATGGTAGGTACATGTAGGTACCTCCAATCAATCGGATCCTGGAATGGCCATTGACTGGAGGTTGCAAGATCAAAAGAAACAAGGAAGCAATCAGAACATCGCAAGAATCACCATGTTTCACGACAAGCATCGCCATTTCGTAACAGTAACACAAAAGTCCCCATGTTTGCACAAAAACAAGCATATTGGGATGGTATAGGATCATCAATGAGAACTCCAATTTCTTGGTGTTTATTTTAAAAAAAAAATGCAATGTAAACTTTAAAAATGTTGAAACAAAACGTGGCAATGGAAACTTTAAAAATGTTGAAACAAAACGTGGCAATGTAAACTTTAAAAAATGCTGAAACCAAACGTGGCAATGGAAAAATCCTCCATTTAATAAACCATGATTTTCCCAGCGAACTAAACCTTCGATTGTTCAGCTAAACGAACATGTTCTGTAGATTGAAAATGGCCATAGAAATAGTTGATTTACCTATTACAAATAGTGATGTTTCCCCATGTACAGTTGATTTAACTATGAAAAATGCTGGTTGTTCCATCGCAAACTGCTATAGTTGACCAGAAATCTGAAAAAAAGGGTGCTTTGCCGTGAGTTTACCAGAAATATCCAGAAATCAACTGACTTAACTCATCATTTTCCACATTTTGCCGAAAAAAACGCTGGCTTTCCCAAGGCTACCCCTGATTTCCAACATCGCCACCACGTTACGCCGCCACGTGGCGCGCACCGTCTTGCAGCGATGGGTCCAACTCATCGAGGGTCACATCAGGGACCCCATCGAGGCCACCTTGGAGGTTTGTTTGGTTGGGAAAATATGAACAAAGCACTGTCTTGGTTGGTGGAGTTTCCCAGAGTTTTTCAGAATTTTATAGAATAATTTTATATAAATGGTGGAGTTTCCAGATTTTTTCCACATGTGAAATATGATCGAACGATATCTGGTTGGTGGTTGAGCCAACCCCTCTGAAAAATATGAGTTCGTCAGTGATGATGAAATTCCCAATGGAAAAATAAAACTCATGTTAACCACCAACCAGATATAAATGGTGGAGTTTCCAGATTTTTTCCAAGGAAAGTTTCTGTAGGAGGTTTATGGATTAAATGGGAAAGTCTCGAAATGACGAATCATAGGCCTTTGATGTTATTCTATTCAGGAGGGCTATGAGACTTGTTTCAACTGGTTTAGTTCGCGAAAAAATCATCCAACTAAATGGTGTTTTTTTTCCATGGATATTCCAGGATTTTCCCATGGCAATGAGACAACGGATGGTATAGATTGAATGGTTGAATAAGTCTAGTGATTATTATTACCAATTGACCTACCAATTAATGCTAATAATGATGATAATCATGGTTTAATGATTTTAATGATCTCACGATCTCCTCCCAGCCCTTGGGTTTTTTGGGGAGTTCACCAGGAAAAATCATGGATTCGCGGGATGGTGTTGATGATGGATTCGGTATTTTTAAAAGTCTACAAGAAACAATGGTGTTTGCCTAAAAAGATACGGTTTCCTGCAGATTTCCACCCCAATTCTGGAGTTGGATTGGTTTTAAAGAATTAGATCAACAAAAGTACGGAATTCAGAAAATGGAGATTTGACAAGAATTTTTAGGTGTTTCGCTATGGATTCGTTTTTCAGGGAAAATGTGCAAAAAAACTCATGGGAATATTTACCCTCTGGTAAACTGCCACATTACGAACTGGAAAATCACCGTGTTGAATGGGAAAACTCACTATTTCTATGGCCATGTTCAATAGCTATGTTAAACTACCAGAGGGTAAAGACAGTGGAGAGATAACCAACAAATATCTGGCTCAATGACCTGAAGGGAAATCTACAGGAAATCCCACTCTTCGACACCCCGACACTCTGATTTTGGTGCTTGATTGTACCCATCATATCCTCACTGGTCTCACATGTTTGGTTGATTGTCTCCCATTAAAAATTGCTAAATTTGTGACCCCCCAGTTACAAGTTGATTTCTAACCCCCATGAATACTATAGTATCTATAGTTCTATCTCCCAAAAACCCTAGTGAATTGCAGTGATTTGCACCAACTGATATAGCTATCTACAAGATGAGGCCCCCGTCTAGGACATCTAAGTTGACGCAAATAACTTGGTCAACTATGGTTGATTGGAGGGATAGAACTATCATATTCATGGGGTGAAACTAGACCAACAAACATAACTGAGGGGGCCCGCCTGGTACTTTGGTGTTGCAGTTCCTGTTGCAACTGGATATACAACAATGGCTATAGTATGTTATAGTATGTTATAGTATGTTATAGTATGTTATAGTATGTTGTAGTATGTTATAGTATGTTGTAGTATGTTATAGTTATAGGGGGCCCCATAGCCCAACTTTTGGGGGTTATTGCCATAGTATATCCATAAAAACACTCCAACTGCACCTCGAAGTAGGTTGTATATCCTCTAACTAGAGGTAAATCATCTTAAATCACCATCAAATCCCATTGAATTCCACTAAAATCCTATGAAATCATATTGAATCCCTATTCAATCCCATTGAATCCTATTGAATCGCCATTTTTGCATATCCTCATCCTATAGGTCCTGGAATATTCCCATCAGCTTTGCCCAGGAACTCTCATCAAGCATGGCCCTGCGGCCAGCAGATGCCAGGGAACGCCGCGTCGGACCTTGGAAAAGTCGGGATGAACCGCTGTTTTCAATGGAACTCCATTGCTATTTCTGATTTCAGCGACAAGAACTGGAATGTCATCAATCAAAATATTGGATTTCACATGTCTTGACCAATAGAAAAGTGAGGTTTTCACCAACAAAGTGGTTTTTTGATGCATTGTTTGAAAGCCAGATCCACAAGAAATGGTGTCCCAATCTGGGCTCCCTCACTTCCACTTTGGACCGAACGCTCCTGTGGTTTACGTGAGCTGCTGGGCAAATCCCTAGAAAAAATGGTGATTTCATGGGGATTTCATAGGGATTTGATAGCGGATTTAATAGGGATTGCATGGGATTGTGTGGGGATTTGATGGGATTTTCAGCATCTATAATGGGATTGTCATAGCATTTCTGATGGGAGTAATCCATGGTACATGGGATGAAACTAACAAACATAACTAGGGGCCTTGCCTTGTAGGTGAGCAAACATGTGTTGGTGTGCTTGAGTGCTCATGCGAATGTGTATATACCTGGAAACCCCAAAGCCAGATGATTTTTCCATCGTTCGGGGTTGACATGTTTTTTTCTGTCATTACGAGTTTGTGGTTCGATTGAAGGCCCGATCTGACGAACCCAAATACGGTCTGCTAACGCACGTGAAGTCGAAAAAAACCTTTGGGATTTTGTTTATCAATATTTTTTGGCATTTTCTGGCGAATTGCCAGCCTGAGTGTGTCTTTGGGCCAACTTTGGCCCAACGTAAGTCAATCAATTTGACATGTTTTTCCATCGAATGATATTATTTATTTTCAATCAAGATGAAATGGGCACATACCGACTGTTGAGGTGTTTTTTTCGGTCATTGCGGGAAAAACCATGAAGTTGGACATTTGACTATAAACACATATCATTGCTAATAATACGGCATATGACTGTTCAAAATACTAAAGTTACATATTGACATTTGGGTTCCCATATATATATATATATATACGTATATATATATAATTATATATGAAAATGTTACTGTATGTGTATGTGCCATGATGCGCCTAACCTCACTGGTTTTCCATTCGGAAAGTGAACCCACGAAGATGAAGCCGGAGGGGATCAAACATGGCAAGCCGGAAAATCCACCACGAAATGTTGTGTCGGTTTCGTTCGCTGGGAAAATCACCATTTTCAATGGGTAAACCATCTATAAATGGGTCATTTTCCATGGCTCCGTTAAATTACCAGAGGGTAAATGGTGTTCCATGTAGCGATGTGTTGACCAGGTCTGGTGTCATCGAAAATTAAGATAGAGATATTAAGATATATCAACCATCTAAGACTTACAGTAGTGGTTCCCTCGTGGTTTATGGCACCTCTCAATTGAGCAGTGTTGAAAACCGCAACCCCATCCCATGAAAAGATGCTTGGTTACGAACGGATGAACCCCGGTTGATGCTCATAATCCTCCATAGACAATGAATAGGGTGCCCTGAACTAATCAATGAATCAGCCAACCATCGATTATCAACTATCACCACATAGGTTTGAGATCGTAAAAAGTGTAAACATACAAACAAAAAAACATCAAACATCAAAACCATAAAAACTCTAATCACTTCAAACAACTATAGGAATTATATCATATGTATATATATATACGGCAAATGCCTGGGTTCTGCCCGGACCCGCAACGACGACGGGCGACGCATCATCATCATCCTCATCATCATCATCATCATCAATCAAACCCTTATTGGAGATCTTCAATGCATGTAGAAGTTTAACGGGGGTGGGAGAATTAAACCCGTATTGAAGATCTTCAATGAATGTAGAAGTTTAACGGGGGTGGGAGAATTAAACCCTTATTGAAGATCTTCAGCGAATGTAGAAGTTGAACGGGGGTGGGAGAATTAAACCCTTATTGAAGATCTTCAATGAATGTAGAAGTTTAACGGGGGTGGGAGAATTAAACCCGTATTGAAGATCTTCAGTGAATGTAGAAGTTTAACGGCGGTGGGAGTTTTAAACCCTTATTGAAGATCTTCAATGAATGTAGAAGTTTAACGGGGGTGGGAGAATTAAACCCTTATTGAAGATCTTCAATGAATGTAGAAGTTTCACGGGGGTGGGAGAATTAAACCCTTATTGAAGATCTTCAATTTAACGGGAGTGGGAGAATTAAACCCGTATTGAAGATCTTCAATGAATGTAGAAGTGTAACGGGGGTGGGAGAATTAAACCCGTATTGAAGATCTTCAATGAATGTAGAAGTGTAACGGGGGTGGGAGAATTAAACCCGTATTGAAGATCTTCAGTGAATGTAGAAGTTTAACGGGGGTGGGAGAATTAAACCCGTATTGAAGATCTTCAATGAATGTAGAAGTGTAACGGGGGTGGGAGAATTAAACCCGTATTGAAGATCTTCAGTGAATGTAGAAGTTTAACGGGGGTGGGAGAATTAAACCCGTATTGAAGATCTTCAATGAATGTAGAAGTTTAACGGGGGTGGGAGAATTAAAACCTTATTAAAGATCTTCAGTGAATGTCGAAGTTTAACGGGGGTGGGAGAATTAAACCCGTATTGAAGATCTTCAATGAATGTCGAAGTTTAACGGGGGTGGGAGAATTGAACCCTTATATTGAAGATCTTCAATGAATGTAGAAGTTTCACGGGGGTGGGAGAATTAAACCCTTATTGAAGATCTTCAATGAATGTAGAAGTTTAACGGGGGTGGGAGAATTAAACCCTTATTGAAGATCTTCAATGAATGTAGAAGTTTAACGAGGGTGGGAGAATTAAACCCTCATTGAAGATCTTCAATGAATGTAGAAGTTTAACGGGGGTGGGAGAAATAAACCCTTATTGAAGATCTTCAATGAATGTAGAAGTTTAACGGGGGTGGGAGAATTAAACCCTTATTGAAGATGTTCAACGAATGTAGAAGTTTAACGGGGGTGGGAGAATTAAACCCTTATTGGCGATTTTCAATGAATGTAGAAGTTTAACGGGGGTGGGAGTTTAATATTCCCTAATATCTTTGTTGATCTTCCCAATTGAATGTAAAGTTTAACGGGGGTGGGAGTTTAATATTCCCGAATACCGTTTTGTTTTTCCCATAGGAATTTCGGGTGTTTTGACATTTTTTTTAATATAGTCCCTAGTACCTGTGGTGTAAATTCCCATAGGAATTTAAGGTTTAACGGGGGTGGGAGTTTAATATTCCCTAATATCTTTGTTGATCTTCCTAATTGAATGTTAAGTTTCACGATTTGAGAGTTTAAAATTTCCTAGTACCTTTTCTGTTTTTCTCATAGAATTTTTCAAATATTATGCTGTTTTTGTTTTTCCCATAGGAATTTCGGGTGTTTTGACCTTGTTTGTTTAATAGTCCCTAATACCTTTGTTATTTTTCCCATAGGAATTACTGTAATTTGCAATATCATTTGTTTGTGAATTGTATATATATATATACGCTGCAACGCCTGGGCAGAACCCAGGCGTTGCGCGTATATATATGTCACTTCAAAAAACTATGAATTATATCATATATATATATGTATATGGTACAAACAAAAAAACCTAGAAATCATAAAGCTAAGTCCCAGCTCCAAACCAATGACCCTCCTCACTGGCCCGCAAGACCGAGGACATCGCCATGGCCATGACACAATGGGACGGAGATTTTTGATGTTCGCGTCCGGGGGTGATCAGCTGATCCCATTGTTTTAACTGGCTTAGCCATGACTGGCTTAAAATGCCCATGGAAAAGCCATGGCAATTCACTGGCTGATGGAGCTATCATGTTATATAAAAATGTTAAAAAATAACTGGCTGGGTGTGTGTGAAGATTTGTCAACTATGTTCACTTAACATCACTTAACTATCATGTTGGTGGACGTGGTGCGACTGTCACCGCACAAAAACCCATGGTGGACATAGGGATGAAACCGATGAGTTATGATTAACAGTTCGCCATGGAAAATCACCATGCTCTTAAGTTCGGTAAGCCATCTATTTCTATGGGCCGTCTATACCATGGCTATGTTAAATAACCAGAGGGTACCCCAAAGGTTGATATAACCGGTGTATTCAACAGGTTGATATATTTTATTTTATTTACAGCCGTTCCGCTCTTTTTACAGATCTTTACATGTGGGTTTTTAAGCGTACATGTTCCGTTCCAAAAAACAAAAAGGGAGACTTTTTGTCTTTGTGGTTTCATATTCCACGGTTTCATATTCCACTATTTCACCAAGGCTCGCTGGGTGCATCCCCCCACAATCGCTGGATGATTTTTGTTGTGCCATCTTTCATGGCTGGGCCTCTAAGCCTTCAAGCTGTCTGCTTCGAAAAACGCTTCATCGGTGAGCAGTGCAGAGAAAGTTGTCATGAGAAAAAAGCTGAAAACCGACAGGTTCAAAGATGTGTCTTAATGGGAGAAAAACCTATAGTTGGGGATAGCTGTTCAGGTATTTCAACGCCAACGTCGTGGTGAAATTCTAGTCATGAGACATGAGTAGAATTTGCCCTGCGGTAACAATCGATGCTGCATTCCCAACATGGGATCAGTTCCCTCATGTATCTTGGGGTGCCATTGAGGTCCAGAACAACAAAACTCACGGTTTTTTTCGGCATTTCCATGCAGGAATGTGTGTTTTCTCCACCAACTCTGACATGAGCAGTGTTTAAAACCGGGAAATGCCATAAGAATTTTCGAAACCCTAGGGGAGTCCCATCATGGTGTCATCGTAGGGGACGATCATCTACCATTTGAGGAACCAAGAACTGCATTTATAAAATAGGCCCGATCAGGAGCTTTGGCTCATCATGATCATCATGTTGTTTCGGGTTAACACTTTCACTTCATGGTGGCTTCCTTGTACTATATGTCCAAACCATGCCCATATACCGCAGGCCATCATAGATACCGTCCTGTATTGCTCAGGATCTCTTCTCAAGAGATCATTTTTGTCCGTGCTTACCAGTTCGCAAATCCGCTGGTAGACCAGCAGATGCACGTGTGACAGTCACCGGCATACACAAATGTGTTCTTGTGTTTGCCAGAGATGAACATGCAAATGAGACCGTGCTTTGCCGTTCGAACTCCTGACTTCAATCTCTTCAATCAGTTCAATCCACCAGTTTCAGTGCCCAAATCGGATGCATATGGCCACTTGATTTTCAGCGCACCGATCGATCAATCCATGGCCGACATATTTGACAACGACGCTCGAACAACCCGGCAGCACGAGACGAGATGAGTCAACTCAGAACTCGTCGCCATAGCCTTCCTCCTCGCCTGATGGAAAACTGGGACCGATGCAGGATGTTGTAAAGAAAACATGGTTAAAATGTGTTAAAATGGTTGGTGGTATACCTACCCGTCTGAAAAAAAAATATGAGTTCGTCAATGCATCAATTGGGATCATGAAATTCCCAACTGAATGGAAAGTCATAAAAGCCATGTTCCAAACCACCAACCAGGTGATATCATGGGTGATATCAATGAGATATTCACGGGGAGTTTCTACATCCCATCCGTTGATGGGATTACTCACAACCTGTCGTTGAACAGCGATGCCATGGCTGAGGTTTTAATCACCACCCCCCCAAAAAAAAAAGTACATCCACAGTTTCCCCAGACATGGTGGATGAAAACCATTGGGAAAACAAAAACATCCGCCAATGCAAGGAATCCAAGGTATCTGTTCTCAGTATCTATGTTTTCGGTCATCTGATATATCTGATCTGTGGCTGACCATGGTCTTTCATGCGGGCAAACGGAGAAATTGCCAAGTCTGTCCATGGGCAAACTCCTCATGAAATCCAAGAATTTGCGAGTTCCCGATGGGTTTTTCGCCATGTTTTTTCCAGTGGCAAACTGCCAGCGGGGTCTACTGGTATACAGCATTTCTATGCAGTTCGGGTCATTTAGATATGGAAAATCAATTGGTGATTGGTCGAACTACATGGGATAAGTTTTCCTTGGCAAACTGTAACAACTTACCAGAAGGTAAATCCATCTATAGATTTATAGATGGTTCTACATCATATAGTTTCCTTATTGTGTCCCATATGTGTCATATATGTTATCTATATTCCCCTAAAATCCCATCAAAATATCGAGGTTTTTCCGCATTTCTGGACATGAAAAGTACATGTCTTCGGATCGAACAGATCTATTGCCTTCTCCCTCCGCTGTTTCGATGCCCACTTCTTCGTAGTCTTTCCTGAGCGTTTTTTTGTGGTTCGACAGTCCTACGGTCCCTGGGGAAATGTTCGTTGTTAATGATAAGGAAGCCGCAAGAAGATGGAAAAGCTGGAAATCTGGAAAGTGTGGGGAAGACATCGTCTATATACCAATAGTGCCGCACAAGGCGGTGGCGAAGTTTCAAAAATAGTATAGGAGACGTTGGCTGTTGTGAATCACGGATGGCAGAGCGAATCCACTGATGGACCGAAAGGTGGTTGGAGCTGTATTTTTTGGAGTGGCTGCAATGGTTGCAGTGGTCACCTGGTCGGTCACCTCACCCACAACTGCTGGATGTAGTGTGGTGTAGCGCAGCTGTAGTTGTAGTTGTAGTGTAGTGGAGTTGTAGTTGTGGTGTAGTGCACTTAGTGTAGTGCAGTTGCAATTGCATTTGTGGTGGTGTAATGAGTGTACTGTAAATAATGTAGTGTAATGCAGTGTAGTGTAGTGTAGTGTAGTGTAATGTAATGTAATGAAATGTAATGCAATGTGGGGTAGAGTAGTGTAGTGTAGTGTAGTGTAATTGATTGTAGTGTGGTGTGGTGTGGTGTGGTGTAGTGTAGTGTAGTGTAGCGTAGTGTCGTGTCGTGTAGTGTAGTGTAATGTAATTAGCATAGTGTAGTGTAGTCTTATGTAGTTGTAGTTGTAGTTAGTGTGAGGTAGTGTAGTGTATTGTATTGTAGTGTAGTGTAGTGTAATGTCATTAGTGTAGTGTAATGTAGTGTAGTGCAGTTGCAGTTGCAGTTGTAGTTGTAGTTGTAGGTGTAGTGCAGTGTCATTCAGTGTAGTGTAGTGTAGTGTAGTGTAGTGTAGTGGAGCGTAGCGTAGTGTAGTGTAATTAGTGTAGTGTAGCGTAGTGTAAATGTAGTATTGTTTTAGTTGTAGTTGTAGTTGTTGTTAGTGTAGCGTAGTGTAGGGTAGTGTAGTGGAATGTAGTGTAGTGTAGTGTAATTGAGTGTAGTGTAGTGGAATGTAGTGGAATGTAGTGTAGTGTAGTGTAGTGTAGTCTGGTATAGTGCAATGTAGTGTAGTGTAATTGAGTGTAGTGTAGTGGAGTGTAGTGGAGTGTAGTGGAGTGTAGTGTAGTGGAATGTAGTGTAGCGTAGTGGAATGTAGTGTAGTGTAGTGTAATGTAGTGTAGTGTAGTGGAGTGTAGTGTAGTGGAATGTAGTGTAGTGGAATGTAGTTGTAGTGTAGTGTAGTGTAATGTTGTGTAGTGTAGTTGAATGTAGTGTAGTGTAGTGTAATGTAGTGCAGGGTAGCGTAGTGGAGTGTAGTGTAGTGTAGTTAGTGTAGTGTAGTGTAGTGTAGTGTAGTGTAGTGTAGGGTAGTGTAAATTTAGTACTGTTGTAGTTGTAGTTGTAGTTGTGGTTGTAGTTGTAGTTGTACTTGTACTTGTACTTGTAGTTGTAGTTGTAGTTAGTGTAGCGTAGTATAGTGTAGTGTGGCGTGGCGTAGCGTAGTGTAGTGTAGTGTAGTGTAGTGGATTGTAGTGGATTGTAGTGTAGTGTAGAATGTAGTGTAGTGTAGTGGAATGTAGTGAAGGTGTAGTTGTAGTTGTAGTGTAGTGTATTGGAGTGTAGCGTGGTGTAGTGATGTTTGTACGTGAAAATGCTACAAAACCTTCACGTTTTGCTCACTTTTGACAAGGTGCACAATCCCTTGCGCCTGCCACGCGAAACGACACCTCAACGTCCAAAAGTGGTCCGAACCCCTGGTGTTTTTAACATTTTGACTCGAAATGTGCTTCGCGCCACAACGGGGTGCAATTTTTGCTTTAGCGAGCCTACTTTTCGACCCTCCGGAGCCACAAAACATTGGAAAAACACAGTGTTTGGCGACTTTCCTACCCTTTGGCGCACCTGCATCTTCTTTCTTCTGACTCTTTCTCTTCTCTGATCTTCTCTCTCTTCTGCTCTTCTCTCTTCTACTCTTCTCTTTTCTACTCTTCTCTTCTCTCTGACTCTTCCCATCTCTGCTTTTCATCTGTCCATATTGTCGGAAGTTTGACTTCTAAACTTCCTTCGACTATTCGGAGAACGTGTTTCTATCTTTTTTCGGGATTGCAATACAATTGACTTTTTTTGATGGATGAAGTGTATCGGAAGCAATGAATCCAAATTGAAGTACTGTGATTCATAACGCTATGTTTCAAACATATCGGACACTTGTGTTCATCACGAAACCACCGTTTCACGCGACATGGTTTTCACAACGCTGATGGCTTGCATACAGTCAGCGGTGGCTTGCAATTCATCCCTGTAGTTGTTAGTTGAGACCATCATTCAATGCTTGGTGGTGCAATAACCATCTTGAAAAATAGTAACCAATCAATGTAACTATAGTTATAAGATTGTTATAAGTATCATAAACAAACATATAAGATCATATAAGTTCATATAGTTCACTGGTTTGAAAAATATGAGTTCGTCAATGGGAAGGATTATTCCCAACATATAGAAAATAAAAAAATGTTTGAAACCACCAAGCAGTTCAAGCTACGAAGTTTTTTTCAACACCAAAAAATCCACCGCCAGGCCCAGTTTTGCGATGCTTTTGGGGTGCCTCCATTTTCGCCTCATTGATGGCCCCCGAGAATCGAACCGCGCATTTTCTCACCGAGTGTCTCAAGGGCGGCCAAATCTTCACGAGCTTCTGAAAATTCACCTTCCTCCATGCCTTCCCCCACGTAATGATGGACAAAAGCTCTCTTGCTATACCTTGACAGCTGGAGGTTGCTGGACAGCTGGAGCCTTGAAAAGGTGCCATGGTCAAGTTCGAATAATCATTGATGACCATTGCCCAATTAGTGGCTGGTAATACAACTTTTGATACCTGTGCACAAATCTAATTTGTGGAAATGTCATATATATGTTATAATCTGATGGACAGCAAGGGGTGGTGGTTCCAATAGCTGTGTCTTGTTAGGCTTTTGATTTGTTATTCCCAGCCGTTGAAATTCAAATCAACAGTGATTACCCTCTGGTAAACAAACATAGCTATTGAAAATGGCCATTTATGGTGGATTTACCCATTAAAAATTGTGATTTTCCATAGTTATGTTAGTTTACTAGTGGTTAAGATTCCCTTGTCGGTTAGTCTTTAAGTCTGGTCCATGCCCGCTCCTAGGCCTAGCTGTTTATCAATCCGATTGCCACATCCGCTATAGGAATCGGAATTCAGCCACGCAAGGATAAGTTGGGATACAACCCCTACAACTATGGTAATTTATCCACATGCAACTGGAACTGCACCCCGAAGTATTGAGACTGTGACTCATCCAAGTGAACAAACATCTATGGCCTGTACCTTCAATTTTTCCTCAAATTGGCAGAGAAAGGAACCAGAAAACAATGGAAAAACATTGAAAAACATTACCAGAAAACAAAGGAAACCATTGAAAACCATTGAAAATCATTGAAAATCATTCAAATTACCAGAAAACCATTGAAACACATTTTGAACCAGTTCCCTTAAACAATGCGTTGCGAAATATAGAATGGAGGTCACAAAATCTTCGACCTGACACCATATCACTCATCTTCACCCAGGATATTCACATCCAAACGAAGGAATTTTATTTAACCATTGGGAATGATTATTAAATAACATGATAATGGGAATATCAGTGGAATATTCCACCAAAAGGGATTTAACCACCATAAATACATGATTATACCCATGATAATGGGAATTCTCATGTGGGAAGCCAACAAAAGAGATTCGATACAAGTAGGAGACAGGAAATCTTCCAAGAAAGCCACAACCGCAGCAACAAATTGCTGATTTTTCTATTATGTTTCCCCTATGGGTGATCACGTCTGACCCTTGAAATACTGTGGAAGCAATCCTGCACCAACTGGTAGATGGTTGATTTATCCCATTAAAATCCCATGATGGTCCCAGTGTTTCGTACCTCTCACAGGAATCCACAAATACGTGTGCAGGATGGTTTGTCCATCCACAATATTGCAATTATATATATATATAACTTGTATCCATATTGATAATATACCATGAATATATCATTAGTATACCACAAGTATACCAATACCATACCATCAATATCCCATCATTTTTTCCATGGTATCACCATTCTTACTGGTGCGTTTTGGGAGTGTGGGAAAGGGATGATGGTTAAGAGTCATTAAGAGTCATTATAGATCATTCCCCCATTCCCTACTAAGCACCAGTATACGCATGAAAAAATGAATCTCCTGTACAAACGCCATCGATACCATCATAGTTACCAACTCCTAATTTATGGCATATGTTTTTAATAATAATGGTTTGACTAGAAATTATGGTATATTTAAATATATTATATATTTGATAGATATTTAATAATAATGGTTTGACTAGTGACTAGGACAAGCCATCCACAGTTGAGCCATACTTTGACAGCTTGACCCAAAAAAAAAACTTGGGCCTAAAAAATCTCAAACAAAAAAGGGGGGCAAATCCAATCTCAGCTGCATCAAGTCGAACTTGTGGTCAATGCGAGAGAAGACCTCCGCAATGGCCTTAGAAAATGCTGGTAAAATTCACGATCAATGGAGGTTAGCTGGGAATATCATCTATAATTTTGTAGATTCGCTATGTATATGTGTGAAAACTATCATCAACCATGAGATTTCTGGGTTTTCCGATTTTTTTCAGACAAACAAGTTGTATCTACCATGGGACTTCGGTGAGTCCCCAGGCAGCCAGGATCCTACAACGATAGTGAAGATAGTGAACCCTATCTGTGTAAATTAAAATAATTCACTCTGAATTAAGATGAATTAAGGACATTTGGGGATGATTCCCCAAATCCAATTCCCATGAATCCAGTGAGGTCATATTGAGGTCACTATAATTCACCCAGACACTATCAATGGTTTGCCATCTATTCCGGCGGATGATCCACAAGAAACATCACCGCGGTAACACAAAATCATGTCGCTGTCTTCGTGACAAGGAGCATTGGGCACTTCCCATTTCCAACTGGTCAGAATCGGTGAGAAGTCAGATTTTTGTTTACAAGACCTCATTGAAACACGTGATGCAATGGTTTAAACCATTGTGTATCCATATTGCCATATGTATAGAAATGTAAAAGCTATGGCACCCAAAAAACATGATATCCCATCTCCCTCATCCCCAACGGAAGGGACTAGTTGGAGAATCATCCCATGGAACCAGACAGTGCAATAAGCTATGGAATACTCCACCGGGGTCGTGGAGATTGAGTAAATCCTTGGTAAACAGCCACATAACGAACTGGAAAATCACCATGTTTAATGGGAAAATCCATGAACTCTATGGTCATTTTCAATAGCTATTTTGACATAACCAGAGCGTAAATCCGTGGTGAACCGTTCACATACGTTCACCACGTTCACTATGTTTCCGATTCCTGGGATGACAACGAGGCCCCTCTGCGAAAAAGTTCTGCCAGAGGCACCGTGGAGTTCGAAATCATGCAGCAGGCGCGCATGACCTTGGCCAAATCTCCTCCAGGAACCACCTTGGTTTGTGCCGGGATGTCCATCAGAAAAAGAGATCAAAACAACTTTTATATTCATACATGATATTGACACGTTCCCCAATGATGGATAATTTCAGAAAATCTCCCAAAATTCATGATCCTTTTTTTTGAACGTGCAAGCTGCAGTAGGTGGCTGATAGTTGATGCCACACTTGAAGCCAGTGGGGCACCAATCCACGAACTGAATGGTGCGTTTGGTCTTGATGGTGGCCACTGCTGCGTTCACATCCTTTGGCACCACATCTCCTCGCAGGAGATCCCTAACTGGGAGCATCTCTGCATCTCTCTGGTGATTTTCACGTGAAAAATCAAAAAACAGCTCATTTCAAAGGATTTTCTCATGATTTTCCCATAAACATTATGATATCTTCGGCAAACCTTGGGAGAAGCGACCACTGCTCAACATCCCAAAACATCCAAGCCACCTCGGTACATCATGCAGCATGCCATGTACTTGCCTCGGCAAATGGCGTGAGATCATGGGATTTCATGGTGTGAGATTTAATCTGGTTGGTGGTATACCTACCCCTCTGAAAAATATTAGTCATTAGTCAGTTGGTATTATTATTCCCAATATATGGAAAGTCATAAAATTCATGTTCCAGTCACCACCAACCAGATGTTGTAGATTCGCGATGTTTTTGGTAGGTAAATCAACTATAAATGGTCCATATTCCATAGTGAAATGTAAACGTTTACTGGAAGGTAATGGGATTCTGGTCATGGAAACGTGGGGATCAAAAGCCTGCCTGGCCCATCCCCTTCTGCCTCCAAGATATGGTATGTCATACTTGGTGGCAAACTACCCACGGCTCGTGGTTGTGGGTTAGTTCACCCCAGTGATGTACATGGGATAAGGAGCGGGTTAATCCACTCAAAAAACTGGGGTGAACTAACCCACTTACTAAGTGGGATGAGCCACCAAGTAGGTAACTTGATCCACCGAAAATATCGAGTTTATCCAAAGCGAGGTGAAAGATTGTAAAAATATGTGCAAAACGTGCAGATGCTCCATGCACGGTATGTTTACCGACAGCCCCGAAACAGACCAAATGTAGCTACAAACTCTATATATATATATTTATTTATTTAACACCCACCAATCATTATACCATCCACTTGGAACCCAAAAAACCCTACAATTTCCAAACTTGCCTCTTCTTTCCAAACCAAAACATCCCCAGCGAATCCACCGAGTCTCCATGGCG
>CAMXCT020000591.1:774316-781816 GCA_947184155.2 Cladocopium goreaui | reverse complement strand
TAAGAAGGGTACACTGGTTGATTGATCATCTTCCCCACCGAAATAGCAAGTTCGAGGCCACATATGCCATTTTAGACGCGCTCCGTTGATATGTAGAATAGTTCGTCTAATCTCAAATGGTTCTACCAAGGTAGTCGCATACCTAGTTTCCTGGATTTGGGGCAGTCAACACAAAACTACCCAAGAAAAGTGGAACCTCAAAACGATATGGGTTTATCTAAAAATAGAATACCCCGATTTCCCATGGATTATCATCAATCCATCCTCGTTTAAAGTAGCCAAAAATGTGGGATTCCAACCCAATGTTCAAGCCCATATCCTGCCAACCACAAGGGCCAGCCAGTGTCAAGGCTCTGTGTTATACGGCTCGACCACCGCCGTGGCAACCTGCGGACAGCACCACACAGTGAAAGAGATCTTGCTCTTCTTGCCGTAGTCCACGGACCTTGCAGGTGGTCGGAAACCCCACTGACACCACCCATCCCCGATTTTTTCGTGGGCTTACCCTCTGGTAATGACTAACAGTTTGCTATTGAAAATGGCCATAGAAATAGTGAGTTTTCCCATGAAACATGGTGATTTTCCATAGTTATGTTAGTTTACCAGAGGGTCTCCCGAGTAAAAATGGCATATACCCTGCTGTAAACGTTTACATGTGGAAAGCCACCATTTGTAGACCATTTTCCGAACGGCAAAGCGTTAGTTGTTTACATCTGTGTTCGTTTACACCAAGGCAATCCCACGGCCCCAATAATAAATACCCATAAAATGTCCCCAAAATATTCTTTATCCCCTACTTTTTACTATGGTTTCGTTTGGGGGTGTTTAATATATCAATGAGGGAAGTGATCAAAAATAACGATATGGGTTGTGATTGGCTTGGGATTAACCACCAATAGTTATATAACACTATATAGCTGATTATATATATATACCCTCTGGTAATTTAACATAGCTATAGAAAATCACATTTTTTTTTATAGGGAAACCATCTATAATTGGGTGTTTTTCCATAGCTATGCTAGTTTACCAGATGGTATATATTATAACACTATAAGGTTATGGTTTCCCTAACATTAACAACTATAACTATATTCGGGAAACCGTTCGTTTTCCACCTCTATGTCAATCTACAATCGTTTCATAAACTAACCACTTGCGATTCATGATATTCATGGGATAATTCCCCAAGCGGTCAGGCTGCCGGCCTTCTAAGGTGATCTTTGTTGACTTTCACCCCATGAATAGTTCGTTACATCCCCATAAATCATAGAAATCATCAAGTTAACCTGGTTGGTGGTATACCTACCCCTCTGAAAAATATGAGTTCGTCAGTTGGGCTGGATGGAAATTCCCAACTGAATGGAAAGTCATAAAAGCCATGTTCCAAAGCACCAATCAGTAACGAACTTAACAATCCAGACTCTGGGCTTCACAATAGAGATGACTACCGGCCAAAATAAATGGATACTAGAGATCTGTGGAACTGGACTCACAGTTCGTCATGGTTTGCTTTTATAAATGGAGGGGCCCACTCCACCGACATGATTTTGTAAAACCAGGACCCAATGTTTTTCACCCCAAACGTCCTGGTCCTTGTCGAAAAAAAAATGTACCAACACCTATTCTTAGATGTTTGTTGGGCAGATTATTAGCTACAAAACTTCAAAAATGGATCCAACCCATGGTCCTTGTTGGAAAAAGTCTGGGCGCCAACACTCATTCTCGGAATTGTTTTGGGGGGAAGTATATAATGCTTCACAAATCAATTCCAAAAAGCTAAGTTGATGCCATTCTCGGATGTTTCCCCCTACTTTTGTCCTGGTGAGGTTGGCCAGTGCGGGCCAATTTTCTCAGACCAATATGAAAGATTGTTGATGAAACTCGTTGATGAAACTCACATTTGTCCAGATTAAGCCACCATTTTTGGGGGAGAATATATATATATATGGATGTATATTAATATATTAATATAAATTTGTATGTATACATATGATTATGTGTAGATATACGTATGCACCCACATCTTCACACCTCACAAAAATTGCCAACAAAAAAATAAGCGAAGTAATACAACCGTGCCACAGTCGTTCCAGCATGAGGCATCCCAAACCTGACCCAGTGCCGCCACCGCAAGCATTGTAAACGCAGAAGCCTTGCAAGCCTCGGGGTGGCGGCGCCAGTGGCTGAGCCATGCCATAAGGATCGGGATCAGTGAACTATGATGAAATGGGATCCCAATTTTGAAAAAGATCAATGGGATCAATCTGGGTAAATTAAAATAACTCACTAACCTGAAACTTGTGGCTATCTTGGGGATGTTTCCCCGAATCCAAGTCCCATGATTAGTGAGTGAGGTCGCGACGTGAGGTCGCATCATCCTTAGGGATCATCACATGGGATTAGGGTGAATTTTTGAACTAACGTTTATCTCAGTAGTTGAAACCAACAACTATCTTAGGACATGTGCCCATACATACAAGTAAACCACAACAAAACACTAGTTGAGGTGGGCCTACCAATAGGGTGTTTACCCTTTTTTTGGGCATAGTCATGGCAAGAATTCAATTGTTGAGTTTGCATCCAATGCGTTTTAAATCCCCATTCAATTGAATGAAATCACAATTAAATACCATTCATTCCCATTAAATCCAATTAGATCACAAATACATTCCATTAAATCCCATTAAACCCCATTAAATCACCAGTAAATCATCATTAAATCCCAATTAATTAATAATTAATTAAATCTCCATTAAAACCTATTAAATCACCATTAAATCACATCCAAGACACCGGTGCAGTTGTCTGCGAGTTTGCGAATGCGGTCCAGCACCAAATCAACGATCTCCTTTCCAATGGTGTAGTGGCCTGACGACCGTGCGGTGGGGCCTGGAAACGCGATCATGATATGTGATAAACCAATAGAAATTCAGATAATAAGTCATCAAAATTAATTTGAATGGCGGCATATATATATATAAATATACATTTCATCTATAATGTGTACCAGTGGGTTTGTTGCATTGGTTCCAACTGCAATGTCCAGTATCTGTTTGTAATTGTATATATATATATATACATAACACATGTTGTTTTCACTTTGGTTAATTTGGTTGTAAGACATAAGTGCATGTCCCAGGGGTGGACATTTAACATTCCACCCATGCCACAACCTAGAAAAGTGGTTTGGAAACCCACCAGTGAATTTCAACGTGTGGGTTCGTCACAAGAACATGTTTTTCAAAAACAATTCCACCGGCCATGTTGACTTTTGTATCAACATGCATCTCGGCGTTCACCTGTTTGGCATTGGTTTTATCTATGGAACAAAATTTCAAGCTGGGCCTTTAAACAGAACTCCAAATCAGCAAAAATGTAGGTCCAATTGAAGATATGTCCCATGAATGTTCCAGCTACATCACCGTTCAGGAAACAACATGGGCCGCAATGACCTCGTGCAAAGTTGTTGGCCGCATCCTCTTTGCCACTGATCAACTGCTCGGGGTGAAAGAGCTGGCGATAGGTGCCGGTGCGCACCTCATCCACGACTGTAGGCTCCTGAGCAGCCGCATCTTCTTTTCTTTTTCTAATTTTATTTTTTTTTCTCGTTGTTCGTCTGCGCCAACTTGACTCTGGGTTGAGACGCAGGCTCTGAGCAGCAGCATATGATTATCTTGTTGTACCTCTATGCCAACCTGGCAACGTTGAAGCGAAGGATTAAGACACGGGCTCGGTGATCCATACCTGGAGTATGGAGCAATGCTAGGATGCAGGTTGCATGCACAACTCAGCCAGGCGAAGAAGCCTGAAAAGGCAAATGTCTTGGTCACTCAATGAAAAACATCAACCTGCGTCAGCAGAGGCAAGTCGCTGATCATCAAGCCATTGGGCAAAGAAAATGCAAAGAGCGTTTGCAGCAATAGCACATTGCACTCTCCCAATAGGATCAGGAGCAGCGCTGAAGGTGACTCAACCAATCTTAGAGCAGCAGCAAGGCTGCCGGCTAATCACGTGTTGGGTATGTCAAATTGATCTTCCAGAATCTTCCGTTGGTGGCATGGCTGCTGGAGCTGAGAGAGTGGCATCCCACCAAAGTGGGCACAGCACACTGGGCAGATCAGCTCACAGCAGGGACAGCTCAAAGACATCAAGCTGCCACCAGGGTAACCATGGTAGTCCCACCAGGAGCACACCTCGCCCCTGCAAGACCCTATGTGGTCTTTCTTCCCCATGGTGCTTTGAACCCTGCAATAGCCAGAGCAAACAAGTTTCTCAATGAAGCATGTACCTTTGTCTACATCTCTAAAGCCCAAAGTGAATATCTAAGGTGAATCTGTCTAAAGTGAATTTGAACTGACATTCTTTTTTCAGTACTCTATATGCAACCTAGTTTCAGCCAGCTCTCGCAGCTTTGGCAGCAGCCACTCTGGTGGTGCTTGGGTAGGACAGAGGGCAAACTGGATGGGACAGGTTTGAATCCTTGCTGTGTACTGACCACTCTTCCACGGCTCCACCCCACTCTTCTTCACCCAACAGAAGACACTAGACATGCTGTTCCTGTAGGGATCATATGCCCCCTTCACCACCACCTTTTCCAGGGCACACCACCCTATCTCCTCCTCCAAGAAGGCCTCTATATGTCCTTCCTCTGTGCTCCATATGCGAACCCTCTGCCATGAAGCCGAACAGCCATGGCACAAGTTAGGGCCTAAGAAAGGCGCTTTTGCTTGATTTGTGTTTGTGTTATAGGTTCTCTAGTGTTAAAGGTGTCTGTGAGATGTGTGGTGTAGGTATGTTTGTATTTGCATTTGCATCGATGTGCCTGTTCTATGCTGCGTCTCTGTGTCCCACTTTCTTTGTCTATGCAGTGTTTGCTTGCAGCCGCCTTTGACTTTTTTTGTTGTTTGTTTGGGCGGAGCACTAGCTTCCTTGAACATCGAAAAATGCAGAGGTATCTATCACTGCCAGGCAACCTATAATATGTCTGCGAGGTCGAAAGTGTGTAACTAAAGACGACGGATGGCCCGAGAGCATAGAGGAGCATAGTGAGAAGTGTTTATAAGTATGAAGATCCTATAGCATGAAACATAAATATAGAAATACACGATGATGCCTAAAATGAAGAGACATGGTTCAGACATGTTGTGAAAAGCAGGTACATATAATATGAATAAATTGGGGGAGAAAGAAAAGAAAGATGAAACGAAGGAGGCACAGGAAGAAGAATTGAGGCAGGCATTTTTACATACAAGCATGCTCATACATACAAACATGCCTCACACACAGCTGTGATTTTACACACAGATTCTTTACCGCACCAACACTTTTACACACAATCGCTTTTACGCACAAACACTGTTACACACAAACACTTTTCCACACAGACGCTTTTACGCAAATGCTTTTACGCAGAGACTCTTTTACACACAAACACTTTTATACACAAACGCGCTTACACGCAAAACATTTTACCCACAAACTTTTTTACACACAAACACTTTTACACACAATCCTTTCACACACAAACACTTTTACACACAGGCGCTTTTACACACAGGCCCTTTCGCACACAGCGACATTTACACAGAAACACTTTTACACACAAATGCTAGCAACTGACGCTATGCTTATTCAGAACAAAATTCTTCAAGTTTTGATGGCGCAAAAAAAACTAAGCCTAGGAATTGCAACCCTGAGGCAGCAGCAACCTCGAACGCAGCACTTCTGCTCGAAAGACCACCTAAACAAAATAAATCAAATGGCTGGCAGCACTGGACGGGCTTTTGCCTAACTGCAAAAAAACAGCTCTTCCCTACATTCAAGTCTGGCCTTCAAAGCACTGCAGTGCCTCCATGCCTGGGTGTGCCTGTGGCACTACAAGCAGGCGGCCGTGAGAACTGCATGGAGCGAGAGATTTACCGAAAACGGTTCCCCAACATTGCGGTTCACCCTCTGGAGAATGCAGTGGTGCCAACGGTCAACCAGTGAGCGTGTTGGATTCAATTTTTGCATCACAGCTTTGAATTTGCAGTTCTCGTGGCCACTTGCCTTGTGACACTGTGCACAGAGCTCATATTTGTGCATCGGGCCTGCGTCTAATTGAGAGTCAGGTTGGCACAAAGGTACAACAGAAGAAGCTGGCCAGCAACTAGACCGACCCCAACACGCTCTTTCTTAGAGAAGTTATACAGTATCCATTATGGATTGCTTCAAAGTTTCTGCGTTTTCATTATACTATACGATTGTTAGTTTCTTTCGTGGTTGCCACAAGTTGGCATTTTTTCTGATGACGGGAACTGATTCGCAACAGTTTCTGCAGACCGAGGCTCCAAATCCACCATCACGCACCTCGGCACGTGTTTTCCAGCACCCGTTTCGGAGAAGAACCTCAGCGCGTTTCGTGACCAACACGGAAGCTCAACAGGGATCTCATCCGTCTCTTTGGTTCAAGGGAAACAGGTAAACATGGGAAAAGCCACAAAAAGCTTTTTGGGGTGGAGGTAAAATCCATGGTTTCCTGCAGATCTTCCCTTAAACCACTCCATTGAATCTAGAGAAGCAGAATCAGAAGCTTAACTTGCAGCTATTGGTTGAGGCCTGGGCCCCACACTAAAGACTTTGCGTATGGCTTGATTGAAACAACCGAGCAAGTTCGTATTTATTGGCGGCTATCGATTAAGAAAATGATTGTACTTGGTGGCTCATCCCACTTAGTAAGTGGATTAACCCTACTTGTCCCATTCACAACTCGGGTTATAACCCACAACCGCGAGCCGTGGGTAGTGAGCCACGGCTCGTATAGTGTAAAAAATAACTATTGGTGGTTAATCCCAAGCCAATCACAAGCATTAATAATTATTTTTGATCACTTCCCTCATTGCCTGGTACAGCTTGTGCCATAAAAAGCTCACCTACTTCCACCTGTTCTATCTATTTTTGGGATAGCTACAATATATATATATATATACATATACATATATGTATATATATATATAAAAACTATGCCGAGTGAAACTGTTAACTAAGCCAAGTTAAGCATACCATCCTCATTTTTGGAGACACAAATCAAACGCAGTCCCCTCGTGGTCCCGAAGTCGCGGAACGTGTTGAAAGCATCATCACCACCACCTTGAAGGCAAAATGGGCTTGGGAACCCCCACAAGTTGGGATATGGTGCCCCTATATACTTGGTGGCGAACTACCCACTTAAGTGGCTTAGTTCACCCCAGTTTACATGGGATTTTTGGAGCAGCTTCATCCACTTATAACTGGATTAAAAACTAAGCCACGAGCCCACGAGCTTGCCACGTAGTTCGCCACCATCCCAATATATCCAGCGCTTCAAGGATCATCCCGCGAATCCGGGACTTACTAGCCAGGGTTGCTCACCAGTTACTATCTTTATAAATCAACTTAGCTATCATAAATCACCAGATAAATCCAGATTTTTATCCCAGTTTGCTGGTGAAAAATTACCATGTTTTGCGATCCGTGGGA
>CAMXCT020000591.1:729316-769316 GCA_947184155.2 Cladocopium goreaui | reverse complement strand
CTCACGGAATTTCGCACCAACCACTTCTATCATAGCTATCCACTTCTTTTTCACGGTTAGCCATGGATTGTTGGGCATTCTCCCCCTTAAAAAAATGTCAAGTCCAACGGTTAGCCAAGTTTCGCATTGCCGATCTGCACGCCGCCCTGGCGACAAACACATCGCTGTTTGATGGGATGAGTGGAGAGATTCCCATAGCGTATACCCTGCAAATTGGAAATTTCATGGGAAATATGATGATTATTCCATGGCCAATCTTAGATACCCTGCGAAAAATAAAATTCTTGGCTGGTGAACGTAGATAGTCCCATTGATACCACAAGACTAAAGGATTAGTTTCTACCCATCCAGTTGATTGACCTAGATTCAGTGCCGTATGGTGTGTGAGTTGACGTCCCCAAAAACCAATGGATTACTGGTGGAAAGCTAGGTTCAAATAGGGAAAGCTGCAAAAAGTGCCACTTTGGCGGTGTTTCACTCTTCGAAAATGTGTTTTTTTTCACATTGGAGATGATGATTTGAGGCATGATTGCTGATATATGGAAATACGTTGTGTATCGTTGTGTGGCAATCAAAGTATTGTCGTGTGGACAGTTAAAGATGACTTCATTGCTTGGTGGCAGGCGCAATACTTTGAATGTGTGTTGCATGATTTTGGTGAATGTTGCATTTGATGTGACGAACTGATTCACCATCCATCATCTGTACCAAAGCTTCACCTTGAAGTGTCTAGATCAGGTTTTGAGTGGGATGGTCTCATGATGTTTCAAGCGAGTAGAATGGCGAGTCACTCTGTACCTCCCGTGGCGTCCTAAATTGTAACCCATGCCCATCAATGATTGAATGTGAGATCACCCAGAACATCCAAGAACAGTGTTGCCTGCTTGTTGCTCCAGCCATTCAGCGTTTTCATAGACCTTGATATCCACTAAAATGGCACCCCCAACTAATCAGCCCATTCTGGGGTTGACATTCCTCAGTGTACCTATGTACTGTGTCCAGATATGCCCCAAGTAACCAGGTGCTTCAGCTGTCGACATAGATCAATCAAGTGTCATGGCTTAGACATCCAGCAAAGAAAAAACAGATATCATGGAAATTCCCTAAAATCAGTAGTTGATTGTATTTCTGGGCCCAATGATCGTTGGAAGATATCAGCAGGATATTGTACTTGTCCAATTACAGCCAAAAATTATGAGAATATAACACCTTCGCATACCATCCACATATCTGTTTATCCAACTTCTGATCTGAATGGACCTCACTATAGCACTCGCATGTACTAGCCATCAGGTACCCAACTGCATCTATTTGCAGGCCTGGCCGATGTGGATGCAGATAGCCTCACGCATGTTGGTGAATAGAAAGTTACAAGCGAGCGGAAGGTCGAGCGGTTTTTTTCGGGGTGTCGGAAGCACACCGTGTGATGGGGTACACCTCAGACACTTGAGCCAAGCCAAAAGAAAGTCCGGCGGGGCTGCGACTTCCTGGTTTGGTACCGTGAAAAACCGAGCCGCTAGAGCATTTTTTCCAATGGCTATGTAAAGATATCCAACATCAAAGAAGTTTTTCATGGTGTACATGAGGGTTTGTTAAAATGAAGGATCTCCCAGTCCACCATGGGTTTCAATATTACAATTGTTTGATTTGGATGATTTGGTGCCCCAATTTTAGGAAACCTGCATATTGATGTGTAATATGTATGTCTTCCGGCAATGTAACTGTCCCAAGTTTGACCCATTGATCGATGATTCTACGTTGTTTCACATGTGGATTCCGAAGCAAGAAAACGAGCGCATCACCAGCAAGAGAAGGAAGCCACTTCTCAAGGGAGAATCCAAAATATGACTTGGGTCTATAACTGGTTGGTGGTTATGTTGCCATCTTGAAAAATATGAGTTCGTCAATGGGAAGGATTATCCCACATAGATGGAAAATAAAAAAAATGTTTGAAACCACCAACCAGATAATTATTATAATACATCCCATAATTGACCCATTTTATTATCCAATAAACATATGATTGGATCAATAGTTTCAATGACCCCCAGTCATGGTCAACGGGATGGTTCATCAACCAACCGTGGTGTTGAACGTTACCCACTTGGTGGCGAACTACACGAATGGCGAGTTAGGTTGTGGGTTAGTGAACTACCCAGTTTTTTGAGTGGATTAAGCCGCTCCAAAAATCCCATGTAAATCACTGGGGTTATAACCCACTTACTAAGTGGGATGAGCCACCAAGCAAGTGATGAAAATTGAATCCTTGATCAGCAAAAGGGATGCCGGCCATGAAAAAAAAAATTGCTGGTGCACGAAAACTTCGCCATCCTTTGTCCCCATGAAGCACAGTGGTATGATCCCTTGCTAAACCATGAAGACAGGTAGACGGGACATCGCACAAAAAAATTGCTGTAGGGCCTGTAGGGTCAACCACCTTCGGTATTGCTGCTCTTGGAGATATACCCTCTGGTAAAATCACAGGACTATGGAAAATCACCATTCTTAATAGGCAAATCCCCTATAAATGGCCATTTTCAATAGCTTTCTGTATGTTTACCAGAGGGTATATCCAGTTCATCTCTTCAGACAGCGATGGACTTATGCGGCATATCATTGATTCCAAATAAGCCGGGGGCCAACTCCTCAACAGGGTCTCCATCGAAATTGCAGTAACTACTTGGTGGTTCATCCCACGGCTCGTAAGTGGGTTACAACCCCAGTTCTAGTGGATTAACCCTACTTATCCCATTTATAACTGGGGTTATAACCCACTTACGATTCGTGGGATGAACCACCAAGTAAGATGTCCGCTTGGATGTGATGAACCACTGGTTACTAAGACGCAGAATGCTCAATTTTTTATTGTCGCCACCAGCCATGAATCATGGTCTGTGAGGATTGTGAATGACAGGACGTCCTGATTTCATCACTTCGAAGTGCCCTGGGGCCCGGCTACTTCAGTGGATATATCATGATATATCTAGGGCCATGTCCCAACTTCTGGGGGCTTAAATTCCCATGGTTCTGACTAACAGTTCGCCATGGTTATTACGATGGCCCTAATCGAAATAGATGGTTTACCGAACTTGAAAATTCGGTGATTTTCCATGGCGAACTGTAGTCATAACTAGATGGTATATCCTCTGGCACCCATCCAACTGAGGCAACACGCTGGATATGATTCCAGGAAGTAGTTATTGAACCTGGAGATGTCGGCATGGGCACAGGCATCAGGCGCGGCCTGTGCTCCAAATCCACCTTGTGTTTTTCTGCGCAATGCAGCGATGGTGGAAAAAGTTGCCTTGCCTTGCGACACATATTTGTATAGAAAACGTGTAGGGGAAAATGTAAAACATACGTGAGTGAACCGGTGGAGAATTTCCACGCTTCTTACCTTGCCTGAAGACCATGAACATGACTTTGGCATATACTGTTCGTTGCGTACTTCAGTTCGTTCAAGAAACAAAAACCTTGTGAAAGGGCCATCTTTGGTTTCCATGCCAGTTCTCATATATATATATCAGTATATACACGTATATTATTATATATGTCTGTGTTTTGCCAGTAAAACCATGGAACATCCTCACGTTGAGGCGGGACAGTTCCCCCGCTCAATTCCAATCGAAAGTGGCAAGGAAATCCCCTATAAATCGGAACTTGAATGGCAAAATCATCGAACTAAATGTTGAAAATTGTCCTGTAAGCCATGTTTGATTGCAGTTTGATTGCATCATCTTGGAAGCCCCAAGCCATTTTCAGCTTCGCCGATTCAGAATCAGAGATTCGCCTCTTTCATTCCACCCACCTTGTAGCTCAACCTGAGCACCCCCACGTTTCGCAGTCGACATCCTGACCATTGGCTGATCTACCCAAAAAATCCAGAGGCTGGCACCGGATTCCGTGAATCTCCGAGAATCTCGGAGAATCTCAGAGCTCAGCTTTCCCTAAAAGGCTCTGCAGTCTTTTCTGTGAGCTTTCCAAATGCCAAAAACACAAAAAAATCAGGAGGTCAACCGCTGGGTAGCTTCCAGATTTTCAGGACAGCTATGCTGAGAAATTACGAAGTTTCTTCAACTGGTTTGCTAGAGGTTCCCATAATGGGTCAGGTCAGAATCCCCCCAAAAAAAATCTATATAAAGCAGATGATTAAGAATCCCCTATCATATCCTATAATGATAACAATAACCCCTATTAATGCCTCCATGCAGCCCCTATTAATGACCGATCAACAAGAGCTTTGGATGCTTTGGTCGCCGCTGTTCAACTGCCCTTTTTGGAGCCGCGGACTTTGCCGAACGAGGTCGGAAGTCGCTGCTGGCGCAGGTGGCTGAGAAGGGCAAAGGTCTTGCAAGATGTTCTGTGACGTTGTAAAGCCAAAATGGTTGAGTGTACAACATGGTGCCCCTCACTTAGCTAAGTTTGTTTATGAGGAAGTTACGAAGGATTTATGGTAGATGCATCTATATATACTTCTATAGATGGGTTGTACATTATAAATTGGTGCCCCCCAGTCCCCCAGTTGTGTTTGCTACTTAAACCCCATTAGCTACACGAATAGATCTAACATAAATCTTAGTGAACTAAGCCAAGTTGCCTAACAGACTAGGCATCACCTATTAGAGATGGGCCATGGCTAATGGGATATGGACCATATATATACATATTTATATAATATATATATACATATATATTGTGATTTGCATTCATGAGAACCAGGTGTTTCCAGTGCCACTCCGATGTCAGGTCTCACATGGACCACATGCATGTGCCACAGTCATTTAGGCTTGGCAGCCTGGTCGAGGGTGGGTGCGGGATCACTTGCCTTGTGCCATTTGGTGCGGCTTGGGAAAGGCACCGGGTGCCTATCAGCTCTGGACGTGGCCGTCCATTCGTTCGCAGTCGCGAGACTTGCTGCAGCAGTGCCAAAACAGAAGATTGCGAGATCCAGTGAGGTGTGTGGTTACAGATTGGGTATCTTGGAACTTCATTCCATAACATTGGAGTTTGCCTTAGGATCTTCAGTTGAAACTGGCTCCCTACCATTTACATTGGTAGCGGAGCCCTCGGCTCCGACTATCATCTGAAGAAAGCCTGTGATTTTGCCGAAGAGCATCCAGGGGAACTTTGGAGATGGCCGCAGCTTCTGATGGTGACGGCGCAGGGGGCGTAACCGGAGTTGGACATCAGTTGTCCACATTAGTCCCCACGTTCGATCCATCCAAGGACAATTTGCGTGTCTATCAGCAGAAGGTGGAGCTTGTCTTGGCCGCATGGCCCAAAACACGTGTGACTGAACTGGTGATGCGACTCATCCTGAACTGTCAAGGGTCTGCTTTTGATAAGTTACAGATACACAAGGATGAGTTACTGGAAAACGACGAAAAGGCAGTACACCGACTGGTGGAAATTCTGGGTGGCCATTGGGGCCGCATTGGATTGGAGAAACAGTATGAGGAGGCGGAACAAGCTTTGTTTCATACAGCCCAGCTAAAGGACGAGAGCAACGACTCCTTTTTAGCTCGAGCAGATGTAGCATGGAGCAAGCTTCGTGCCCAGAAACTGAGCATAGAGGATCTTCAGGCCTTCATCCTACTGCGGGGATCCAGTTTAACCCCAGATGACAAGAAACGAGTAATCCTGGAATCTGACAACAGTCTGGAAGGGAAACTCACAGTCCGGAAGGTGTCCGATGCAGTTCGACTTCTGGGAGCAACGTTTTTCCAGGAGATGACAGGTGTCAAAGCAGGTCAGAAAACAAAAGTGTACAGTTCTGCAACCATGTTGGCCGAGGATGAAGAACTTGAGCCAACTTTCAATGCCTTTGATGAACAAGGAGAGGATGAGTACGTTGAGTGTCTCCTCAACGAAGGAGATGAAGATGCGACGTTGGTGGCAGACTTCGAATCAGCTGCTTCGGAAGTTGTACAGGATGATCCAGAACTTGCCTCGGCGTACAGTGCCTACATGGAGGCCAGAAAACGCCTGTCAGAGAAGTTTCGCAATAGAGGGTTCTGGAGTACTAGCAGCAAAAGTAGCAGTCAGTTCACCAAGGGCAAGGGCTTTTCTGGAAAAGGGAATGCCAAGGGCAAAGGTTTTTTTCCTCAAAGACCAAAGCGAAGCCTTCAGGATAGAATTCTGAACAGTGTGTGCCGAAATTGCAACCGCAAGGGCCACTGGAAGGCGGAATGCCCTTACCGGCAGAGCAACAATCCCTCATCCGGAGGATCCCATGCAGCCGCATCCACAGCCAGCAGTATGCCCACCACCACGGTGACCGTGTCTCAGCCTGAGGACATTTTGCCCTTAGAGTTCCTGGACTTGCCAAACCTTCACCATGGTTCGATAGACGAAACTTTGCCAGTTTTGATGAACGTTTTGATGGATAATCAGTGGGGACATGCCTATAACTCTGGGTGTATTCAAGGGGAATCATATAATGGGGATAGGCATAGTCAGGGTTGTAAGACCACTGCCCGTCAAAGACTCCAAGCCTGGGGTTTCAGGAAGAATGAGCAATGCCGTAGCCTCCAAACTGCCGCAAAGCTGAGCCCAATGCTGAAAGCCAAGTTGAACAGGGGAAGAAATGATCCCATTTGCCCGCCGCCAGGACATCAAAAGCATGTCCATGGAATGCCACCGAACGGAGAATCACTGGAACTTAGCCAGAAAGCTACTGCAAGAACTGAAGTTGACCAAGCATGCTTCGCGTCTCATGGGTCGTATGGTATATTAGATCTCGGTGCTTCCAAAACTGTCATCGGCAGTGACAATGTTGCCGAACTAATTCAGAGCCTCGATCCCGATATCCGCCGTCAGCTGACTCGATGCCCCTGCAATATCACGTTTAAGTTTGGGAACCAAGCCACATTAACTAGCCAACAGGCCTTAGTTATTCCAATTGGGTATCTCAAATTAAAGGTGGCCATAGTAAAAGGGGGAACTCCGTTTCTCATCAGCAACACTCTGATGCGGACGATGTCAGCGAAGATAGATTGTGCCCAACAAGTTTTGTCCAGCAAGCTGCTGAAACAACCAGTTCCATTGCATCTCACCGCAAAGGGATTGTTTCTCATGGACATGAATGCACTAACCCGAGCAGCCATGGACAAGACGCCCAGCCCTTTGCCAGACAGCACGACAGAACTTGCCGAGACTTTCGTGACCGATGAGACCGAGAAAAGAAGGTCAGATCGTTCGTCAACTCAGGAGATGATGGTCACCGAAAGTGTCAAGGCAGGTCCACAGGTCCAGAATGTAGGAACAAGGCCAATCCGGATGAAGCATGCATGCGAGGATGAAATCACACCCAAAGAAAATCACCAACACATGACACCCACACCACATGACCATGACACTCATGCACAACCGATGCCAGCTAGATGTCAACAGGCTGTTGAGGTAGATCCGATTGCCGCTCAGCCTGCCCGTACATCCTCACATGTCGTTGTCTCAGAGACTTCGCCGCCTCGAGACACAGGCGCCAGTGACCTTGCCCAGTCTCGACCACCTCACACTGGAGGAACTGGCAACCGAGACCATAGCCTTTGGACAGAAGTACAAGGGGCACCAGTATCAGGATACCTGGCAGGACCAGGAGTGGATTCAGTTCATGGTGTCGCGGTACCAGAACAGCAGCAAGGAGGAACACCGAAGGTTTCTGAAGTATGTGGAACTTCAGGTCTCAGCCATCGAACAGGGTCAAGGGACGGCACCTGTCAGCAGCCAGACAGTGATCGCTCCCCGAGCAAAGCCCAAAGTGAAGCCCATGGCCAAGAGTATCGCCACAGCTTCCGGCACCTCTTCGCCAGCTGGAGAAAGCGGATGGGACATGGCCACAGAGATGTACGACCCACCGACTATGAACCCGACTCCCATGCCGCTGATGGAGGACATGGCAGCTGTCCAACAACGATTGCTGCACATGGAGAATGCCATGACCAGAGTCATCCGGTACATCGAGAACAAGGAGAACCTCATGAATCCCATGCCGGAGGAGGAAGAGGACTGGTGAGAGAGGACTGGTCCGACGATGTGCTGACCACCATGCACCATGAAACCAGTAGAGTCTTCCAAATGGTAAATGAGTTTTCCAGTGAGTTGCAACAAGCCCTGAAAGATACCAAGCCACTAGGAACTAGATGGGTTCTAGGAGAAGTCATGTGCAGCTCAAACTCACCATTGACTCATCAAGTTCAGCAAGGTGGGAAGTCAGCCTTTAGACATGGATTAGCCCAGGGCGATTTGTCCACACCGCCCGGCAGAATGGGTCTGTTCCAGTCCATCGCACGTCACCGGCCGAAGCACATATGGTATAGTCCAGTTTGTGGTCCTTGGTCGTCCTGGTCCCAGCTCAATTCATCTCGATCACTTGAACACCAAAAGGAATACCAAACCCGAAGACAAGAACTGTTGTATCAAGTTGCCTTGGGAATAACCCTATATCGTCACCAGATGGCCCAGGGAGATCACTTCCATTGGGAACAGCCCCAGCGTTCACTCATGTTCAAGTTGCCCTGCTTATCGGAAATCCATGAGCACACCCAGGCATGTGAGTTTGACATGTGCAGAGCTGGTAACCTGATGGACCCCGACAGTGGTTTGGCAATGAAGAAGGGGATGACAATCATCACCACCTTCCCACCTTTGTACGAAAGATTCCATGGCATGACGTGTAAACATGAACATAAACACCAGCCAATCGAGGGGTCGTTTAGACAAAAGGATGGGACTTACATGTTGAGATCTCATTTCACTGAGGTATACCCCCGAAAGTTTGCACGAGCTGTTGCCCAAGTCATTTCCAAAGGTGAAAAGTGGTGGCCGTTTCGATGGAAAGCCGGCATGACGCAGGCCAAATTCAAAATCGACTCTCAGGAACCAGCCCTGGTGGCCAATAGCCGATTGCGTGCCAAAGCGTCTAATGTCAAGAGCCAGTTCCGTCAGAAGCCCCAATTTGCCAAATCCGAACTGATGCAACCAGTTGCCCGTGGTAGCAAGGAGGCAAAACGCCTCAAGACCGACATGTTGCAAGGGTCTGCACCGTCGTTGGAGATGTGTCAGGAACTTGTACAGACTCTCAACAGCAGTTTGCCCAGAGTAGGTAAGAAGGAGATAGAAGACCCTGAAACAATCCAACAAATGCAGAACATCTTTCCTGATAAGATGATTGTTCGAATGATGTCATGCAGGGGAACCGAAAGAACCATGGGACCTCCCAAGCACATGCATTCTCAGGAAGCACCGTACAGACGTATGTTGATACTTCAGAGGGATGGTGAAATCAAATATGAAAGACACTGGGAAAACTGGACTCAGTTATCTCAACGCCAATTGATAAGACCCTCACATGCCTGCAGAATCAACATCACGGTGTTTGCCAAGGACTATGATAGCCAGAGGACTCCAAAAGCCGAAAATGTTCCAACATCAAGAGGTCATGAAGTGCCTTCCGAAGGTGTTCACCAACCCAGCGGTGAAAAGACCCAATTCGAGAAGCCAATGCATGACAGCGCTCGGGAACCATCGACAGTTGAGGACGATGCCACCTCGACACCAAAAGTTCCCACCGAACACCGGCCTGCATCAGAAGTCAATGCACCTGTTCCCACCGAGGAGGTACCCAATACACCTTCTCGGGAATCGGTTCCGCAACCACCGGATCCAAGACTCTCCCAGCAAGGGTTTAGATTCAGATGTTTGCCTGTTTGGGAACAACAAGCCATACTGAAGATGCATAAGAGCCTAGGACACCCAGCGAATGACAGACTCTCGAGAGCCTTGCAGGTGGCCGGATACCGGCCCGAAGTATCCCAAGCTGCACTGGAAATTCGATGCTCCACGTGCGCCGCAAGCAGCCCACCAAAACATGCCAGGCCTGCCACCCTGAAACCTCTGTTAGATTTTAACCATAAGATCTATCTAGATGGGGTAACATGGACAAATAAAGCGGGAAAAACCTTTCACTTCTATCACATGTTAGATGCTGGTTCAAACTATCATGTTGCTATAGTTTCTCCATCCAAGAAGGCTGAGGACCTGACGCATCTTCTACAGATGCATTGGATCAGCTGGGCCGGCGCACCCAATGAAATTGTGGTGGACTCTGCAACAGAGATGAACAGTGAGGTGTTTGGAAACTTCCTACAACGTTTTGGTATCCGTAGTACCACCACGTGTCCCGAAGCTCACTGGCAGAATGGCAGGATCGAGAGACATGGTTCGTTTGTACAGAGCATGCTGATTAAAATGGACATGGAATCTCCAATCCTTGATTATCCAAGCTTGCAAGCCGCCTTAAACCAATGCACCCAAGCCAAGAATACGTTGAGCGTACGTCACGGGTATGCCCCAGAAATCATTGTGTTTGGTAAGCATGCTAGGATACCAGGGTCTGTCCTTAATGATGAATCGCTGCCTGCCCATGAGATGGCCATGTCTGAAGACACGTCTATGAGCTCAGCCGAGTTCAAAGCCATGCTGTCCCTGCGTGAATCCGCCCGTCGGGCATATCATGCCGCTGACAACAACGATGTGCTTCGCAGAGCACTGTTGAGACGAGCATGCCCCGCCAGAGGCCAGTTTGTGAAAGGAGACTGGGTTATGATCTGGAAGAATAATCCCCTTCAACAACAAAGGTGGCATGGGCCCCTTAGGGTGATAGTTCAGGATGATAACCATACAGTATGGTGTACTATGGGGGGAACCCTCTATCGCAGCGCACCCGAAAACACCAGAAAAGCATATCCAGAAGAGGGACAACCTGAAGGCCCCGAGTTGCCGGAAGATACCACGCAAATGGAACAACAAATTCAGAGAATGCAGAACAACCCAAATCTTGATCTCAACGATGACTCAATTCCCTCTGAAATTAATAACCCCATCACTACAGACCAAAAATGCTCATGGTTCAAATAACAATCCAGAGGAACCCCCAATTATCCCAAGTGATGTCAGCAATGATGACTCCATTCCACAACCAGATCAAGAACCCGAAAGTGTTACTCCTGAAGCGTCACAGACGAATCCACTCAGTGAGGAGCTTGAAGCACCCACTCATGAGGACACCGAACTAATTCAACTGACATGCCATGAGACTGCATGTGCCCTGTCATGCCATGACACCCATGATGCTGCCTGGAGATGTGAGTTTGAAATACCAATCGAAAGGTCCCCTGACCGACAAGTACCTACAGAAAAGGAAACCTGGGTTTTACTTGCCACATCAGCCAAAAAGCAGAGGACTGAGGTGAAACTGACGACACTCACACCCGAAGAGCGTCATGAGTTTGAGCTGGCAAAAGACAGTGAAGTTCAGAACTGGATTCGCACTGGGACCATAAGCTCAATTCTCCGGAACCAAATACCTGAAGAACAGGTTCTGAGATGCCGATGGATTCTGACTTGGGAACCACTAGATCAAGTAGGAGATGAACCTCAAAGTCAGCTATCCAAAAGGTCTCATAAAGCCAAAGCACGCCTTGTTGTCTTAGGATACCTTGACCCCAAGATCGAAGAAATTCCACGGGATAGCCCTACATTAAACAAGACCTCCAGAATGTTAGCCCTGCAGGTAATTTCATCCCACTCTTGGAAAATTAGGTCCTTCGACATCAAAGCAGCCTTTCTCCAGGGTCAGCCCCAAGCTGACCGTGTACTTGCCATTGACCCGGTCCCAGAATTGCGCAAAGCACTCGATTTGAAGCCCCAGGAAATATGCCGATTGAACAAGAGTGCATATGGTCTCATTGATGCACCATATCTTTGGTATTGCTCCTTGGTAACAGAACTAACGCAGTTAGGTTTTGAGGCTTCTCCGTTCGATCCATGCTGCTTTGTGCTCCGCGCTGAATCCCAAGATGGCCAACCGGGCCAACTAGAAGGAATTCTGGGAATTCATGTGGACGATGGCATCGGTGGAGGGAGCGCAGTGTTCGAAGAAAAGATTCGACAACTAGAAAGAAAATTTCCCTTTGGATCCCACAAAATTTCAGCTTTCACATTCACTGGAATTGAGATAACCCAACATCATGACTACAGTATTACCCTTAACCAATCAGCCTACGTACGAAAAATCAAGCCCATATGCATTGAATCCAATCGGAAATCTCACATGGAAGCCCAAGTAACCGAAGATGAAAGACTGGCCCTAAGGGGTTTAGTTGGAAGCCTACAGTACGCCGCCATAAATACCAGACCTGATCTATCATCCAAATTATCATTTCTTCAATCAGCAATCAACCATGCCAAAATTGAAACCCTCATGGAAGCCAACAAAGTACTTCATGAAGCCAAACGTCACCACGACGTAACAATAACAATCAAACCAATACCATATCAGGATTTCCGACTACTGGCGTTCTCAGATGCTTCCTTTTCCTCAGCAAAGAAGCCCGACTCCCATGCAGGTTCAATAATTGTTGGGACCCATCAGGATATCAACAAGAACGTGGAATGTCCAATCAGTCCTTTGACATGGGGTTGCCGGAAGATTCAAAAGGTAGTGACAAGCACATTGTCAGCTGAGACAATGGCCCTATCGTCAACGTTGGACCAAGTTTCATGGCTCCGTTTGTACTGGAGTTGGATTCATGATAAAAGAACCAATTGGAAGAAACCCGAAGAAACTCTGACAAAGATTGCCCCTGCCATCACTGTACCCACGAAACCCGAAGGATCAGACACTGCCATCACCGACTGCAAAAGCTTGTTTGATTTAGTGTCTCGAACAGCAACACCAGCATGTTCGGAGTTCAGGGTCCAATTAATGGCACGCGCGATAAAGGAGTTTTTGCATGAAGGAACTCACCTGCGGTGGGTACCGAGTGGTGCTCAATTGGCCGACGCCTTAACCAAAGCAATGGAATCCAATTTCCTTAGGGAGACTTTGAAATATGGTTTCTACCGTCTTGCCGATGAACAATCAACCTTGAAGGAAAGAGCCAAAACAAAGGACCGACTGGCTTGGTTGAAGAACCAAAAACAATCAATCAACTTGGAACAAAAAGAACAAAACACAGAAAATAGATATAAAAAAGACGAGTGTGATTTGCATTCATGAGAACCAGGTGTTTCCAGTGCCACTCCGATGTCAGGTCTCACATGGACCACATGCATGTGCCACAGTCATTTAGGCTTGGCAGCCTGGTCGAGGGTGGGTGCGGGATCACTTGCCTTGTGCCATTTGGTGCGGCTTGGGAAAGGCACCGGGTGCCTATCAGCTCTGGACGTGGCCGTCCATTCGTTCGCAGTCGCGAGACTTGCTGCAGCAGTGCCAAAACAGAAGATTGCGAGATCCAGTGAGGTGTGTGGTTACAGATTGGGTATCTTGGAACTTCATTCCATAACATTGGAGTTTGCCTTAGGATCTTCAGTTGAAACTGGCTCCCTACCATTTACAATATATATATATACATATATATATATATATGCATATTTATATATATACGTATTTATATGTGTATATATATATACGTGTGTATATGTATACATATATATAATATATATATATGTTTCCATACGGTAGATGGGCTATGTTTAGCTTAGCACCGGCAAAACGCAGAACGCACAACGCGTGTTCCGGAACGCGCGTTCCGAACGCAGGGGGGGTTATAATGGTTTTTGGCTCCAGAAGCCTCCCAATCCTTGTTTTGCTCCTTGCAAAAAGGATCCGCTGTGTCATGTCACATAGAGTTTTTCAATCTTTTTTCAAAGTCTTCTTGGACCTCTGTTAATAGCACTACGATAAAATTTGTGAGAAGTCAGAACCTTTTTCTTTCAGAGAAGAAAAGGATCCGGGAAGGAAACCTAACTTGCCCCACAAACCTGGTGAGGCCAGAACCTTTTTTGCTTCAGCCCAAAAAGCATCCGGAGCTGGGAAGATCAACTTTCTGGTGGCTTCATCCACCAGTTTGAGCCCATAAGAGCTCTTGAAATCCTTTTTTTGGGGGAAAAAGGTTTCAGTGTCCAGGCCCATGAAATACATTAACTTTGGATTATCGGAAAAAGGATCCACTCAGAACGCGCGTTCCGGAACGCGAGTTTTTAAAACGCGCGTTACGAACGCCAAACCGTACCGAAGGAACATGCTAAGATGCTTAGCCAAGAGGTAAAATTTTGGTCAATACAAATCCCATCATCTACCCAATGACATTCATTTGCATGCATTGAAAACTATGTGTGTCATCCCATGCCATGAGAATCCAAACGTACCGGTCAAGCCTGATGTACAATAAAAATATCAGGTAACTGAAAATTCCAGGTGATTTTTTGTAACATCAGGAAATCATATTTATAACATTTTATAACTGGGATGAATAAATGAACCGAACTTTGTTTTTTCTTGACATCAGGATGTAAAAAGATTGAATATTCCAGGTGATTCCCATCCAGCGGACTGGGCATACCGACAACACCATGGCACCACCTGTTTAAACCCCCCGGGCCCCCGGGGATCAGCTGACCATCGCCCTTCACTGTCGCATCTTGCGAATCAGAAGCCACGTGACGAAGATGAAGTGCTGCTACTTGCACAATGGCAGGAGCATTTTGCACAGGTGATTGCCAATTATGGCATCAAAGGTCTTCCGGAACGGGAAAGCACACATTTTGCAATCCTGAGTCCACATTTTGAGATGGAAAAGAGAACATAACAAACCCCCATCCTGTGACCTCATAGTTTAAAGGATGTGCCTCCGGCAGCCAAAACACTGCGGAAGGATTTTATGGACCCTCCAAACATCATGCCATCCGCTGACTTTCGCGACCTCGGCCGCAGGACCGCCTGCAGTTCCATCCAAGGGCTCTTGGGCTCATTTTGGCTTCACCCGGCTGCCTTGCGTTTCTATGCTGAATCATTGGATGATGCCTGTCTTCACTCTGTGGCCTGCCAGGATCGATGTCAGCCGAGCCAACCAGAGCTTTCCAATGGCAGATATAATTCATGGGGATAATAGGGATCTATTCACAATGAACACTGAGGATAAACATTGAATATCATTGAATCATGATCAGAGATTGATCATAATCTGGTTGGTGGTTGAGCCCTACCCCTCTGAAAAATGATGGACTTCGTCACTTGGGATGGATGGAAATTCCCAACTGAATGGAAAGTCATAAAATTCCATGGTTCCAAACCACCAACCAGAATAGATGTGTTTAGCCGTTTAGCCTGCATGACCCAAAAATGATGGATTTAAGTTGAAATCCGAAACTGAACAAATCCAAGCTGTGTCCAGCCTCTTTCTGCACTCGTTGGTTTGGAGAAAATAGGTGGGCATTTTCCTCTGGTAACTTTCAGTATATCTATTGAAAATGGCAATTTATATATATATATATATATGTGTGTGATTCACCAAAAACATTATGTGAACACTATAGTCTCAAAACGAACTACCTCAGTTGAGGCAAAACTATACAAGTGAGAGGATAAGTGATTCACCGATAAAAGAATGTTATTTTCCATAGCTATGTTTGTTCACCAGCTGGGTTGAGACAGTCATCCTTACCTCCTGCTGCATCCCCCCACATGTGGAGGTATCCAAGCCGGTCCAATCTTGGCTTAAGTAAACCTCCACAGGAAACGGTGCTGCCATCCAACCCCCAGAACGGCCCCATCGTAAATGGAAAAAAAAACATGAACCATCAAATGTCAATGTTCCCAACAAATTCCAGAGAAGACCCGGAAAATTCAGCCGGTTGTTTCAAGCTTTTTCAGGACATGTCCCATCATTTCCCAGCCCATCTCAGCATATCCTATTTGGACCCAGCTCCCTCGGGGAAGCCTTCAAGGTCCGGCCTTCACTTCAGTGGTGGCCACAGGCTTGGCGCTGAAATGCCTCAAGAAATTGGGAATGGGAATGACCGGAACTTCATAAGTTCATAGAACTTGGGATCTCTACTTTCGACGCGTTTCGACGCGTTCCATAATTCCATACATCACCCGGTGACTTCCGGTGACTTTCAGCATGATGCCCCCCTACTCGGCGGGTTGATTCCATCCCATGCTTCAGTGTGGTGAAAATTCCCATACCCTAAATGGTAATGACTAACCATAGGAAAACCATAGGAAAACCATAGGACAATGGAGGTTTACCCTCTGGTAAACTAACAGTTTGCTATTGAAAATGGCCCATAGAAATAGCTGATTTTCCCATTGATAGCATGGTGATTTTCGATAGTTATGTTATATAGTTTACCAGAGGGTAATTGTTGCCATGGAATCCAGCACTGAGATGTCACAAGCTTCGCTCCAAGACATGCTGATTCCAATACTATGTTAGTTTACCAGAGGGTAAATTTCCATTGTCCTATGGTTTTCCCATGGTTTTCCTATGGTTTTCCCCTTTTTTGACGCCGACAAGGCACGTGATGAGCCGATCTGTGGTGAGCCAGGAGATGCAGATCACCAAAGCAGCAGCCGACAAGGCGAAGTCAGGTTGCCAAGGGCCCCAGATGCCCGTCACGATCTTCCTACAGTGGCCATGGCGTTTTTGGTGAACGAACTGGTGATTTCTATGGTGATTTCTATGGTGATTAAACATGGTTAATATGAGTTAATAGTGGCTAATAGTGATTGATGATGGTTATTTCTTTGGGATAAAATATACATTCTATTTTGATGGGGTTTTCTTAGTACTTATAACTGGTATGACTCGGGCCTTAGCTGTGTAGAACGAACGAAGAACGAACCCGGAAATACGAGCCATACAGATATAGATATGGGTCAAAATTAAGGACCTGGGGGACCACAGGTTGACTTGTCTATTTTCAGTACTAACCATCCAATAACTGGGGTACTCAGTTTTGACCCATACCCATATAGATATACGTATAACTATAATACTAATGATAATACGAATAGTAATTAATAATGATATGATATGTAATTATATTAATATGTAATGATAATAATATGTAATGAAAACAGTGTTGCCAATTCATATGTAATGATAATCAATGATAATCATACTGGAGGTGTCCCAAGTCCTGGGGGTATCCAAAAATCAACCAAGGAATATGGATGGCCATTACTTAGTATAGGTTAACCCATGGTGACGACTGGGGATCCCTCATTTTAAGAAACCACCACATGTGTATACCATTGTATACCATCATATAACACAGATATCTCAATTTAGAAGCATATTTGCAATTTATAACTTTAGGCCAAAATTTCGTAAAACACACACAGAAAAAGAACACGCGGTGGAAAGATTCTCCGTTCTTTAATATGTTGCAATGGGAATATCATGGGTTATGATCCTGGGGTCAAATTCCCCTGTGAATGTCAACACGGATTAACCCTGACTATTGGGGTAATATCCCCAAAGCAGCTGTCTATGTTTACTCTTAAACTTGCTCCCCTTGAAAAAATCAACTGGGAGGTTCTAAATCCCATACCTGATTCATATTAAAATATCTTAAGCCATGGTTTTTTCATGGCTTTTACACATAATCCTTGGGGAAAAATCAGGGAAAAACGGGATATAAATTGATTGTGACCGCAGGGATCATCGGATGATCCCCATCACCAGGGGATGGTGCGAAAGGATTTTCCACGATATTCCAGTGATCTTCCCCTATAGGTCCAAAAAAAAAAATGTGGACCAAACTTCATAAACCATTTAAAAAAAAAAAATCATCATGAAGTTTATGGCTATAATAAACAGATATGTTCATAAACCATGTCATAAACCATGTCATAAACCATCTCCAAAGTTTGAGGTTTATTGGGCCTCCACAATGGGATGATGACGAAGACCCCCCATCTGTGGCCGGTTGGTTGGGATGGTTTACTCTTGGGTTTACAAAAAAGAAATTGAAATTGAGACATTTTCTTACTATCTCGGAATTATATATATATATTATTGTTTTTTCTCATGAGGCACTAAGTTGCTGTCATGTATATTAATATATATATATATGTATATTGTATATGTATATATATATATTATACATATTTTAATAGAATTGTATTCCCCCTGCCTCCTACATGTCCATGATGAACCCCTTTTGAACCATTGATCCCTTGGCCAACCGAGCATCGGAATGATGGCCACCAGCGCAGGGCCTGGGCAGAGGCCAATGAGGCCCCAGCCCAAGCCGAAGCAGCTGGCACCTCAAAAGTGCCATGAAAATGGTGATTTATAGGGGATTTACCCATTGAAAATGGTGATTTTCCATAGTTATGTTAGTTTACCAGAGGGTAACTCTTGATTGAAGCTTATTAGATGAAATGACTCTTGGAAACCATGGTTTTTCATGAGCTAAAGCCCACAATAATCATAATATATCATAGTATAATAACTGGTTGGTGGTATACCTACCCCTCTGAAAAATATGAAAGTCAGTTGGGATGATGAAAAGTGTTCCAAACCACCAAACAGCTAAAATAATCTATAGTTTTGGAGGATTTAAGGGAGTACCGGGTACCTTCATTGACATCTTGAAATGTTCATGCTCATTGTAGTGATCAATGGGAATTTCAGGATCCTAAAATGGAGGTACGTTAGTAACATGTTTTTGACCATATTTTATGGTGATATTCCCAGAAATTTAGCCTTTACATAGGCATTATATATGGTAGGTACCTCCAATTTGTCGGTTCCTGACATGGCCATTGATATCATGGAAGATTCATGGGATAATTGTGGTATATTTATATTAGTTGGGATGTTAGTTGGGATACTAGTTGGTTGAAAAAATTGATATCACAGTTTCCATAGACTATGGGTTAGTTCACCTATAGTAACCTTGGTAGTGCGGTCTGATCACGGGTCATTGACGCCAGACCCGTAGCTGTGACTGGCCAACCATGTAAACAACGCAGCACCTAGTGGGAATGTCCATGGTTCTTCCGATACCCTCTGGTAAACTAACATAACTATGGAAAATCACCATTTTTAATGGTAAAACTCACTATAAATGGCCATTTTCAATAGCTATGTTTAATTACCAGAGGGTAGGCTTTAACTGAATTAAACTTGCAGATGCGCTCTGTTCAGCCGTTGGAGAATCAGAAAAGACTTTCGGAAACCGTTTGGGAATCGCGGTGTCGCAGTGGGCCAACCTAGGGACTTTGCCTTGGTTCTTTCCACCCTGGGGGTGCCACTTCCAGCAATTTGGCAATGCCATGGTTGACTCTTTGCACAGCAGTTGAGGTCAAAAAAATTGAAACCACTGCACCAAAAACACCTCATAGGATAGGATAGGAGAGCCTTGCTCTGGTTTGGGGAGGAAATTCGGCATGATCTGTTTCCCAAGCGATTTTTGATGGCGAAAAAAGCGGTGACAAAACCCAGCGGCTGAAATGAGGCAGACAACATGTGGATACAGTAGAAGCTTCAGAAACCGTGAGGAAATCATGGGAATATGACTATGACCAGCAAACATGATCAAAGATGTGGATATAACCAGCAAAGATGGTGGCAACCAGTTTGGGAAGTTCGAATCGCTGTGGTGATTTTTAGAAAGGAGTTTTGAGTCCCATATACACAAGATTAAAACAAGAATCTGACACATTTCCGCTATACGATTCGTACAATGAAATCTATTCGAAAGTGCAAAACAAACTCTTTGCCTCCAGGCTAGCTAAAATAAGAAGCCAAACAGTATCTGAATCCATATTCTGATTGTTGGATGCCCTCTCTTGTTGGTTGCACCAAGCATATTTCTTGCTTCAAACCATTCATCCGCTGTTCCTGCCTGGTAAACCATCCCACGTCTCCCGCGTTTGACCAGAGCGAGACACCGAGCACCAGCGGCAGATAGTTGCCCTTCTTCGGCGGATTCTCGAATTTGCATCCCTCACATAATGGGGTTGTGACCTGCACAGCTGGATCGAATCCCGCTTGTGGTCTCACCCCATGGAAAATCCCAAATCAGTGTTTTCCATGTTTGCCCCTACCGAACCATGGTTTCGTTTGGGGATGTTTAGTAACCAGGGGGCCTAGAAAATATCTGAGTGGCAGATCGGAGCAGTTTCTTCTGGATCTTCTCTGATTTGGAATTAGACCATGGGAGCTGCCATTTCATGGCCAATTTGAGATACGAAAAAAATCGAAACGCTAGGTATTTGGGCAACATCTCCAAGTGAAAACGGCCATTTTGGGGCTAAACTATAGTACAAGCTGCCCAAAAAAGCAGTTCGTTGACAACACTAATTTTCCCATGTTAAACACAGGATGTGGATATTTTTTTACCATAGTAACTCCACATTTTCTCAGAGAAATTCTCATTGATCATCCCCCAGATCCCTTCGACCCCTTCGTCAGTCCTCGATGTCGCCCGCGTTATCCCAAAAAAAAATGACTGGCTTATATAACCATGCTATAACCATAAGCTATGGCTATAGTTTATAGCTATAACCAGGCTGGATTCCTCACCTTCAAAGTAGCTATAGTATCTTCCAAAAAATGCTCCCATACTCCCATTCAATCACTGTAAAATCCCATGAAACCCAAAAAAAACACCATTAAATCAGAAATTTATACCATCTGGTTATGACTAACATAGCCATGGAAAATGGTCCATTTATAGATGGTTTACCGAACTTAAAAATGGTGGATCTTTCCAGTTCGCTATGTTTCACCCTTGAATCACCATTTCCAAGATCCAAGACTCAGGGGTCCCAAAACATGTTTCTTCCACTCCTCAGCTTTTTTCGCCCGCGCTACCGCACCTTACGCAGCTGCTCCGCCATGATGAAGGCGGGACCACTGATCTCAGCGATACGGCAACCATATTTTCGACTTGGCTCATCTCACTTAGTAAGTGGGTTATAACCCCAGTCATAAGTGGATTAACCCACTTATAGAAACCCACTATGACTGAGGTTCTATTTATAATAACTTATCTATAGCTAGAACCTCAGTTGGGTCACTTATCACATTTATAACTGAGGTTCTAGCTATAGAAACATTTATCAACAGCCAAATCCAATGTTTAAGAAATATAGGGACTCTTACTTGGATGTACACAGTGTCAAAATGGTCAAATGATACGTTTTTGAGACAAATATCATGAACATTCATAATCTAATTTGTTATATGTGTACATAACTTTTTACATATGTATATATAGTATATATACATATATCATCATATATCATATTGAATATACATGGATGCCACTGGTTATTGTTTTCCATGGTTGAAGCTGCAAAAACCATGGATACCATCCAGTGGATCATGACCTAAACAGCTAAAAACAGCCCAATGTCTTCCCAAATGGTATGGAAAATCTTTGGTGTGATGGTAACCAGGATTTTCTTGAGATTCCAGGCAAATTCCAGGCACAATCCATGTGTGTGTGTGTCCTGAAACCTGGTTTTCCGACCCATCCACGACTTGGCACCCAAAATCAATAGATCTACAGCCTGACATGAAAAACCACATTTTCTTTGGGGGGTGTATTACCCTCTGGTAATGACTAACATAGCTATTGAAAATGGCCCATTTATAGTGAATTTTCCCATTAAAAATTGTGATTTTCCATAGTTACGTTGAATTACCAGAGGGTAGTGCGAATGGATGTTGAGCCAGCCAAAATCTCGGAAATGTGTCGGTCCCAAAAATTGCTGTTTTCTTCTGCCCGGAGGTCAACACGACGCCAAGGGGCGCAAATGCCACATCCCATGACGAACGCTAAGGATGGATCCCAATATCCTCACAGCGGCGTGAATTTCTATGCTTGATGAGGGAAATATAAACATCATATAAAGCCTCACTTACAGAATGTTGTTTTTTTCTCTATGGTTGACTATGGTTTAACTATACTTCGTGGTGCTAAAAAAACAACATCTCTGGGGCACGTTGATGGTGTCACGAAATAGCCACGTATTTTGGGTGAGAAGCTTTAAAAAAAACAGTTATGTTTGTTGGTTTATAAACCCCAGTAACTGTAGTTATTTCTAACTTAACTAGTTCGTTATAAGTACCATAAACCACAGTGAAATTGGAGTTATGTGGCCCCCAACTTAGCGATTTTGTGGCCTTAAGGGGGGCCCACGTATTGTATCAACCGGACATTTTTCCGGAAATTGGAGCCCATCATCTCTGAGGCACGTCACGTTTGGAAGGCGAAGGTGGGTGGCTTTCAGCTCAAAAGAAATGGTGAAGTGAAGTGAAAACCATGAAACTATGGTTATGGTAACCATGAAAAGCCATGGAAACTATGATCACCCATATATATAGTACTAACTATATAAAGATCATGTCATTTTCTGGTTGGTGGTATACCTACCCCTCTGAAAAATATGGCTTCGTCAGTTGGGATGATGAAATTCCCAACTGAATGGAAAAATAAAAGATGTTCCAAACCACCAACCAGTGATCACATGTCATTTTTAGGATTGAAGAGAAGTGCCCTCTGGTTATCTAACACTTTGCTATGGAAAATAGCCCATTTATAGATAATAAAAATGATGATTTACCCATTCAAAATGGTGATTGTCCAGTTCGCTACAATAAAAAATAACCAGGGGCTATTCCAAACCACCAACCAGTTTTCTGGAACTTCCATCAGTTTCTACATCCCTGGCCACCAATATGGAACTTGGGACCATCCAAGCGACCTTTTTCCTAGTCGTTTTTCTATCCCCCAATACTGACAGCTACATATGCTGTATATATATGTATACACAATGAAATATAATATATATATATATATAATTATATATATATATAATCATTCATATATATAATGTAATGTAATGTATATTATGATATATTCTATTCTGGATATCTTAAAACCTGGAAGCAATGTTCTATTCATCCATTGCTCGCCTTTAGTTGAACCCTGCCTCCGAAGTCCAGAAAGTTCATGACCTGCGAACCACAAAACTGCTGCGAGTCCGGGAGACTCGCGATTGTTTCAATGTGATTCCGGCACTTACCCTCTGGTTATTGGTATAGTTTAAACAGTAACTATGGTTTATTGGTTATTGGTTTATAACTCCAATAATTATGGTTTATAACTCCAATAACTCCAATAACTAACAGTTCGCCATGGTATAGATGACCCGAATCGAAATAGATGGTTTACCGAACTTAATAGCATGGTGGATCTTTCCACTTCGCGAACTGTTAGTCATAACCAGATGGTCAATTTGCGCAACAAAGATAGCGATTGAAGCAACCAACATGTCGATTTAACCAACACAAAATGTGGATTGAACCAATAAAATGTAGATTCAACCAACGAAAATGGAGGTTTAACTAGCAAACATGTGGATATCAACCGAAGTTGGCTGAGTGAAACGCCAGAAATTGATTTTTTCAAGGCTTAATTCCATCGAACCCATGAGCCTGTTGGGGTAGAAAAGGTACCCAGCTTTAGGATGTGTTAGTGTACAGTAACCCGAACCCAAACAAAATCATTTAGAATATTTTAGAATGGGTAAACTGCAGATGCCGGACTGGGTTGTATCATGTTTTTTTTTAATATCTGGCTGTATAGTCCGTAGTCCAGTTCCGTTCTGATCCAGAATTTCAAGCCACCAAAACTGGGCTCAAAGCCCAGGGTTGATCATGAGGGTCCCTCAAATGGCCTCATCAAACGTGGCAAGTTAGGAGATCCCCATGAAACATGAAGCTTTATAGCTGGGAAAATCATCTCTAATTCCCCAAAAAAAAATGAACCATGGTCGAAAAAATAGTTTCCAAACCTCATTCACATCCATTTTTTCTCCAGTTATACAGTGATATCCCCAAAAACTACACAAGAATATCCCCAGTTATATCCCCATTTTCAACTTCTATGGCTTCAGTTGAACCGGCCTTCATGGGATTCGTCATGCCAGAGGCACCCAGGCCCATGGCGAAGATCAAACCGGAAGACAAGGGCGACACGAACCTGGCGCCATGGAAGCCATGGCCCTAATCGAAATAGATGATTTTCCCCAGCGACAGAAACCTCCATTTATGGAAGGGATTTTCCATGGCGAACTGTTAAATAACCAGAGGGTATCATGGGGTATATTAAATATATTATCATATTGTCTTAGCTACTGATGATTACTGATGCAACTCCACAAACTAAATCCCACAAAAAATATCGAGATTTCCATGGGATTTCCATCGGATTTTGAAAATGGGACTAGAACAAGAATCTGCATGGTTTTTTTAAGAAGGATAAGTTGATTTACGGATGTCAAGATTGGATTGGGAGATGGATATAAATGATATAAATCAAAATGCTAATACCAAGGTAAGGCCCCAGAAAAAGTGAACGTTGCTCCAACGTTTCACCTGGGGCACCACCGAAAGAAGATTGCGACGACTAACGTTGTGAACGGGAAGCCATGGCTCATTGATAGATGATTTGCCAAACACGGTGATGTTCCATGGCTAAGTTACCAGTAAGTCGACTTTGCGGCATTGATATCGACATGATTCAAATTGGAAACTGAAACTTACCCTCTGGTTATGACTAACATAGCCATGGGAAATGAGCCATTTATAGATGGTTTACCGAACTTAAAAATGGTGATTTCCTGTTCACTATGTTAAATAACCAGATGGTAAGGTTTTATTGTGAAACTCGGCGGCTGCAAGGTGAAGGAAACAATGATGACAGCTGAGGGGTTGTGATTAGCTTCTTGAAGCTATTGGAATTGGTTGGAATTGGGGGCTCAAGACACTCACGCCCTGACTTTGGCACGAATGATGATGCCAGTTGTGGGAAAAAAAAACACTCACCATTGAATTTGCACTACATATGATAAAAGCAAAACAAAAATGACGGTAACACACAATAATACAGTAACAGAATCTATAATAGTATAGTATAGAATAACAATACTTATATTTATCCTGGTATTGGTCAGGGTAATAACAATTCGATGGAAGCTGCAAGATGTAAGGACATCGGCAGACCGCCGCTATAGCCTCTACATTGCTCCATTCAATGCAAATCAGGTTTGCAGGGGATAAAATTATCCTCCAGGAGAGAGAAATCTCCTACAAAGATCTCTACCCTCTGGTTATGACTAACATTTCGCCATGGAAAGATCCACCCATTTTGAAGTTCGGTAAACCATCTATGTAATCTATTTCGATTAGGGCCATCGTAATAACCATGGCGAACTGTTAGTCATAACCAGGCCGGGTAAGTGCGATTTAATCGTAGGACCAAGTGGCTTCTTGAAGCGATCCGGCAACAGAACGCTCAGCGCGATCAGCAGCAAAGAGCTCATGAAGGCGCCCAAGGGGAATTGCCACCTGAGCCATGACAAAAAAAAACGTATCCTATGGGATTTCATGGGAAAGCCATTGAAAATGGTGATTTCTATGGGGATATGAATTTAATATATTTTTATATACTGACCAATCATTATACTGAGGGGCCGATGGGCGGGTGGTAATTTTTCTGCCAAACTGAATGGTGATATGAGGATTCTTAGTATTCCGGAAATTCATTTTTTTTAATTTGCTACTGTTATATTGCCATATATTGCCAATAGTTAGCGCATGAATTACCTCTTGGATCTGATATTGCCACTATAGTCCTATTAGCATTCATGATCATTATTCTCATTATAAATGGTACTCCTACTCCTACTCCTACTCCTCCTGTTGTTGTTGTTGTTGTTGTGACTTTTTTGTGACTTTTTTGTGACTTTTTTGTGACTTGTTTGTGACTTTTTTGTGACTTTTTTGTGACTTTTTTGTGACTTTTTTGTGACTTTTTTGTGACTTTTGTGACTATTGTGACTATATATTTATATCGTTATCATCACGATTCTCATGATCAACTGTAACGAACCTGAGACCTCTGCAAAGGGCTTCCTGGTGCTAACTAACCAAACCTGCCGATGTCGAAGCCACACCACCCGCTGTTCCCGACCCAGCAATTGGAATCCCTTCTTTTTCATATCAAACTGCTTGGTGGTATACCTACCCCTCTGGAAAAATATGAGTTCGTCAATGGGAAGGATGACATCCCATTTATGAAATGGAAAATTAAAGCCATGTTTGAAACCACCAACCTGCAAAGAACGGCTGGAATCTTTAAAAGGTCCGGACTTTTTTTCGCTGGTGAACTGGTACTGTAATTGGATATGATTATTATCCATACAAACAACAGATTGTACGTAGGATGTCGGTTCTAGGACCATACAATACGGCCAAAGACGAGTCAAACGGTGGTTGGTTTTGAACCACATATTTAGCCGAAGTCAAGGGATGAACCAGTTTGAGACTCTGAGTGAATACACGTATTGACCCAAGCAGCTAGCCTGGGGTAAACGTTTACATAGATGTGGAAAAGCTGCCTGGTTTCCGTTCAGAAAATGATCGACATTCAGGGTGGGTTTTCTGGATCTATGTCAACATTTACAGGGGGCCAACCCATCAATAACTTTTCGGGGCTTCATCTCTCCTTGAAAAACCAGGTTCGGGATGATGCTGGTTGAGAGGTAGTCAGGTAGTCCTATGGCGTTAGTTCGCAATTGCCTCTTAAAAACCCAGTGGCTATCCTCAACTTAAGATAGCCATTGAAAATCATCAGTTGTGGTAAAGCGTCTACAAATGGCCATTTTATCCAGGTTCACTAGCAAACTCCCCGAGGATAACCCCACCATACCAACCAACAAGGCGAAGTTCAACTCACCAAACTACCCCTGCCCCTAGGTGGCCCTGCTGCGGTGGCCATTGCAGCTCTGCCACTCTGGGGCTATACCTGCCATGCTTTTTCTGCTTCGAAACCCAGTCAATTTCTACACATATTTCGAAACAACAAAATCATGTCAAGCTTCATCAAAATTCAGGCAAAAATCATCAAACTTTCTTCAGTTCTCCATGTTTATGGCGAATTCTGCTGGAGGTGTCAGTGTTTTGTATCCGAGATGCCCCGTGCCGTCAATCTTCAATGCATGTCTGGTGATGGCAATGGTCGCTGCAGCCACCCCCATGAAGGTTGGCACAGAGATCCTGCGGGGCTGAACTGAACAAATCAGACCTGAGGGATTCACCGATTCCAGGGTCGTTTCTTTAACCCGGTCATCAAGCATTTTCCCTCTGGTAAACTGCCGCATAACTATGGAAAATCACCATTGTTCATGGGTAAATCAACTATTTCGACTGGGCCATTTTCAAGTTCGCAAACTGTTAGTTTACCAGAGGGTATAGTATAGATGATGCTCCATGAATTTTCCTGAAAGCTTCATAGGAGATGTCGCGAACCACGTTGGATTATCGAAGTTCTGGCGCCTTTTTTATCACCGGAGTCACGAAATTTCCATGGCCCCACATGGCAATCGAAGAACCGTGGATCCAAAACATCCAAAAAAATGATTCCTCACGTGCGAAATGGATGGTTTTCCCATAAACATTCGCCAGAAAAACTTCGCCATCACAGGCTTTGCATGGCCAGGTCGTGTCACTATTTTCTTCAACCAGCAACCATGATACCAAAATTTTATCCATCCGCCATGTCAAAATTTCTCGCAAGCCTTGGTTTCTTTGGATCCAGTGAGTAGTGTCATCAGTCGTCACATCTAGTCACATGAAATCCCTGGGTTTTCTGATGAAACATCCCCATTTTTTGCGTCCTCCGAAGAAAATCACTCATGTGTTTCAACCGCGGAAACGCATACTTCGCGATGAATTCCACTGAAATTCTGAACTCAAAAAAAAACGAAAATCACCCTGTGGTTTGCAGATGTTCTAGCTGGTTGGTGGTTGACCTACCCCTCTGAAAAATATGAAAGTCAAATGGGACTAGTGTTCCCAATATATGAAAAAATAATGAAAAATAAAAACCATGTTCCAAACCACCAACCAGCTAGGTGAAATCCCCACTCTTTTCAGCCTCCACCATGTTTGATGAAATTTTAAAAATGCGTTTCTCTGAAAATAGGGCCAGAAAAGGATCTGACGCGCAATCGTCATGTTCCTTCAAGGTGAGTATAACATAGTATAACCCCCATCAACTATAGTCATATAACTATGAGTCCAAACCTTGGGACCCTAGGTAACCTAAAATAACTGGTTAATGGACATGCATTCCCCATGGTACATGGTCATAATATGCAATAACTGGTTTTGACCCCATCCACAATCATCCACATATCCCCCAAATCAACCCTAGTTAACCTATAAACCAACTTAATCCAACTTAGCTATACTTTCAGGGCCTCACCGTGTACGAAAATTACCACAACTTGAGCTTTAAAACCCCGGGTTGTCCCTTTATACTGGTTGGTAACGGGCTTCCCCTAATGGATTGTCCCTAATAATCCCCAGCAATCATCAACCGTCATTCATCACGTATATCGATATACCCTCTGGTTATGACTAACAGTTCGCAATGGAAAGATCCACCCATTTTTTAGTTCGCTAAACCATCTATTTAGATTAGGGTCATCGTAATAACCATGGCAAACTGTTAGTCATACCCAGAGGGTATACCAGTAGCACCGCACAAGGCAGTGGCGGAAGTTTCAGAATAGGAAACCTATAGGAGACGTTGGTTGTTGTGAATCACGGATGGCAGAGCGAATCCACTGATTGACCGAAAGGTGGTTGGAGTTGTGTTTGCTGGAGTGGTTGCAATGGTTGCAGTGGTCACCTCACCCACAAGTGCTGGATGTAGTGTGATGTACTGCAACTGTAGTTGTAGTTGTAGCGTAGTGGAGTTGTAGTTGTGGTTTAATGTAATTAGTGTAGTGTAGTTGCAGTCATATAGTTGTAGCTGTAGTTGTTTTGTAGTTGTAGTTGTTGTGTAGTTGTAGTTGTTGTAGTTGTAGTTGTAGTTGTAGCTGTAGTTGTTGTGTAGTTGTAGTTGTTGTGTAGTGCAGTTGTAGTTGTAGTTGTAGTTGTAGTTGTAGCTGCAGTTGTAGTTGTAGTTGTAGTAGTAGTAGTAGTAGTTGTTGTAGTAGTAGTAGTAGTAGTAGTAATAGTTGTTGTTGTTGTTGTAGTTGTTGTTGTTGCTGTTGTTGTTGTAGTTGTTGTTGTTGTTGTAGCTGTAGTTGTTGTAGTTGTTGTAGTTGTAGTTGTAGTTCTAGTTGTAGTTGTTGTGTAGTTGTAGTTGTAGTTGTAGTTGTAGTTGTAGTAGTAGTTGTTGTTGTTGCTGTTGTTGTTGTTGTAGTTGTAGTTGTTGTAGTTGTAGTTGTAGCTGTGGCTGTTGTAGTTGTAGTCCTAGTTGTAGTTGTTGTGTAGTTGTTGTGTAGTTGTGGTTGTAGTTGTTGTGGTTGGTGTTGTTGTTGTTGCTGTTGCTGTTGTCGCCGAAGTTAGGGTAGTTAAGTTAGTGAAGTTAGTTAAGTTAGTCAAGTTAGTTAAGTTAATCAGTGTCTACTTTTTGGACATCTTAACGTCAAAAAAGGCTCAAAACCCCCAGTTTTTTACACTTTTGACTTCGAAATGTGCTTCGCGCCACAACGGCGTGCACTTTTTCAACATCCGAACCTCCAAAAGTGGTCCGAGCATGGTGTGTTTTGTACATTTTGACTTGGAAATGTGCTTCGCGCCACAACGGCGTGCACTTTTTCGACATCTCAACTTCCAAAAGTGGTCCGAGAATGGTGTTTTGTACATTTTGACTTGGAAATGTGCTTCGCGCCACAACGGCGTGCACTTTTTCGACATCTCAACTTCCAAAAGTGGTCCGAGGTTGCGGTGTTTTGTACATTTTGACTTCAAAATGTGCTTCGCGCCACAACGGCGTGCACTTTTTCGACATCGGAACTTCCAAAAGTGGTCCGACATTGGTGTGTTTTGTACATTTTGACTTGGAAATGTGCTTCGCGCCACAACGGCGTGCAATTTTTCATCGCTCCTGTGGCCAGCTGGGTCCGCACCCGCCGCTTTAGCGAGCCTACTTTTCGACCCTCCGGAGCCACAAATCATTGGAAAAACACAGTGTTTCGCGACTTTTCTACCTTTTCGCGCATCTGTATCTTCTGTCCTCTTACTCTTTCTCTTCTGATCTTCTCTCTTCTAAGCTTCCTCTTCTCTCTGCCTCTGCCCTGCTCTGCTTTTCATCTGTCCATATTGTCGGAAGTTTGACTTCTAAGCTTCCTTCGATCATATGACATCCCCATATTTTTTCCATATTCTTGATGCTGAAAATCTCCATGATGTCATGATATTACATCAACCACTAGGGATTTAAAACCCCGTTTAACAGCCCTATATTTGATCGTTAAATCCCAAACAAATGTTACTCCCAATATTTGATGGTTAAGCCCAAATAGGTGATGGTTAATTCCAGATATTTAAGGATTTAACTATTATATTTGCTATAAGACATAGTCATTGAAGTGATGTTCACCAACTTAGCTAACGAATTGGAGCCTCACCACCATGCCACCATAGATAAAATGTTCTTTAGGGAAACCATCGGGTGTTCCACATCTATGGGTCACGTTTACTCCAGGGTAAAATCTCCATCTCATGATCATCTTCAACCAATAACAAGGTGGTTTTGCCCGGTATAAGGGGGTTTATAAGCCCATTAACTATAGATATATGTACCTTAAACATCCTTAAACCATAGTTCTTGACGCTTAAAACATGTTAAAACATGTTTGTCAACTTCCATTCTCTCATGATCAACCAACAATATTGTCACGGTGTTCAGAATATCAACATGGATTTCTTCTAGATTCATTCCATGCTGTTCAATCCATTGCCTATTTAGCCAGCTACCCTGCAAAAAATGATAAATTCTGTGCTGGTGAAATTTATAGATATTCCCATACCAAAAGACTAGTTAGGATTAGTTTCTACCCATCCACTTGATTGACCTACAAGGTGGTGCCCCCCCAGTTATAAGTTGGTTTATAACCCCCATTAACTAGTTCGTTATATCTGCCATAAACCATAGGTTTAATGGGAGTTATGTGAACCCCAACTTAGCTATCGTAAACGGTGGCCCCACTTTGCAACTATCAGAGGGGTTATTACCATATATATATATAATTATATATATTCCCATATATATTCCCATATATATTCCCATATATATTCCCATATATATTCCCATATAGACCAGATTATAGATGAGTTCCCAACTAACCAATATACCCAGGGTATACCAACAGGGATGTAAAAAACCTCATGCCGCCCCAAGTCTCCAGCTTCTCAGGGAGAAGCGCGGCAGGCCGCAGATGCCATGGCCACTGGTGCAGCCTTTGCCCACGCGAGTGCCGATGCCTACAGCTACACCTGGAGCAGGTAAAGATAAAGTGAAAAACAAGGTGAAAAGCAACAAAAATGGGTGAAGACCCAACAAAAATGGGTGAAGACCCAACAAAAATGGGTGAAGACCCAACAAAAATGGGTGAAGACCCAACAAAAATGGGTGAGAACCAACAAAAATCATGGTTTCACATGGTTTAACCATTAAAAATCTGTGATTTGATCTGATTTTCTTCCGAAAAACCTGGTCAAAAAAAGAGGGGAAACACGAAAAAATTGGGAGTTCATCACCAAGAATGGTGCTGTAATACATCCAAAACACCATGATGGTGGTGGGGAATACCCTCTGGTAAACGTTTACATAACTATGGAAAATCACCATTTTTCATGGGAAAATCCACTATAAATGGCCATTTTCAATAGCTATGTTAGTTTACCAGAGGGGTACAACAAACAAAGCGCATGACTTTCAAGACTAAGATGATCAGATGGCTGAATTGGACCTGGACTTGGGACGGTGGTTGAAACCTGAACGAAATTGGGGGTTTTATGCTGGGGATACAACGAATAATAGCTACACCGAATAATGAACATTCAATTTGGGGTGGGAAAAAATAGCTCTGTTTCTGAAATTGGGAATGCTTGATTATGTTCTCACTAACGAACAAAGATTGAAATGATATGTACCAGATTTACCATATATTTACCATATTGAAATGACGGTTTTCCTTAACAAAATTACTTGATATTTTACCATATCTTACCAGGTTTTCAATGATCTTACTACGACATTCCGCATTATCCGCGTTGGATCTAGATGCGAACCATGGTGCTGGAAGATGCACACCTACATTTACCCCAAATACATGGCCCAGTTTTGTAGGTAAATATTCCAGCACCATGGTTCGCATATGGGTATCAAGAACCGTTGGTTCAATTTTTGGAGATGCGCAAACTATCATTGGCTGACTAAAACATGATGGAAGAGATTGACTTTTGAAACTGAAAAGTCAGTTGGTGAAGAGGATCTTGGATCTTTGAAGATCAAAGGTAGCCGATCGGCTATTCACCTTCCCAACTATTGGAACATTTTTGATGGTACTGTGATCTTCAAATCTCCAAAAAAAAAACAGAACGAAAGATCTGAGTTGAGGGCCTGCCCAGAAGGCTGGGATGAGTTGAGACCATAGCCTCGACCACTGGGAAATGACCATTTCTAGCATGATACCATCCAGTATCCAATCCGGCAAATGAACAAAAGTTGCTTTTTTTGGTTATAGAGTTATAGCATGTAAATTTCAAAAGAACAGGATCTGTAAAAAAATGATAGGAATCTCATCTGGAGTGTCTGAAAATAAGGTCTACCCTCCAAATCACCATTCGAATTCGGAAAAAAAAACAACTCCATTTTCGAACTGGGGGTACCCATTTTTTTCAACCCAAAGTTTTTGGCCGAAAACAGATCTGAAGTTTCCAAAGTTTCCCATGGGTGGCCTGCCAGGAGGTAACGAGCGATGTGCATCGGCGGTGCTCGGGGGAAGGAGAACTGCCAGTTGAAGGCCAAGTCGATTAAGCCGCCCAAGACCAGTCCTAGAGGCTCCGGCCACAAAAAAACGATCCGGTGAGGTTTGAGGATGTCTCTCATCATGATGATCAGCTACCCAAAATGGTAATGACTAAGAGTTTGCGAACTTGAAAATGACCATAGACATAGTGGATTTTCTCATTGAAAATGGTGATTTTCCATAGTTATGTTAGTTTTCCAGAGGGTATTGGCTGTGAACAATCTGGGTGAGCCATGTACCAATGAACCAGTGGGAAAGGGACGAATCTACAGAGTTCTACAGTGACGAGTAGCTGAGTAGCCGCTTGCTGTTGCCAAAACGTCCGGCAGGTTTTTCAGTCTCAGACGTCTATAGCTATCGTAGAATTCACCATCAAAATCACCATCCACAAAAATCGGCATCCTTCACCAATAGGGTGTTTTCCAATGATTGGTTCTGACCCCTAAGTCATAGAATTGGATGATGGGAAAATTTACAGGAAAACCCTATATTTGATGGTAAAAACCATGGTTTCCGGTTAAGATTTTCCCTTAAACCAACCCAATGACTAAGGTTTCAGAGCCATCCCCAGATCTGTTGGAAAAAATCAAGGGTTTTTGTTGCCCCAGCGATCCCAGCGGCCGGTGAGAAACAGGAGCTTCCAGAGTTGTGCATCCTGCGGGACTCGGATGTGTGGTTCTTCCGAGACCAAAAAAAGTGGTGAAATCGGATGAAAAATCCATGGGGATTCAAAAATCCAAAAAGATATATTTTTTTTGTAGTGATGGGATATTAATAATATGATATAATCACTTTTATGGGATCATTAAATCATGTGGATATTTCATGAAGACATCATGGGAATATCATCGCGACTAGGAATTAGATCACTGAAAAAAATCCTTTGAAGGTACCGGCTCATCCAAAATGCGACCACTGTAGTATTGAAACCCATGCTTTGCTCTCCCATTGAAATTTGGCCCGGGCTTTTTCCAGGGAAAACTGCTAATCCCCTGGTGAACCCCTTATTTAGATGCTAAATGGAGGCTCATCAAAAAAAACACACCAATCAATTCGTGTTTCAATATTTTGGGAGTGTGATGTTCCCAGATCTTGATCCATCCCCAAAATTTGTTTCACAACGAACATATTTTCCACGTGAGACTCATCACCAATTCTCCACCTTGATAGGAACTTCCAAGGAATTCGGCTGTCCTCTTCATGATGTCCCGTTTCAAAAAAAAAGAGGAACAGAGGAGCCAGACAAATCACTTGCCCCCACTTGGGGGCACAGTTCCAGTTGAAAGGTGGATCGATTTGACCCTATTTTTGGGTGGCCCACAACTGATTGGAACTATCACCATAGCTACCCATAACCCCTGGCCCTCTGGAGCTACGCACCAAAATGGGTTGAAGGAAAACATCTGCAGGATAGAACCGCTAGGTTTATGATTGGTCTATGTGCCCTGAAATTCATCTCAAAATACTTGGCAAATGGATGTTCATCCGCCAAAAATTATCCAAAACATATTGGGTTCATAGGTGTTTTTTAGTTCCCAACTATGTAAGGAAGATGAAACTGCTGAAAAGACTTCTGTCGCCCAGAAACGAAGCCCAAGACGTAGTGAAAACTTCACATGTCTCCGAAAAATGGATCTGAACATATGGGCTGTGCCATGGAAAATCACCAATAACCATGAAAAAATGTAACTCATATTAGCACTGAAACTAGTAGCTAATTATATAACTTGTCAGATATTTCATCTCTGAAATCCACTTCATCATCACTTTCCCTTACTTTCCGGCCATAACATGCCATAACTCTGGGTAGACCCCCGTTTTTTCCGTGTTCTTTTCCCCACCAGCGGCCCAGCGGCGCCGCCCCAACCTTCACAGGGTCGCACTTCAAGACACCGCGGAAGAAGGGGCCCATGATCCCTGCGGGGAAGACATCTCTAGACAGACAGACAGACAGATAGACAGACAGATAGACAGATAGACAGATAGACAGATAGACAGACAGATAGACAGACAAACAGGTAGACAGATAGACAGATAGACAGATAGACAGATAGACAGATAGACAGATAGACAGACAGACAGACAGATAGATAGATTGATTGATTGATAGATAGCTAGATTGATAGATAGATAGATATATTTGTATGTATATTATACCATGCATATCCCCAACAATCCCCAGTTATGGAATTCTATGGAATATCCCCATTGATCTATGACATGTTATACTGGTTGGTGGTTGAGCCCTACCCCTCTGAAAAATATGAGTCAGTTGGGGTTATGAAATTCCCAATATCTGGAAAAATAAAATTCATGTTCCAAACAACCAACCAGTATATGTATATATGTGTGTATAATTGTGATAAACAGATTTGAACCCAAGGTGGTCTATGAAAAAGTTGCTTGGAGCCCCTCCCGCGCAGGTTCCACAGGGTCTGGCATTCCTTTCAAGGTCTCGTGTACTGGTGAATAATCCCACCCTCCGGTAATCAATGTGGCCGGCTGAAAATCCACCATTCAATTCGATGATCTTCCCATTAAAATGTAAAAACCTCTAATATACGTATTTACAGGGGATTTCCCAGCTGGACAAGTTTGATATCCTATAAAGTCCCATGAAAATTCCCATCAACTCCCACTAAATCCATATGTTCTCATGTTTTTTCCTACTTAAAGCTCCATTGAGCTAGGTGATTATCCCATATTTTCCGCATCCACCGCTTCGCACCGCTGATGCCAGTGATCTTACCATCGATCAAATAGGCCATGGCCGCGGATGCTCCGATCATCATCCCACCCAAGCCCGATTCAATGGGCGTGAACCTGGGAAAATGTGAACGTCCTGGGGAAAATGTGTGGAACATCACCCCAAAATCCTGACAAAATGTCGAAAGCTCCCGGAGGAAATAGAAGAAATGATATGAAAATCATTGGAAATATGTGGGAAACATGGGAAAACCTGTCTTGTTTCACCATTTGTATAGAACTTAGTAGATGTTTTTTGATGAAAATTGAAGGGTGGTAGGCCCTGTAAAATAAAAACAGAAAATAAAAGCACTGATTGGTTGGTTGATTCATTGATTGACTGACTGACTGAACAATTGATTGATTGATTGATTGATTGATTGATTGATTGATTTGTTTGTTTAATTTGATTGATTTGATTGATTGATTTGTTTGATTTGATTGATTTGATTGATTTGATTGATTTGATCGATTTGATTGATATGATTGATTTGATTCATTTGATTCATTTGATTCATTTGATGCATTTGGTTCATTTGATTTATGTATTGATTTGATTGATTTGATTGCTTTGATTGCTTTGATTGATTTGATTGATTTGATCGGCTTGATTGGTTTGATTTGATTGATTTGATTGATTTGCTTGATTCTATTGATTTGATTGATTCTATTGATTTGATTGATTTGATTGATTTGACTGATTTGATTGATTTGATTTGATGTGATTTGATTTGATTGAATGATTGATTGATTGACTGATTGATTATTGATGAATTTACAGTATGTGTTTATTAATTCAATGATACTGATTTTTCGCATTGTTTCTGCATACATAAGAAGTAAAGAAACGAGTGGATAAACGACACCATAATAATAAATCTAATCTAGCAATTCACCCATCGATTGCAGAGGGTTTACCTGTGGAAAAATTGGCGAAACTGATTAGGACCTATTGCCAGGGTAGATTGCTGGAGGGTGTAGTATTGCATCATTATGATTATGTGTATATATATATGTATGTATATAGTGTTCTGTCTATAATACAGTACATTACGTTATATATGTATATATCGTGTATAATATATATATATATCTATCGATTATGTAGGATCATCATTGCCTAGAACCCAACTGACCCTTTTTTGCATGTGGTTTGAGTCATGGAGGGTCTGCCATCCAAAATAGGGATCGAAATTTGGCTTTGGAAAAGTGTGGTTTCCCCAACAAGAACTAAGATGTGAACTGGCTTAAAAAATACCAAATCACTATAAAAAGATACTGTTTTGGTGGTTGTAACATGCTACAGAAATTGTCTATGAGTTTTTTTGGAAACCAATTTTTTTGTTTCAATGCAGATCTCTTCATGCAGAATGATTCGCACCTAAATGTTTGGCTGCATGTTCCATGTTCGCTGCCACATCTTCGTTTTGGTCACAATAGATCATAAAGCTGATGCAGGGATTATTCCCAACCATTCACTGATAACCCTAGAGGATACTACAATGTGGTGCCCTCTAAGATGTTCTAAGTTGGTTTAGATTCACCCCAGTAACGAATGTTCGTTATTTGCGTACCATAAACAATAGTTTTTGGAGTTAAAAACCACAAGCCATATATAGTACCAACTAGTTCGTTATTTGCGTACCATAAACCAGTTCGAATTCAGCTGGAGTTATGTGGCCCCCAACCAGTCGCGATGACTCGCAGACTCGTTGGCCCCACGATGGACCACTTCATCTGGCAGGCTTCTGGCTTTCATGGTGACTGTTGTTAGAAGCTACCTATTTGGGTAAGTCCAACTATATACATATATATATATAGATTTATGATTGTTATACATATCTATAGTTATATATCCCATATTATCCAACTATAGGATTGTTATATATCCCAGATGATCTTTTTGTGTCCCATCAGACTTCCGAACCCATTTTTTGTGGCAAAAAATGACCGATCGGATCTCCAGCCGCCCAAAGTCACCAAGCCACCGGGTAGCACCAAAGGGCAAAGACATGGCAGCAGAGGTATGGGAAGGGCGATCTGCCAGCTGATGGAAAATATTTAAGAAATCCATAGAAATCCTGAAAAATCTGAATTCGAGTTCTAAAATTGGCCCTGTTTTTGTTGAGTTCCCTGAAGCCATCAAAGTGGATGGTGGCGTTGTTCGCAATGCTTGGATTCGAAGGCTCGGTTTTTGTCCGTTCCATGGTAGAGCAATAGAATTAATAGGATTCACCATCCCAAAAATTATCATACATGGGTGGTATCAACCATCAAACTATGGGCGGTTTACTATGAGATCTTCACAAAAACCAGAGATTCGACGAAACTTCTGCAGGATGCGAAACTGACTGTCCTTTACGAGCGCAAAAAACAAAAACCCAGAGGCTTTTCAGAATTTCACCACCAAAAATTGCAACAAGAGCTATCCGCTAATCATCATATAGGCTATATCTAACATAAACCATGCAATTCACCAACTTCTACAGTGCCCATTATTTTCTTCAACGCTGGACTTTGCCCGAACGGTGTCGGAAGTCGGCTGGATTGGACTTGTCCACAGTGGCCCCCTTCGGGGCAGCTGGTGTTTAACTGGAGATACAATGGGAATATCATGGAATATTCATGGGGATATGTGGGGATACAATGGGATGTACCCTCTGGCAACATGGGGCCAGTGAAAATCCTCTGTAAAAAACAGGTTGATAGCAAAATCAAGTATAAAAAATGTTTTCCAGCAAGAACGGTGTTTGATTACCGGATGGTACATCAAACTATAGATACGATCTGAATCTGTGGTGCGAAAAATTACCATGTTGAATTTCGACAAATGTGCTGGACTAGCCGCTTGTCAGTGGCGGGGTGTAACACAAGTATATAGATTCCAGAGCATGTTAAGCAGCCATCTGCGCCATAATTTCGCATCTAGCGAATTGGCAGCCACTGAAGATGCAAAACAGTGCTGCTACTTGCACAATGGCAGGAGCGCACCAGAGAAAGTGTGTGCTTCCACAAAGGAGTCCCTTTGTTTTCCAAGGAGGCACAGCCAGAACCAATCCATCACCGGCTGTGGCTCTGATGGTGCTTCCTGAATGCACCGCAGCATGCGCGGCTTTCCACACAGCATCCGAAATTAACCCCGAAATGTCAGGCTGAGTCGCCAAAAGCGAATCCGTCGCAACAAGCAGCCCACCAACCGAATCAGAGGTCTGGAACAACTGGGGATGGGTCATGACGGTCACGCATCTCCCTGTCCCTGTGACTTTAAAGATTCCTAAAGTGTTGCTATAACAAGTCGATTGCGGACCAAGCTGGGAAATATAGAATCTAGAAGCAATCCAAACCTGAGTTCATGTTGGATGGAGTGATTATCTATTTCTCCCAACATTCAACATATTCAATCATTGCCATTGCTGGACACTCTCCCGACCAATCAAGGGACACTCGAATAGTATAGCTCAATCTATGAAGTATATAATACAGTATATACCAGTGGACCCACAAGATTGGTACCCTCTGGTAAACGTTTACATAACTATGGAAAATCACCATGCTATCAATGGGTAAATCAGTAAATCCACTATAAATGGCCATTTTCAATAGCTATGTTAGTCATTACCAGAGGGTATTATCATGAGTGAGCCATGCAAAAAATACCCAAAAATCTCATCCCAAATAATGATTAGTTTATATCTCAGGTATCCCGCGTAAAATTACGGCGACAAACTCGGAATCCCCAAATGCACCATGGTTCAGTGGTTCAGCTCCCCAAATCTCCCCAAGATCTAAACTACGTAGCACGAATCGAGGCTGGTTTTTCATCTGTTGGGTTGGTTCACCTACTCAAAATCTGGGACAGGAATTGGATTGCGATCCTCAAAGTTGGTTTCTATCCCTCCAAATCTTCATAACCCCTCCGAGATATCAGAATCCCCGGGTGGAACTAAAGTAACTATGCTTTATCATCCTCAACGAAGCTTGTAAAACTTGATGATCCATAGCCAATAGGCTCCCGGTGTGACCCATATTTCCCATGCCCATATATTCGCTGGCACCGAAGGGCAGCACTTCCGCCCCTCACACTGTTTGGCCCTTGGGTTCTTCAGCGCTTTCAGCCGAAGGCGGCTGCGTCTGGACGCTGACAAACCTCGCCATTCGGAAACCCAGCGGTGAACTCGGGGGCTTCGCCTGAAAAAAACTGAGTACCCGGCCTGGTAAACATACAGAAAGCTATTGAAAATTGCCATTTATAGTTGATTTACCCATTAAAAATGGTGATGTTCCATAGTTTTTTGTATGTTTGCCAGAGGGTACCTTGCCAATGAAAATTGGGACAGAAGCGATGATGTTTTGATGTTTTTGCAACTAAGCCTAATTTTAGAGTGCAGTTTTGGTGTGACTGGTCGTCAAAATGTTGATTTGACCAACGAGTTGAGTGATAGAAGCAACCGGCTATGAGTCAGTTGAGTATCATAAACCACCATCTAGATCTAATATAAACCATTAAGTTACACTAAGTTACCACCATCTAGTGTACTTACTTAGATATAT